>JAWZYV010009383.1:0-559066 GCA_038373885.1 Cheiracanthium punctorium
CTTTATCTACCAAATTAATTGCCAAGAATACGAGCTCGAAATTGTTTTTCTTCTCCTGCTTTAGACAACGATTGATCAGTATCATGAATGCAGCAAAACGAAAAATTGAGGGGGGGGGAGGAACAAAAAACACTGGCCGAGACTGTTTCATAGGCAATAGTCTTTTCAAAGGGCGTATAACACAAAAAAACTAAACAATACTTCGAATGACCCTTTTAGAAAATATCCTTTAATCATAAAACATCTGAAAATGCACTCGTGCTCCTATATTTTGTTAGCTTGATATCATTAGAACGTGAGTAGAAAGCAACCCATTTAAAACAATCCTACTTAAATTCAAACTGCAGTCATGATTTAAGCAGATTAAATGAAGTATTTGGAAGAGAACTTTCATAGTCATTGTTTCAATGAAAACATCTTTGAACAGTTATTGTTCCTAAATATAATCAGAAGATTTTTTTAATGTTTGATCGCTTCGATGTCCAATTTGTGTTCCTTTTTTTCAGCGTGTCTATGACTTCGGCTCAAAGAAAAGGGGCCTGGTCGTCCTAGATAGGGGGATGAGGAACCCCATCTTTGTGGTTCTCAAACCCTATCTGGGACAAATACCAATATCCCACTGCAGGGATTAAAATACAAAGATTCACTGTCGAATCTGCATCCATGCCCACGAAGCACGTCGGAGGAAGGGAGCCGCTGAACCGGCTCCTCAGATTTCCGCGACTCGCTTCATACACCTGGGGGCAAAGCTGGCAAGGCTCCGGTAAGGATGAAATGGAGCAGGAGTCAACCGTTCAAGTCCCAACCCCTTCCCGTTATGGATTCCGTGAGTGCCACAGTAACGGTGCTCATGACAATCCGACATGACAATCTCAATAACGCTGTTCATGACAATCCGACATGACAATCTCAATAACGCTGTTCATGACAATCCTACATGACAATCTCAATAACGCTGTTCATGATAATCCGACATGCCCGGATCAGTGTTGACAACTCTGCCGAAGGGAAAAAAAAATGGCCGAAATCAAAGTGGCCAGAAATTGCCAAGAATGTTTTAAAGCTTAGAGAAAAAAAATTATTAATTTGCTTTTACTTCAAATTGCTTGTGCTGCTGAAATAGGCTTTTTTTTTAGTCGTTTCGACTTCCATTTCAGATATACAAAATACTTCGGTATTGTCAGTTGGCCAAGATCTAGCCACAAAGAGGCTAAATTGGCAGATCTAGTCAATCTAGCCTTCGAATCGAAGAGAGGGTTTACGGGAGTTCCTTAACACAATAAAGTGTTGACACACCCCCACCCCCCAGAGATGTCGTGTAAAGCGTGTCATTGGGAATCTTGTAGTAATGAGGCCCCAGGGACTTTGGTGGGACGAGAGCATCTGGTTCGGTTCGTGAACAAACCGTGTGATACAGCTAGTGTAAAGAGAGAAGAGTGGCGTGAAAGATGAGAGTGTTGGGTTTGGATGACCGGCCGCTCTCCCCGGACAGGGTCCAGCTTCCACGAACGGTTGCTCCATCGCGACCGTGCGATAGAAATCGCAGTGTGATGGAAACATGAGATCTCGCTATTAGAGCCACTTCTGACTCAGTCGTTGCTATTAGAAGAGACTCCTTTTCAGTTGAGAGAGTGTGAAGTCAAAACAAATAAAATATTTACAAGTACGTACAGGGGGTCATTAGGTAAATGTGCACAGAAACTATTACACGTCATGTAGGGTAAGGGAATGAAGGGCCGCCTTACATTAGAGGGGTCCCGATGGTCGTAGTCCGAGTTTCGGTCGTTTCGGAGGACAGATTCTGCTTTGATTCAAGGCGGGTGATGTGTGATCTGGCAGCATTAGCCCATACAGGGGCAGCGTAAGTGGCGAGTGGTTTCACATAAGCGTTGTAAGAGGATGGTTTTGTTCTGCGTGTTGATTCTGCGATTGAAAATCAGCTTGTGTAACTTTGAAAAAGCAGCAATCTTCTGTCTGGCAAGCGTGATAGGGTGTCGCCAAGTGAGGTTTTTGTCCATGAGGACCCCAGGATACTTAGCGGTGTTCGACCAGTCGATTGTGTGACCATCAATTATCAGGCGTGAGGGAGGAAGTTTGTTGGTAAAGGAGATTGCTTGACATTTGTTTGGATTGATCTCCGAGTGCCAATTTGCCATCCAAATTAAGAATTGCCAAGAATACGAGCTCGAAATTATTTTCTCGTGCTTTAGACAACGATTGATCAGTATCATGAATGCAGTAAAACAGAAAATTGAGGGGGGGGGGAGGACAAAAAACACTGGCTATACGTGACTGTTTCATAGGCAATAGTCTTTTCAAAGGGCGTATAACACACACAAAAAAATGAAGTAATACTCCGAATGACAGTTTTCGAAAATATCCTTTAATCATAAAACCAACATCTGAAAATGCACTCATGCTCCTACTTTTCGTTAGCTTGATATCATTAGAAAGTGAGTAGAAAGCTACCCATTTAAAACAATCTTACTTAAATTCAAACTGCAGTCATGATGCAAGCTGATTAAATGAAGTATTTGGAAGAGATTTTTCATATTCATTGTTTCAATGAAAATATTTTAAACAGTTTTATTTTTACTAAATACAATTAGAAGATATTTTTAAAAAAAATGTTTGATCGCTTCGGTGTCTAATTTTTGTGATCCCTTTTTTTTCCAGCGTGTCTGTGGCGTCGGCTCAAAGAAAAGGGGCCTGGTCGTCCTAGATAGGGGGATGAGGAACCCCATCTTTGTGGTTCTCAAACCCTATCTGGGACAAATTTCCATATCCCACTGCAGGGACGAAATCAAGAAATTCATAGTGGAGTCCGTCTCAATGCCCACGAAGTGGGTAGCTACAAAGGAACCCCTTAAACCATCTCCTGACGGGAATCACTCCGACTAGGTTCGTCCACCTGGGGGCAAAGCTGGCAAGGCTCCGTAAGGAGGAGCAAATGGAGCAGGAGTCAAGCGTCCCAGGCCCTTCCTGTTCTGGATCCCGTGAGTGCACTGTACTGAGCTAAAGCACATTTTAGCCATCGGCTTTTAGGATCCCACCCAAAATGGGTAGCAACTGTAATCTAAATAAATTGAATGACAAATACTGTTAAAGCAAAGAAGTATTTTCATTGAACTGAGTCCAGAAATTGAGTCGGCACTGCACTGAGTATAAAGAACAGTAAGGTATGGGGCAGCTAGTTTGAAGTAATTTATAATAGAAAAATGGTCATCGCCAATACCCATTACTGCACAGAAGGATGCACGAGTCACAACTTAAAAATCGCCTCCGCCGTCCTCCAGTTACAATAAAAGTTAACACTTTAAATAACACGCAGACACTGCAATACTTGGATGGGATACTCGTCAAACAATTATCCTGGACAATACATTTAAAGAATAAGCGAGTACAAAATCTTAAAACTTCGTAAGTTGCTTCAACAGAAGGTCAGATTAAAGGAGGGAAGAGGGGGCGACCGTCACCCCCCCCCCCTCTAAGTCAGAAATGAATGTGAAGGATTCTATTTCACTTCCATAAAAGAGATGTGTATGAATCTTCCACTTCACAGCATATCTGTACCGCTTCCATCGGCACACAACAGGGATATGCGTCTGCGCAACTGAGGGCTCCCTTTGGCACTACATCCTAGACTACCCGCCAACATCCAATCACCTAAAAAGACCCCCAACATTGCACAAGCAGACCTGGGTAAGACAAGTCCTCAACTCCAAACCACTGAAAACAAAGATAAAAACAAACATTTGCAACCTTAGAACTATCCAAACACTGTTAAACTGTCACATCTAAACAACCAACTGAGACTGTCCACATTGTATGCAAGGGACCACTATATACTGGCGCTCCTGCGTGGGATAAGAGAAATTTTTACCCCCCCCCCCGAAAATTGTCTTTTTTCAATATGTTTATTTAATCTTAAACTCCACAACTGCCGCAAAAGGCTTCAAGGTCGACTCTTGCCGACCAAGTTGGCAGTCATGCGGCTTCAAAATCAAAACTAACCACTCCAACACACAAAAAAAAATTGCATTAATCCGTCGCTTCAACAAACGGCGGAGCCTCAAAAACTAGATTCAAAATTGGATACACCGCCATAACAGGACTTGTCCGAGACATTGCTTTACATCTATCCAGTAAGCAAACATGACACCCAGTCATCGAGAATCTTCCGATTTTCATCGATGGCTCCCAATTGACCACAGGGTCTAGCTCCGCCTCGTGCTCACCGCGATCCTATAAAAATGGTTCGTTGAACTTTCGATAAAATATTTACATATTTCAGGTAGATTTTATTTCAACAGTCCGTCCACTACCTTACAGTCTACATTTGACTCGGCAACCCCATAAACAGCCCGCTAATCTGCACACCCTACACTGCAATATACGCACACCATAAAACCACATTAGAGATATACTAAAATTTTACAACACAAGTAACAAGAAACGCAATATTAACCGAATATTATGCATTCCTTTACATAAAGTACTTCTGTTCAATCCAATTAAGGAGAGCTACATGGACGTTTTAATTTTGAACAGTCGTAAATCTGATGCAGGTAGTGAAACAATCACTTATTTCATGTATTCAGAAATGCTATAAATACTAAAGTCTAAAGTCAATTATTCGTTCTAAAATACTATGTGTGTATCTGAAAGTATTTTTTTGCATTAATTTCAACAAGTTTTCTTACAGAAGAAAGTTGACCGAAGCACAGGATTCAGATGCTACACTTTAAAGCAAGAATTTTTATATACTTTCACTTTTTAAATTTCTTGAAAGTAATCTTTCTTTGAGAACGATGCTCCATTCAGTGAAGTTTATTTTTGGTTATTTTACAGCAACAAATTTTCTAACAATTACCTTGCGGCAGAGCGAGCCATGTAAAAACGTTTTTGGCCCCTTAATCTTCCCCTACCCCCTCATAAGTTACGAATTTCGAAGATTATCTAATCTATCACTTATGTTAAACTCTCATAGCCAATTTCCTTCCATTATAGCGTCAGTAGGTTTGTCCAAGCAAGATATTGATATACCGAAAAACGACAAAACTTTCCAATCGTTCGAGCAATTACTGCAGTTTTAATTTTTTTTTTTAATCTTTCGAAGTTGCACCCACTTGCAGTATGCTGTATATTAATGTCGTCAGTCACATCCATGGCACAAGTTTGGTTACTGACACCAGAGCACAAACGTCAACATTTTCATTAAATGTAAATTGACATATTTTTACAGTTACATAGGCAAAGATTCATGAACATTTAAACTTCGTTTTAATAAAATGGCAGCATTTCCTCTATTTAAAAATAGGCTACGCTTAGGCTGTTGGGTTTGCATTTAAATAATTACTCATCGAATACTGGCAAAATCTTGCACCTTTGAAAAGCAGATCATGGGCGCAGCTAGCCGATACAGAGACCGACTACAATTACTTTTCAAATTATAAAATTAATGCCTATTTTCCTATTTACAGTTACGTTACTAGAAAGTGTAAAAGCAGTTTATAAACTATATAAATATGCGATAAAATTCCAGAAAGCAAACAAAAAATTTAGTTCAACAGGGACCATTCATTATCGACCGGGTGAGCCAAACTTCTTTCTATATAAGAACTTGTTCAACAGGGTTGAATCGATTTAACGAACAGTTTAGAAATGCTGGGAAGAAGTAACGAGCATTTTCAAGCTGTTCTATAGAATCTACTCAAACATGGGGCAGTTAAGGAAAAAGAAGGGTCCCTTTCAGATGGTGTACAAAAGTTTCATTTTGTCTATGAAAAAGTTTAGCAACTCGAACGTTAAGCTTGTAATGCATATCCCGTTTATTATTAGAGCACTTTAAAACACAAGTTGTGCACTTCGAAATAAATTCTAGATTTTGTCAAGATTTTCATTAATAAGGAAAAACACGGCAAGTGTATAAAAAATAATCATTGCTGTTCTTCAATTTGCATAATTTAACCCTTTAACGCGCAGTGTTCCCGCTCTGGGAACACGAAACTGACGTTTTGACTGTTGCCAGTCACGAAGAATAGATTGGATTTCTATAAAAATAGTGGCGGGCGACGTAGCTCCACGAGAATCCTTTACTTTTTATAGCACGTCCTTTCCCGTCGAAAAATGGCCACGATTATTTTTTAACAGCACTGACATCTGCTGAAAAATGGATGAACGCGAGAACAGCTGGACAGATGGCCCCATACTGAAAAAAGGGCAGCCATCGCTCGACTGAACGACCCGCAAGAGGACTGACATTCAAAACGTTCATCGCGTGCCACAGAGCTAGACTCATAAAAGGGTCCCTCGATCCGTGACACGCGATGAACGTTTCGATCGTCCGCCCTCTTGCGGGTCGTTCAGTCGAGCGATGGCAACGGCTGCCCTTTTTTCAGCATCGGGAAAGAGTTGCGCCTCAAAGGGTTAATGACAAAAGTCAATCCATAAAATTTTATCACCCTTTATAGGCATTACCACCAAAAATGTTTTGAACCTTAATATTTTGAGATTTAAAAGAAATAGAGCAATACAATTTTGATCACGTTGATTTCAAGGTTCAGCGAGCAGCTCGTGTTCTATTCATGTTACCTTTAAAACTTCGAACGTAAGCGAAACCTCGGCGAAGATTCCCCTTTAGAGACAGTGTCTCTTCTCCACACTGGTCTAAGGACGCCCCGCCAACGCTCGTCGTTGCGGGGCGCCCAGTCGCAACGCCGAGCGTCCCGAGGTGTCCGAAGACCAGAGGGAGAAGAGACACTGTCACGAAAGGGGAATATCCACGGTTGCGTTTTTGCAACGATAAGAGAAATTTTTTTTAAAAAAGAACGATTTTATGAAAAATCTGTAATAAATAGTTACTATTTCATAGTATTATATCCGTAACTTTAACCGTTTGAGGCGCAACCCTTTCCCAATGTTAAAAAAGGGCAGCCGTTACCATCGCTCGACTTAACGACCGGCAAGAGGGCGGACGATCGAAACGTTCATCGCGTACCACAGATAAAAGGGTCTAGATCTGTGGCACGCAATGAACGTTTCGATCGTCCGCTCTTGCTGGTAGTTAAGCGGAGCGATGGCAACGGCTGCCCTTTTTTCAGCATGAGGCCATCTATCTAGCTGTTCTCGCATTTTTCCATTTTTCAGCAGATGTCAGTGCTGTTAAAAATAATCTTTTTACGGGAAATGACGTGCTCAAAAGTAAAGGATTCTCGCGGAGCTCTGTCACCCGCCACTATTTTGATAGAAATCCAATCTATTCTTCGTGACTGGCCACAGTCAAAACGGCAGAGTTGGGTGTTCCCAGAGCGGGAACACTGCGCGTTAAAGGGTTAAACTGCATAGTCTCTGGCAATTATTCAGCGCAAACTTATCATTTAGGTCGTTAATAAAAGTCGTTACATATATGAATTTAGGCGCGGCCTATGTAGCGATGTATGCCGATCGCGAGGGAACCCTAGAGCTGATAAAAGTAAATACTTCTCCCAAGTGAAGTGAAAATTTATATCTCACTCAATAAATGCTCCGATATAAACGTTAGGGAGAATAAATACAAAAATATTATGGAGCATGCTACCTGAAAAATGCGGAATGAAATTCACGATTAAAATTTAAATGCTTTAAATATTATCCTACATATTATTTAACCATTTCATTTCATTTTGCATCTTGATTAAATAATCATTCTAATGCAGTTATAACACTCCTGTATGGTGTATTAAAAGTTTCTTTGAAGGCTCTAAAAGTTTTTCCTAAGAGGGGACTCTACAATGAAGCTGTTGCCCCCAACCCTGAAAATAGGTCCCTGGTTGCAAATGGATATTACTGAGAATTCCTTTATTGAAGTCTCCAATACCCAATTAAAAATTATCCCTATTTTACATTTTTATTAAAGCTATTTAAATTCACTTGTGATTCAGTTGCAATTGATTTTTAAGGTCCTATCTATTTTAAGGATGCGCATTTGAAATGTGTTTGTGAAACATCAATGAAAATTATACCCCCTATATCCCCTTGTGCTGCCTCTGCAGACAGTTATTATAACATGCTGTTTCACTAGTTTAAAATAGTTATTTTCGTTACAACTACATTATGTATGATTATCACTCCATACATAAAGTAGCTTTACTTTTTTAAGGGGGAGGGGATGTCACCTATCGAAATAAAAAGTAACTATTAAAAATTTATCAAGGAAAGAATTTAGGAGGATACGGATAAAAAGGGTGTGTAGGGGCGAACAGGAAGACAGAGGGTTGTAGGGAGTGTAATTTTTATGGATGTTTTTTATATTGCTAGTTAAAAATTAGGCTGTCATTTTAAAATCTTAATTCACAAGACAAAGGGACCCAAGGCCAATATTTTACATTGCTAGCTCCGCTTCTTGCGTTTAAAATCTTAAATTTATGTAGAAGCGAAAATTTGTTTAAAATTGTAAATATTTAAAATCGTATCTGAAAACTAAAAATTCAAGGTAACATTCTGTCAAAAGTAAAAATTTAATTTTGTACTCTATTCAAATTTCTTTACCTACTGGTTTAAAATGTGTTAGCTCATTTAACTAATGTCCGATATGTATAATAATCAAAATGGGCTGGAACCGCCGCCTTACTTGTTACCTCGAGCGATTCAATACCAGATCCCTGAGGGGGAGAGGGTTGAACGGGCTCCACACATTTTACACCCGTCTCCATATCCCCACAATGTCACTCAACCTGAAAAGAAAAAAATATTAAACCTTTTCGCAACTACGAGTACATCCAATATTACATTCAGCAAAGTGCATATTAATAAAATTCGTACAAATGGATAATGCGAGCATTTAAACAACTAGAAAGAAAGCGCTGCTAGCGCTACACTGGGGTTCAGCGATATCTCGCTACTTTTATGAACTACAAATAGGGATGAACACGAGACTCATAAGTTGGCCCGTTTAGTTTCAAAATTCTTATCCAATAAGATTTTTTTGTCTGTAGTAATAGCTGTAAATCTCGTCTTGCATATCGATCCCTATCCGATACTATTTAAGGAAAGGAGCAAAGCTTCCATGCTCTACTGTAATGCCAATTTTTAAGGGGGGGGGCACTTTTCAATGGAAACTACGTTTTTAAAATTTTAGAGCAAGACTAAAGTGTTTAATACATATTTTAAAGAGATCAACATAACGCAAAATTTTCAAAAAGCCGTACACATTACAATCTTACTGTGAAAAATTTCGAATATCTGAATACAGACATTTCAGAGTGATTAGAGTGGTTTATCAGCGATAGTACGTACAACCCTTTAAGCTTAGCCTACTTAAAAAAGCCACTTGAACGGCCCAGTACACTCAGTGGTGTTTGCACCATGACACGCTCAATGCATTCAGCTCGAACTTCAAATATATTTAGAAGTTCACCATGTTCATGAAAAGGTATTGAAGTACGCAATTTGCAATATTTTTACCGACATTGAATTACGAAAAGTACTATAACGAATTTATCTTAAGTATTTAAGGAATAAACAGTTTAGTCCTTAAAAATTCGACGTATGATCACACGTTGAAATAAAAGATAACGTAGAAAACTAACCATTACCATTTATTTTAATAAAAGGAATGCAATGCTATTCGTTAAGATACTAGTCTTGATAGATTGCCTTTTTCATCGTCAACTGTAAGTACACTATCACATGTACTCGCAAAATGTTAAGACTTGCATGACTTGCCGAAATGGCTAGTCTTCATCTATTCATAAGTTTGCGACAGAAATTTCAAGAAAAATAATGACCGATTTTGGAATGACAGTTAAAGGCATAGCGGATAATTCCTAACCTATCAAATATCTAGTACTTAGCGATATGTCCTTACAACATAATAAGATTGAATCTTTCCTCCCAGATATGAAATGCTAAATTAGAATTCTTTCCTGTGCATCTATTTTTGTTTGTTTTTATGGAGGGGAGAGGATATTAAGAAAATATATTGAATTGAGTGTCTTTTCTTTCATTCATAGCATTAGCATGATTTTCCTTTAAAAATATGCAGGTACTTTTGTACTACCCCATTTTTCCCCACCATGGGAGAAAATGGGGGTATCCATACTTGCCTAACTGAAAGTGAAACCGTAGAAAAGTATTTTGATAACATTAAAAAAATAATGCTCTATTTTCATTCTATGCAAGTCCAATGTATGTAATATGCGTCGATAATTTAACTAAGAACTTTAACAGCTTGATTTTAGGACCCTTTAAAAGAAAACAAAATGCACTATTTTTCCCACCTGACCCTATTAAATGAAGGTTAAGCATGGGGGGGGAAACATACCTTTTAACTAAATGCGTCAGCACTGGCACATAAGCCGGGAAGCAAAGATTTAACTGAGAGATCAGACTGACTTTTTATACTTACTTCCATGTGCTGAGAAACAGGAAACGGTGACCGCAAAGACGGAAATATCGCAAACACTTCTAGACCCGTTCATGAATCTGCGTTCGGGTGGTACGGATAAATCCCAATCTATCATAACGGGGAGAGATTCACATACCTTGTTTTCGTAATCTCATCCACTCATTTCGCAAGTTTCGAGCAAAAACTGGAACAAGTGTGATGAGTGTTCCCAGTTTCTTCCGAATTTAAGAACGACTTCAGTTTATCCAGTTTCGTTGCCTAGACGATGAATTTGTTTACCAGAACGTCCTTGGGGGAAATGCAAACAAACTCCCAAAAACTAAATCAACTGGCTCCGGCCTCAGTTCAATTAGAGGCTGCATTCGTAAACGACAAACTCGTTGCACCAGTTTTCGTACGAAAACTGGAATGCGTGTGTTGAGTGCTGTCAGTGGTTATCAGTTTCCTTTGACTACACGAACAACTTCAGTTTATTTAGTTTCGTCGCCTAGGAGACGTGTTTGTTTACAATTCGCGAATGCGTTCATTTTGCTGAGGAGAGTTTTTAGTACATACTCAATATAAAATCAACATGATTTTTAAAAGAAAGAGTGGCCATCATTGAAGTGCACAAATCAAAATTTAGAAATTTCAACTTAAACTTCATTTTTTTCAAAAGCATTGAGCAAGAGAAGTTCAAATTTAGCTCATAATGGTTTAAACCCTTAAGCGATTTGCCCGTGCAGTGTACGTGCTACCCAAAATTGGCCTCAACTGGTTTGCCCGTATAGCGTACGGGCATCGATATTTTCTCCTTTCCTTTTCTGATTTGCCCGTATATTTCACTATTGTGAAGAGACTATTTAGTATTAATATTTTCAAATAGATGGCGTGGCTTGTCCATGCAACTGAAATGCTTTTCATCCGGGTTTTTCTTCCTAGCGAGAGAGCGGGAATATTTCATCATATACCTTTCAAAATATGCCTTCTTTAGAAGCATTTCGGTAAAAAAAATTGACCGCTTAAAGGGTTAAATCAACTTCAATCTCAACACTAAAACATGCATTTTTGAATTGACTAAAATGATAAATGAAAGAAAGTGATTACCTTTGAAAAATTATGTACCTTCGTACCATTTTCTAACGTACGCATGAATTTCCTCCTCGAAAACATAATATTTGCAGCTTTAGGAAACGTAACAATCACAACAACATACTTTTCCATAAGAACGGACGCCATTTGAAAACAACAACAACGTGCAGCAAGTGTATCTTCTAAACAACTCCGGAAACTTGATTCACTTTCAGTTTACTTCGTTTGAAACGAATCGCACTCAATTTTGTATACGAACGCTCTAGCTTTTAAACTGAATGCACTCAATTTCCTTTACGAACACCTTAGATAGAAACTCGTTGCACGAGTGACACTCGTTTGGCGTTTATGAATGCGGCCAGTTTTTTCCACTAACCACATTGAATTAACTTTAATAATGACGATCCAGTGGCTTAAGTTTTAAAACTGGGAGTTTAAGAAAGCGTAAACCTAAAACGAGTGGCACTGAGTGTTTACGAACACGCCCAAAGTGTCCATTCAACAGACATAAGAATAACTTGAATGAGCATGATCCTTTCAGAAGCTCAGGCATACACGGAAAGTTGCATGTGGTTTGGTATTTTTATGACCCGTTTTTAGCATTAATTCCTATATTTTCCATCAACTTTTATTATTACTCAAACTCAAGACAAACTCAAATTCAAGGCACGAATATTTACTCAAACATGTAAACCCTCCAAAAAAAGTATTCGAGCAAGAGAGAAATTTCCTATTTCAGATTTGCGAATAATAATTGAGTTTTTGTGAAACGCGTACAACTTGACAGAAATATGGAAAGTCATATTTATCCCATTTGTGCCTGGATATTTTTGCGACTTTCTTCGATTTTTACTGATAACAGAAATAATAGATAAATTTCTGACGTCAACTTCTTGAACAAGGGATGATTTCTTTTAAAATCATTATGCATAAAAATCGAAATATCAACATCCTACTTGGTCATGTTAAAATATTTTGTAGTGTTGAGGCTCAATACTCATGAATAAAGGCTAGGAAAAATAAATAACGTTTTCGACTAATAGCGAAAATGCCGTCCCAAAAACAGGGACGCTAGGCATAAATGGGTTAAACAAAGCCTAATTCATATTCTATGATAAATAATTTTTAATATACGAAACCAATGTAGGAAATTTCTCTCTTTCTCGAACACTTTTTTTGGAGGGTGTAAATTATGCATGAGGATGAGCTAATTATTCACAAAATTAAAGTAGAAAAACCTAACTGCTGCTTAGACAGGCAGTTAAACGCAAAAGTGTATAATTAAATGCGAAGACCCCCGGCCCCCCCGCTCATTTTTTGAAAAATGATGCGAGCTTTCTTTAAAATTAAGAATCTAAGGAATAATTATAGGAATAATACAATTTAGAACTAAATATGTGTGTAAAAATCATTTATCCATTATAACTGAAGAAACATCCGATAACTAAATAGTGCCTATCGATGTCTGTATTCAACAGACCGTAGCGGGTCAGTATATCACTGTTCGTGCGATCCTGGACTTTCTAAAATTCTGAATTTTTTAAATAGTGTCCTAAACATGATCTTATATTTTAAAAGGGGTCCTGTGAGTTCTCACGAGTATCTCAAATAGTAAGATCCTTTAAAACACATTTTCAAAAGATCTGAATTTTAGCAAATTATGAACTCGTATGCGAATCACTGTATATACAGTAGAACCTCGATTATCCGAAGTAATTGGGACCGAACCTACTTCGGATAATCGAAATTTTCGGATAATCGAGAATTCATCCATAATCATCTAGTTTAATATATAGTATCGTCATTGAACTGTTGTTATGACTATTTTAACTGTTAAATAAATTAAAATTATACTACATGAAAATAAATTTATTTGTGAAACAAAAACTTACAATGGTTTAATTGGTGTATCATCTGGTGTAAATTGGCCATCCTTTACCGTGCAGCTCTATCCCGAAGTTTTCTTAACCCATTTATGCCCAGATATTTTTGCGACTTTCTTCGATTTTTGCTAATACCTGGAATAATAGATAAATTTCTGATGTCAACTTCTTGAACAAGGGGTGATTTCTTTTAAAATCAGTATGCATAAAAATTTAAATGTCTACATTCTACTTCGTAATGTTAAAATATTTTGTGGAGTTGGGGTTCAACACTCGTGAATAAAGGCCAGGAAAAATAAATAACGTTTTCGACTAATAGCGATAATGCCGTCCCAAAAAAAGGGACACTAGGCATAAATGGGTTAAAAACATGATTTCAAAGGAAACGCACTGCTCCTGTTGTTCCAACCAAAGAAGGCCTTTTGAGAAACACTCAAAAGCATCATTGTAACTGATCTTATTTACTCCAGAATCATCTTCATCATCATCTTCTTCTTTTGGAGATTTTCGGACTTCTGCTATTAATTCCTCATCATTGAGTAACTTGAAGCCTGCATCTTCCACGTCACAATTCAGCCAATCTATGATTTCTCTATCCCCCACAATTTTCAAAACCTTTTATTGTGCTAAAAAGGCTCGAAAACTCAGTAACACTATCTTTCACAATGTCTGCAGCATTTTCATCTGCGCCAGTTGAAAAATTCGGCAAAAGTTTTTGCCCAACTTCGTCGTTCGATTCTTACGCGTTAGTTCATTCGATTTCGGCACAGATTCCCACGCGCCACTGATCATATAAATGCAGTCTTTGATATTGACAGTTTTCCAACACTCAAGTATTGAAACAGCGCCAGATTCAGAATCTCCTTCAAAAAGTAATTTTCTGATGAAAAAAAAAAAAGTGAAGGAGAAGCCGACTTCGGTTAACGGAGAGTTTCGGTTAATCGAGGTTCGGATAATCGAGGTTTCTACTGTACTATATTGGTGCACTTTAGAAATAAAACGGAAAAATATTTTACTTTTCTAATGGCGGGCACCCATCATTTTTAGATAGCGGAAAGTAATAAGGATGGAAGTGTACTTGTCACTTTATTATGAAGGCATGTGGATGCGAAGAATGGAATTTATTGAATCCTTTACAAGGCGAGTTTATGTGCAGAGAGTCGAAAGTCCTTGGGATTTTTCTGGCCCATATTTTAGGATTCATTCTTATATTTTCCCTCTACTGTGATATCCCACGTGAAAATTGGAGAAACCAGTATTCAACTAACATAGCAATTTTGCAGGAGAATAAATTCGTGACTCACAGAGTCAAAGTCGGAATACGACCCGATGCCTGTACACGGAATGAAAAGCAGAAAATATATCATTAAAAGCGATGATTCTTAAGTCCCATATTCGAGTCATGACTCGAGCTTTCTTTAAAATGACGAATGAAAGACACTTTCGTAAGCCAGCTATCATTTAGAATCTAGATGCATGGGGAAAATATTCATCCAAGATAAGTGAACAAAAATCAGAAAATTCACTAATGCTCATTGATTTCGGTATTTAATTAACCACCCCTGAGCCATAATAAAAGAATCTGATGTGGACAACGCATGGCTTCCTTGCCCGTCTATTCAATGAAAAATACTTTCGGCGCACTTCATCTAAAATGACTTTGTTAGAAAGAGATAAAATACTGCAGCGATTTCCAGCCAAATATTTGAGATATCCTTGAGATCGACTGACTTTCAAAGATTTGTTTTTGGCACTTAATTGGGCGATATTTCGCCAAAAGCCGACCAGCTTGAGATAGTTTGCGAGGTTTTGGGGAGTGCCAAACTAGTCATTGACCACAGACTTTCAATGAATGGAATGCATCCGTACACCTTAACGTATTTTAAGTCATTTGACTGACCCTGTAAATAAATTACCCAGTCGATGGAATCTAAAAAAGATATTGAAAACAGTTAGATGTCACAATAGTTCGAAATACAAAATTTCAACATTCTACGGTTAAGAGTTATGCGAAATACAGAATTATTTTTGGCCTTCTGAAGAATCTGCGACGGGCATCGCCGCATCGCATGGTTTCTGCGACCGGGTGCTGAACAAGGCACCTTAACTAGAAAATAGTACTTTATACAAATACTAAATGTTTATTAAGTAAATCAAACACAATGGATCATATTTATGGTTCTAGAACTATTGTTAAGTAAAATGAGCACAATTAATTATATTTATGGAAATAATGGCCATTCCATTCAGTCGGCAAAAAGTGCTGTCGCTTTGAACCTGTGGTATTGCATTGAGAATCGAAAATGACAGCTTCCATGACAGCTGAATAACAGCTAAACAACAAATGACAGCTTGATAATCTTTCTCTCTACTCGAACACAAGAGACACTTTTTATAGGAATCATCTCTGCCGTCCAGAAATTTTTAAGTTCACTAAAACCGAAAAATGCTATGTGCATTTCCTAAGTGCGTTAATCGGGACTAATAAGATGCATTCACTATATCCGAAGTTGATTGCAATGAAAAGATAGGTGAACTGGCAAAGGAAAGTCGTCTTTTAATCCTATTGGTGTGGAACCTTTTTTAAGGATAGATGTGAAAACCATAAAAGGCATCCCCCTTAAATAGAAAGACCAGAGACTAATAAAACTTGGTGTAATTTTTCTGGACAAAAATACACTAAAAGCATAATCCGCCCAAACTCTGGACCATTAGATTGGTAGCCGGACAGTATGTCAGAAGCTGGAACCTTCATGCTTCAGCCATCTGCTATAATCAGTGGTTATTGACGTGACCATAGTGGGGTAACAAATGCAGGGATTCTACAGATCTGGAAAGTCAGGAAAATGAGTTTTGGTCAGGGATTTGGGGGAAAGAAGTCGGGGAAGTTCAAATAAATTGAAGAAGGGCCAAGGAAATACAAGAAAAATTGAATTTTGTGTCAAAATCAAGAAAATATTTACCATTTGAACCTAATTCTAAAAATTGTTTTATTTTCATTTTCTTATTTAACCTTATAACATACCTGCAGACTCTACTGGATTTGGGGGTTTTCTACTGGTCTCCTGACTTTACATTAAAATCTCCTGGTTTTTTGACGTTTTGAAGCTTTTAATAATCGACATATTAATTTCCTTAGCAGTTCTGAAAGATTGCTGCTCTCAGGGTATATTCATTCAATATGGACCAATATACCATGGTATTTTGGTCCAGTAATAAAGAGATTTGTGCTTATGTTGATTACTCATTTGTGAAGGATTCTTGGAAATTTGAAAATTAGATGGGAGATCTTTTATTTGTAACATTTGTGAGTCCAAAGCCCCAAAATTTTACAACTTTTTATAGCTTTTTTGTTCATTTTTGAATATTTAAGAAAATACTTTTGTGGGGGACCTAAAACAACATTGAAGTTTTGTTTATTTCATGTAAAAAGAATTCTTTCTGAGATCTTTTACGAATTCTATTTTTAACATCATGACCTTATGTGATACTATAATTTCAAACATAAATGTTTATTTAAAAAAAAAGCGTTATTTTGAACACCATAGCAGTGTGTTACGTCAACTTACATTTAAAAAATGATGCATAAAATAGATGGTGAAATGTATTGGATGAAAAAATGTCGAAGCGTGTTTTGTAGTGCAGATAAGTAATTATGATTTTAAGATAGTGATACCACATAAATCTACTGGATTTTCTTCACGTGATGTTGGCAGGTATGTTATAAGTTTTAAAATGTATCCTTTATGAGCATAAAAGAAACAGCTTAGATTATTTGGCCTCAATGGGATCTTTTGATTCTGTGGCGATTCTTTGCAATTTACGCATTAGCATAAATAATAATCATTTCACATAATGGTTGCCATTAAGGAAACTCTCCATATATATTTAATTTATACATAGTTTTATAAGATGCGCCGTATTTAGCGCCGCAAACCATTTCATCTTACTGTGGGGAGAAAATATCCAAGGGGTGCCATTTTAACTATCCATGTATCTAATATAGCGATATCTTTTATATCCTCCATAGTCCTGTCTCCTGAAAAACATCAAACTGTGTAATCTCGAGGAGCTACTTATTCCCACTTTAATTGTGACAGGGCGTTAGAGTTGCAGAGTTTACAAATTTCACGCATTTTTTTTATTTATGACGTCACTGTTTGACTGCCGTAAAGGATACCCCGGTAATTTGAGGGAGTTAATTTCGATATTTCGCATAATTGTTTTCAAACGGTATCATTAAAACTTTGCGTTATGTTTTTTGTCTAGTTGAAATATGCTTAGGTTTATACTGAATTATTATCAAACATGGTTTTTGTTAAAATCCAGGAATGTCAAATAAAATTTTTGTATATATTAATTTTATTATTATTATTATTATTATTTGTAGAAAAAAATGCAAAATATATAAAAAGTTATTAAAGAAAGGAAGTAATATTAAAAATAGGAATGTGAAATTCGTGAAAACACAATAGATAAAAAGTCAGGGAAGATCGTGATAATTGTCAGGAAAAGTCGGGGAAGCAAAAGCTGTGAAATCTGTAGAAACACTGAAATGTTAGCAAAACTTTCAGAAACTGCAGATGCATTTTCTGACTCCACCACTGAAATTACTGTGGGACAATCTCTAAAATAAATTCTATGGTTAATAAATTCTCAAATCTGTTACATCCGTGATACTAATAAAATTAAATATGTTTGCTGTGTCATATACTGTGCTGTAATACTAATAAAGTAATTAGGAAAACAATTTTTAAAATATAATTTTGAGTATGAGCACTCATTCTACATTTTCCTATTTTAAAAGAAAAATATGACTGCTTTTTGATGTTATTGTTGATTTTCAAATGTTCTTGAAAAATTTATGTTGATGGGAACAGCTTAAGATTTTTTTGCGATATTAAGCATACCAAAAAAAGCTGGGACCAGTATGAGCTGAATATTAATATTTATAATCAGGCGCATAGCTAGGAAAAATTTTCGGGGGGGGGGATATGCGCCTGGATTTTTTTTTTTTTTAGGGCGGGGGGTATATCCCGATATCCCCCCCCCCTGGTTACGCCCCTGTTTATCATAGTTGCAGGGTTAGTAGAGGTTGACTAAAGTACATATATAAATTTCTTGTGAGCATTCATAATATTTTGTGTAATGATTGTTTTTTTTTTTTTACAGGATGTTCCTAGGAATAAATCTTGAGAAAGGAAGGGGGCAAATCAAAAAAATATCTAAATCTAAATAGTGACGTTGGCAAATAAATCATTTTGTAATTTTTTTTAAGTAAATATGCAGTTTAATGTTGAATATGTGTTATAGAAATTAAAATTTTGCATTCAGTATATATTGTGTATGTGTTTTTCTTGCTGTGTGGTGTGTGTGTATGTGTAAGCACTTGATTAGAAATTAATTCATTGTAAAATTAAGTTTTTTCTCATTACTGTTATTGTATTCAGTGCAATAAAATAAATAACAATGAAGCAATTTTAAGAATTGAAAGAAAAAATCCACTTATTTATATACACTGCTTTTATATTGTGGTTAAAAGGAAGCATAATGATAAGTTATCGAACGCCTCAGATCAATAGATTGTTGGAATAATTTTTTTTTCCTTCATAAATAGAAAATATATTTTAAAAAAATTAATTCGATTATAAAAATCTAAGCTTATTATTGTTTTATTTCTTAGTTTTTAGAGTTTTCATCTCAATTTTCAAAATTCCTGAATTTGTTTTTTTCCCCTTCTATTGGAATATATATTATACTAAATACCAGTAATGTTTTAGCTTTGAAGTAAGTGTACAACTATTGTGTTGTAGATTTCCCTGCATAATAGTCACACCTAGACTTTCACCATGAAAAATTAGAAAACAAAAAGTGTGACTATTATGCAAGTAAACACGGTACTCCTCTTCAATTAAATCATATGAGGCCACACTTTTATCAGTAATGTGGGTATGTCTTTGCTGATTTTGAAGAAGTGAATAGTTTAGTTTTAGATAAAATTTTGCTTGTTTTATTTGCAAATAATATTTACATTTATATATTTTAACCTCTGTACTACCAGTCGTTTTATTAGAGTTAACATTGTTATAGACTGTGAGTTTAAAAAGTGATTTATGCTGTTGGCTTCTTCAAAATGCATTGATTAAACAAAAATATTCTTTGGACACAAAAAAAAGTTAAAAAGTAGAGTCCTGCTTTTCCAAACAGAGTTCAGAAAAAATAAGCATTTTTTAAACCTAAAAACACAGGAGCAATTAAATGGACGTTTGTAGGGAAAACCTGTCTTGAAGCCAGATTAAAATGAAAGCTTGTTACTTAGAGTACAGGCCGGCTCCATTTATACAATCCCTGCACTTAATTTATGCCTTAACAAGTAAACGTGTTGACATTTATGAAATTGCCTAGTCTGAATTCCCGCTAAAACGAAGTGTTTGGTCTCAATTTGTTCAGTATTGCAGGACTCTACTGTATTGCTATATGCAGGTTTATTGTTATATACACATGGATCATTATACACAGGTTTCACTGCAGTCCATGCAGCAGTGAAATTATATTAAAAAGAGACTCAGTACCAAAAACCTAGTTACACTAGCTAAAGGATGCACAGCCTTTCTAAGAGGATAGTCAGTGCCTGTCACAGAAATGTCAGGGGTCGGTATTTGGTAAATAATTGTTTACATTTAAACCTTGAAGAAAGGTTTTTCAAAGTATTTATCAATACACTTATTAATGAGTAAAATTGAGAAGTACTGTATTTAACGTAAAAAAATTCTAGTTTAATTGCCTGTGCAATTCCCATTTTTTATAAAAAGCCTCAATCTTAGTGAAATTTATGAGGAATTTCAGCCTTGCCGTGCCACAATTAACTATTGAGGGTTACATATTTTTTTTTAAACTTGTAAAGTTTGAAATAATACACACAAACAAAAAAAATACTAATAATCACTTGTATTTGGGTTAATCTGGTCCAGACCAAAAGTCAGTCCTTAATATAGGTTAGTAAAAAATGTATGTTTCAGGTCATCCGAAAAGTTTGCCTTTCTTAGTTTGCAGAAACATAATCACATTTTCTGTTTCTGTGTCGGTTGATGTTTTTGGCAGGTAATAAGGGTGAACCTTTTGTGCGACTTGAAACATATGTTCTGTACTATTTTGTATTGAGGGCTACATTTGGCCTCGAACAGATTATGCCCCAATACGAACTGATCATCGTAATAGCAATTTTATGAATAGACAGTCGATTTAACATTGAATAAAAAAGAAGGTCTAAATACTTAATAATAAAAAACTACCTTAAACACCTATAAGATTAAAATATTGTACAGAAGTGCTTTTATAATAAATGGAGTATATTTTTATAATAAATGCCCGACAGGCTATACTGTGAAACCTTCATAAATTCACGGTCAATCCTCAACAACGTATAGTGTAAGGCATTCATAAAATTACGGTCAGTACTCGACAAACTAATGTGAGACATTCATAAAATTACGGTCAATACTCGACAACCTATGTAGTAATCCATTGTCAAATTACGATCAAATCTCGATAACCTATGAATGCCTGACACAATCAAATTACGGTCAACACTCGATAACTTATGGGTACTGTGATTTTACGGGCGCACGTAGTTTGACGAGATTCTCTTGGAATTTTTTGCTGCCGAGAATTGCCCGTAATTTAACAGTATTTTTTTCACGGTGTAGTGGGCGAATTTCTTAAACTTGTATTATGTATTTTCCTCTGTTCTTTTCCACGCGTTTTGACAAACGAATCCTGCACATAATAGTAAATAATTCTCATTTGAGTTGCCGCTAAAAAAGTGCTTCCGACGGTTTTTTTCACTAAAAACTGCCAAAGTGGCTTAAATAAGGATACTAAATGTTCCATCTTGGTAGTTGTCTAACTGAAAAATATCATTCTTTTTCCTTTTCTGAAACAGAAAACCCCAAAGATAGTGGTAAACATTCTTTAGAATTTAGATCGCCCGCCCCCCATATACATTAGAGAACACAGTTAAACAAGTCTAAAGTTAAATAGTTAAGCAAATTGAGCTTCTCCCAGACTCAAATATATACCATTAAATGGAATCCCCCCCCCCTTTTCAATTCTTTAATCTCAAAAATTTTAATTGACTTTTATAATTTTAGTTTTGTTTTTACCCATTAAATTTTCTCTTCACATCGGTATACTTTAATCAGTTTAATTCTTCTCTTTTCATTTTTAGTATACCATAGAAAACTTACAAAAATAAATTTTTATAAAAAATATTCAGGTTATCTGCAACAACCTTAAAAATCTAAATCATCTAATATATTTTCTTTTAAAAAATCGTTAAATAATGAATTATGTTTCCTAATTTGTAACATTAGCTCCAAACTTATTGGTATTTTTTACGAGGATTTTTTTTTCTTCTAATTATGTTAGTAAATTTGTTCTGCGGCTTGAAGTGAGGCGTCTAAATTCGTCCAAAATTGGAAGTCATGGAAATTTTTTAAAAGTAGAATAACTGATGTACCATCGGTTACACCTTATTTGATTTTCGAAATGAAGCACAGTAAATAATTTTTTTGTAGAATAATTTTTATTCATGCTAAAAACCGGTCTCCTGAGATGTTTTAGTTAATCCTCGAACTGTAAATTCGTTAAAGGCATTATAAATAAAGACAAAATGGATTATAGTATTCTAATTTTCTAAGATTCTATGTTTTCTAAATCGAACAATCTCCGTAGAACGTTCGACAACGTTTTAATGTATTTTAACTGTTTTAGTCATGCTTTCTCTTTTCATGTAAAGATTCACATTTTATAACCCCAACGACTTGCAACAATTGTTATCAAACTTTAGGGTTTTTAACGAAAAAAAAAAAAAAAAAACTTCTGTTATTTACATACTGCGAGCTTGAAGAGGTCGACGACATGACCGTTTTAGTCCGTAGCTCCAAATATAATTAGTATGTCGATTAGTTCATCTTTTAACCCTTTAACGCGCAGTGGTTTCGCTCTGAGACCACCAAACTGTTGACGTTTTGACGTGATTGATCTAGACGTTGAGGTCACGAAGAATAGATTGGATTTCTATCAAAATAGTTGCGGGTGACATAGCTCCACGAGAATCCTTTACTTTTTAGCACGTCATTTCCCGTAAAAAAATTGTCACGATTATTTTTAACACCACTGACATCTGCCGAAAAATGGAAGAACGCGAGAACAGCTGGATAGATTGCCCAATGCTGAAAAAATGGCAGCCGTTGCCATCGCTCGACTTAACTACCAGCCAGCTGCGTCAAAAAAAGGGTCTCTAGATCTGTGGCACGCGCTGAACGTTTTGATCGTCCGCCATCTTGCTGGTAGTTAAGTCGAGCGATGGCAACGGCTGCCCTTTTTTCAGCATTGGGTAAGGGTTGCGCCTCAAAGGGTTAAAGACGTGCTCATCTTACTACTTCGGGAATGGGAACCGTTTTTTAATATACATTCAAAATGTTTTTTAATTCAGAAGCAGGAATATTTTTTTGAAAGCACAAAAAATACATTTTTCAACTCTCGAATTGTTCACATTTTGACAGAGGCATAAATTTAAAAGTAGCTAATGTTGTTTCATACTTCAAATAATGTGTGTTATCCATAAATATTCCAGAATGCATGCCTTTTTGTAAATTTTTTATCGGAATAGTTTTAAGAAAGTGCAGTAACATCTTTATTACAAAAATTCTTTTTTTCTGTAAATATTGTATTCATACTTCGAATGAAGAGCTTAAGAGATAACTTGCAAATACAACAAACAAGAATTTAGTTTAGCATTAGGGTCAAAAGTTTCATTATTATTATATTTATACTGACAGGATTGCGTAAATTGAAAAGTGATTTGGGAATTTTGGGAACATTTTACAAATATAAACTCTTGGTATTATAATGAACGGATACGTTGAAGTATTTTGAAGATTTGTACTTGATAAACACTATCAATGTTAACTTCAGAGAATTGAAAATGGTACTTCTGTAGCAGTAAAAGAGTATCAAAAAGGTTCTTTGAATAATTGTGTGATTAAGACATTATAATAAACTTTTACTTAGGCAAATAACCGGTGTGCGACACATGATCCCTTACAAAGTACGAAGTTTTACGTCCGACTTTGAAACAGGAAAGCTTGAGCCCGTTCTTAATAATTAATCGTTCGACAAAGTTTTAATACTGGATTATGTACGCCAACAAGGGAAAAGCACACGGATAATTAAATTCCAAGATATCGATCTCTGTACTGGAGTTATCTATACATAAAATTCCAGAGCGTGCTTTAATATCACGGCAGCAGTTTGTTCTGCATCTTCATTTCATAATGAATCCGATATTCATTATAAATATTTTGAAAACGTTCCTCGGAAGAAGACATAATAAAGATTATGGAAAAGTTTATGCAGTTCAATATCGTTTGACATTAAATTATCCGTATCCTTTTACCCAGCATTTATTCTGAGAATTTTGAGAAACTTTTGCATATTTTGTCACAATACGCCTCCGGATAAGCATCTCAAAAAATTGTAAAAATGCATTTGACTTTAAACTGGAAGTTTCACGTTTCTTAACTAGCACTAGTATCTAATATGCATATCCACATTTTTATGCAGAATAAATACAGGCTAAACGTATAAGGCGCAATATTTGCACAAAGCCTTTTAGCAAAAAGCAAAGTACGTGCAAGAAATTAAAAGGAAAACTGCCAAGTACAAATGACAGTAAAATTGTGATTAGTAACACCGGTCAACACAAAAAAAAAAAAACAAAAAAAAAAAAATGGGGGAGGGGGTGGGGTTCTGTTCTCATGCTTAAATTCTGATTCTAGACATTGAAAAAACTTATATTTTCATTTTTAGTTCTTAAAGTTTGCTTTTGTCTGATTTACGTCGATAAGTATATTTTAATTTATTTCATAAACGAAAGATGGCAGCACTTTGATTAACCCGAAAGTAAACTGTATTATTATTTGTAACTCTGTAGTATTGCTTGTAGTATTATTTGTAATATTATGATTTGTTTGTATTATTATTTGCTCATACGAACATAAAAGAAATACGAAAAATATTCACTTTTAGACATTAATGTCTTATTGTTTTACATTTATATGTTATTGTTTATCACAAATCTTGAATAAAAAAGACTTATATCCAGCAAAAACTTTTCTGATCGTAATTTAGAGTGGAATTATAAAAATAAAAAAAATAAAAAATCAGTGATTTTTGCCAAAAAAATTGAAAAATTGCTTTAATTTCTACAAAAGCAAACGTTCATAAAAAAAAATTATTTTCCTTAGTTTTGGCGTAGGAGGAACTAAAATTTAACATGTAGAAGTCAGACCCAAAAATCGTGTTGACCAGTGTAATAAATCAAAAACTGAAAATCTGTAACAGGTGACAGTGCTCGATAACATAAATACCCAGGATTGAATCGTTTGGAATGATATGGTAACATGTTTGCGCTTCCTGAAATAGACACTTCGCAAACGTGGTAAGGGCACTTATGCTGGAAGAAGTTGAAAACATATGCAAAAGTGCATCCTGTGAGTAAAAAAGGTCGAACCCAGTTTATTGAAGTTATTCTAATTACAACTGTCAGTTTTGGGTTTTTTAGTAAGTGTGCGAAGAGATTTTTGCCCCTTAGTGAGCAATGACGTTACTGAAGAAGAGTGTGATCATATCAGGTTGTACGAAGTTTTCCGCCATATCTGCCTGAAAAACTAACTTCTAACTCCTTAGATAACTGTATTTGAACTTTCGGTACCAAACCTGCACAGTGTCACATTATACAACAATAGTACTTAAAGCTGTACTCATAATTTGTTGATATTCTAGAGCTGACTTTTTGCAACACAACTGGAAGTTAATGATGATTCTAATCCTCTAGAGCTATAGTTCCATTTGGAGACACCTTGTACTTAATGATAACTATATTTTTCAGAGATTTCACAACACAGTGTTATAAAGTAAGTCTCTTTCTTTCAAATGTCAAAAATAGTTCGACAAAATATGAGCCAATACGCCAATGCGAACTGTGTTCTGACGATGTTCGCGGTGGCGGGAAACTTTCGTTACAACCTAATATCATTGTGTGAGTCTTCACAAATCTCAAGAGAGGACCATTGACTTCTGCTATTTATCAAGTAAGTTATGACTTGTTAACCAAGCATACGACATTGCACTCATAGCGCCAATGGTCTCGTTGTCCGCCATCCGTGCACAAGTAGTACCTCCACCACGGTACATGTGTCTGTCCGTACCATCGCAAGATGCCTCATTGTAGGGCATTTGTTATCACGGAGCCCATTGTACTGCCAATGACACCCAGACATGGTCACCTCCATTTGGAGCGGCTTTATGCTTGACCAGATTGGACTGGATGGATTGGATTGGATTGACCAGATTGGATTGGATTGAATGGAATGAAACCAGGCCGTCTTCAACGACGAATCCAGGTTGAATTTGGGCACTGATGACAATCGTCTGTGGTAGACCAGTGTTGAACGACTCTATCCTTCCTTTGCTTTACAACAGTACACAGCACCCACAGTTGGTGTGATGGTATGCGGTGCAATCTCATACGACACACTGCGCCACCCCTAGTATTGATCCGTAGCATTATGGCAGCACAACGGTACGTTCGTAACATCCTGCACTGCCGGTGTTACGGCAGTGCAGGATGCCGTATTGCACATGTTCGTGCAATATGCACATGTGCAAAAAATGCACATGTTCGTAACAAACATGTACTGCCACTTATGGAGAGCTCCCAGGTGCTATTTTTCATCAAGATGACGCTCGGCCACGCACAGCAAAGATGTCGCAGGATCGACCTGCGCCACATTACAACCATTCCTGGCTTGCTCCATCCCCAGATTTGTCACTGATCAAGCATATCTGTGATAAATTGGGCCAACAAATTGGACAGCTTACGAGTTTGGTCGAAATGTAATTGTTAGAAATTGCTGTAGTTGTGGTTTGGTGGAAATTGCTGTAAATGCGCCTTTAAAAGAGGCGCGTTTACAGAAACTGTGGAACGAAATGCCACCGGACATCATAAAGGACACTGTATGCTTCAGTACGTATCATATCATGCGTCCGCGCTGGACGTGGCCCAACTGGGTACTAAAATCTCCATCCAATTGTCGTTTTTCCTGCAATAAATTTTCAGTTTGCTTTGATTTTGCAATCTCTCAATTATATCGAAGTTGTAACTACGGATGTAAAATTTTGTTTCATTCTATCAACTCTTTCTTGGTGAGCTAATTGTTTTAGCAATGAGTGTATTTGTCTTTTCGTATTAAATAAGAATTGTAAAAGCATTTTATAAAATTTTAAAGAGCAGATTAATTTTTATTTCATTTGAATGAGTGTGCTAGAAAACCACTATATTTTGGTTCCATTAAAAAGAAAAGTTTTAAAATCTAATATATGCAAAAGTGAATTTTAAGTGCTTGTACTTTAGATGTTATTTTCATTTTCATTACCGAATTCAGCTTTCTAAAAGTTAAATATTTACCACTAGACGTTAAAGTCCGTTGTTGAGGCGAATACAACAGGCTCCAGAAAAAACATTTGACGGAAATAGGTCTACACTCAATATAGTTCATCTTCGTCCACCTAAAATAAATAAGTTAATATTCAGTTTTTATTTTATAGCCAAATCGAATTCCACGCCCTTCTGGAAACGCGTGGAAACTTTTGTCATTCGAAAGATTTCGTTTTGTGTACACGGCCTTTCTTATATCCATGCAGACGATTTAATTGCGAAAAAAATTAAACCATGTAATTTAGAAAAACTATTTTAAACGAATTGAAATATCACTTTCCTTTCAAAGCCTGATGACCCTGATGAATAGGAAGTCCTATCGATAGCATCTGCTCATTTTGTTACGCAAATGATTAACTTTTTTTACTTTCGAAATAAAATGGAGCTGAAAATGGGGGAAAAATCGCTTAAAAATTAGGGAACCGTTGAATTTTTAGATTTTTAAAGAATCACAAATTGTTTTTTTTTTTTTTTAAATACATAATTATGAAAATTTTCGAGCGTATCATATAAACGGCGTAGATATTATTGCGCTTTATCTGCTTTTTAATCTTTTTGAATTTTTTAATCTTCTTGTACTAATGGTGGTAAATATTTATATTGAAGTGGTTACCCTGAATGTTTACAGAGTGAACCTGGGATCAGCTTAACTATATAGTACGATATGTTCCGATTTTAAAACTCAGCCAGCTTTCGCTGTATAGAGACTCCATTTCATATTTTTAGTATTAGAGACTCAAAGTAGATTACTGTCTGTCGATCACAAGAATAGCTCCCACCAACAAGTCTGGTTAGTGGCGGTCGCTATAGTAACTGGATCTGTCCATTTCCAAAGGTGGGGTTGAGCGTGAGGGGAATTCGAGAAATGCAAGCTAACCTCACACCTCATGTCAGTTTTCTTCTCGGTTCTTCCCTGTCGAAATTGGTGTGAGACTTGTTACTATGGCAACAGACTGGCATAGACTCCTTGGCGAGAGCCATTCTAGTGATCGGCAGACAGTATATGCAATAAGTGAAAGTCCTGTGCCTGTGATCCCCATTATTTACATTTGTTTTTTTAAATTTTTAAGTACAGTCAAACCAGCTCAATGCAATATCGGTTAAAGGAATATCCTGTTCAATGTACTAAACGTAATAATTACTCGTTCTCCCGGATAATGGAATACCACGCTTATTAGAATATATTTTCGTGAAAAATCGACTATTCAATTAACCGGTTCGGCTGTATATGGCGTGCTTTTAATTCTGGTATTTCTTTTCCCATTTGCTAAACAAATGCATAATTTTCAATTCTCTGTGAAACCGAAAACATTTCCAAAATCAATTAGAAACAATTAATGTTTATAACAAACCTAAACAATTAATTTTCAATTGATTAATTCTCAAGAAACAAATATTTTATTCGTTAGGGTGATGTTTGCTTCTATATGTTTTTTTTTCTCAAAACCGAATTCAAAGGCCATAAAAAAGTTGCATTTATAATACATGAACAGCTGGAGAATTAGTCAGTTTACCAATATCTTTATTGGCCAATGCAGTAAGTCATTTATTTTTTATTATCATTTATTAAAAAGTAAATAACGCCTTTCTAAAAAAAAAATTAAAAAAAACGATATTAAAGAATAAAGTTAAGTGGAACACATTCAAGTCAGATGTATTTGTTTTGCAGTTTCCCCAAGAGAATGTTCTTTATTAGAAAACAAATTAATTTCCCATTTTCTCATTAAAGATATATATCTTCTTTCGAAAACAGAAATAAACAGCTGCAGTGTTTTTACGATAAATATCTTTAATCAATAACTCTTTTTTTGGAATTTTTATCTTTAAAAACTTAACGTGAATATTTTAATTTATAAACGAAAATGTTCTTGTGCGCTCACGACAAACCACAAGAATATTTTCGACCGCACGCATTTATACGTCACGTCACTCTTTTTTCGTGTGTGACTCTAATTGTATAGTTTTACTATTGTGAATTAATTTTATCGTAATTCAACTTTCCAAGATTATCTATATACATTACTTTGTTATTCAAAAATATGTGGAAAAAATGCAGGACTGGCTAATTTCTGGTCTTTTTTTTTCCTTCTTCATGTTATGAAAATTCTTTTGAAAGCTTTATGTATATATATAAATATTAGGTTGTAACGAAAGTTTTCCACCACTGCAAGTATTGCCTGCACAAGCAGTTCGCGTTGGTGTCTTTGCCAATATTTTGCGAAACGATTTTTGTTATTTGAAAGAAAAAGACTTGTTTTACAGCACTGTGTTGTGAAATCTGTAAAAAAATATCGTTATGTTTAAGTATAAGGTGTCTGAAATGGAACTATCACGCTACCAGATTGAACCATCATTTACTCTCAGTTCTGTTGCAAAAAGTCAGCTACAGAATGACACCGAATGATGTGTGCAGCTTAAGGTACTAGTGTTGTATCATATGACACTGTGAAGATTTGGTACCGAAAGTTCAAAAAAAAAAAAGGACTAGGACATTAAAGAAGCAGAGCGCTTTGACCGGCCTAATGATGCTGATGAGACCCGCCTACGAAGATCTGTGGAAGAAGATAAAATATTCAGCCACTCGAGAGTTTGCTAAAAGAGTTAGACTTTAGTGCCATGTCCATTAGTCGCGCTAAGCGTCGCATAAACTTGGCATATAAGGTCAATAGCTGGGTACAGCGTGAGCTGACTCAAGCAAATCTGGCGGAAAACTTTCGTTACAACCTGATATATAATGGTAAATATTTTTAAGCCAATTTTATTTTTTAATGAAAGAGTATGCCTTAAACTATTTTTGTACCTAGTTTCTGCCAATGTTCAAATACGTGGCGTAGCGGGTTGACAGATTTTCTATATCTTCATAGAAACTTCCCGCCAATGACTATAACCACGACTACGGCGTGCAATTCAAAACAAACGTAGAGGAATGCTCGGTAAAGGAACTGTGTTGCTCCATGACAATGCTCGGCCTTATACTGCTGGTGACACTCAGAAGATGATTCGGCAGTTTTATTGGGAGCAGTTCGATCATCCGCGCCTTGGCTTGGAGCCGTCCGACTATCACTAGCTCCTGGACTTGAAGCGCGAGCTAGGCGTCAAGCTGTTTAAATGAAATGAAAAATGCTGTGGAGTCGTGGTTATCGTCATTGGCGGGAGGTTCCTATGAAGAAGATATAGAAAAGCTGATAACAGCGTGCTACGACAAGAGTGTGAACATTGGAGGAAACTATGTAGAAAATAGCTTAAGGTATGATCTTTCGTGTAAAGGTAAAATTGGGTTAGAAAAATTGTTTTTTACTTATTTTTTTCCAAAACGGAACTTACTTTCCCAATACGCCTCGTTAGGGTGACGCAAAAAACCGACAATTTTTTTTTTAGTCTCGTGTGAAAAAATGTTAGTTTTTGATGTTTTAAGAACCCCCTCCAAAGGACAGCTTAAAAAAAAAATTAAGAGGTCGCTCAAAATTTTTTTTAATTTCAAAAATCGTCAAAAATCGAATTTTTCTTCTTTTTAAATTTTTTCTCTAATTGCGGTATAATTTTATAGACCAAAAAAAAAGAAGAAGTTTCTGAAAGTTTCAGTTCAAAATTTAAATTTTGAAAGGTCGCTCACAATTTTTTAAAATTTATTAGTGCATTACTTTAGATTTTTCGAGCGACCTTTTAATATTCAAATTAAAATTCCGTAATTTTTTTTTTCATTTAGTACAATAATCGGTAAAAATACACCACGAGATGAACTAAAAATCAAGCACAATATAGAAAACATATATTTATTTTTTTAATTTAATAATTTTATTTAATCAACTACAACATTTTAACAATATTTCAATAAGCTTTGTTATTAATTCTGAAACCAAATTTTAAATTTTAACAGGTTTTATTGATTTTAAGTTCATCTTGTAGTGTATTTTTATCGATTATTGTACTAAATAAAAGGGAAAATGTATGGAATTTTAATTTTAATATTAAAAGGTCGCTCGAAAAAATCTAAAGTAATGCACTAATAAAGTAAAAAAAAAAAAAAAAAAAAAAAAATATGTGCGCGACCGAAGTTAATGCAGTCTGAAAATAAATAAATATATTTTATTAGAGCATGTCTGCCTTTTTAAAAAATATTTTTGCCTAAAGCGCCCCCATAGGCGAATTTTGAACTAGTATTTTTTATGATGCCAGAAAAAAAATCCCCGTAGAAATAAAGCCATTAGTGAAAACGATACTTAAAAATGATTCTCTGTCCTTTTTTTAAATAACTATTCAAAAATTTACGCATTTATGACAAACACTGTAATAAAAATAAAACAAAATTATTACAGTGAAACTTCTCTGGAAGCGACCACCCTGCATTCAAATGGGTCGTTAAGAGGGTGTCATCACACATATTTGATGGCCAAGTGGGGGGGAAATGCTGCAAAATTTTGTTTGTTTTGTTATTTATGAGACGACATAATAATACATAAGTAACTATGCAAACATGTTTTTAAAATTTAAGTTTTAATCAAATATTAAGAAATTTCGCATTGTTCCCTTCTTTTTATTCTCTCCAAGCGTAGTTCTGTCTGAACTTCATTTTTTTCATCTGACAAAAGAGCATTTTTATCCTTCATGCTTTCTGAATTTACCATAATAAAATGTATTTGCTTTAAAAAATGCTTTTTGGGTTTTTTCGCAACCAAAAGCAACGAGGAACTTTTTCTCCGAAATTAACCCATTCGTGCCTGGATATTTTTGCGACTTTCTTCGATTTTTGCTAACACCAGCAGTAATTGATACATTTCTGATGTCAACTTTTTGAACAAGGGATGATTTCATTTAAAACCATTATGTATAAAGATTGAAATGTCAACATCCTACTTGGCCATATTAAAATATTTTGTGGAATTGAGGTTCAATACTCGCGACATTTCAAAGGCTAGGAAAAATAAATAACGTTTTCGACTCATAGCGTAAATGCCGTCCCAAAAAAGGGACGCTAGGCATAAATGGGTTAATTCTTCGTGTGACTCGGTCACAGAGAGACACCACCTCGGGCAGTATGTTTTCGTCAACCTGGAGCATATCATTTAGCCCGATGGATAGCCATTGCCTGAGAATTTATTTGTTTAGGGCAGCGGTTCTCAACCTTTTAACGTCGCCCCCCCCCCACCAACAAAGGCTAACATAAAGCGGCGCCCCCCCTCACACTTTTAAGCATACATTCAGTTTTCTAATCTTTAACAATGAACATTTAGTCGAATTTTCTACAAAATAATATCATCAGTAATGTTTAGATGAACATTTGAAGCAAAAATGCATATATTTTTGAGTAAAAATGAGAATAAATAAGAAGATTTTTAAAAACATCCATCGCTATTGGAGGGCGTGCCCCACAGGTTGAGAAACGCTGGTTTAGGGAACAATTTATATTAACTCAGGAAGAAAACGCAGTAAAATGCATTTGTTCATAATGATGCATTGTTTCATAATGAAATGTTATACAAAAGCACGGTTTACGCTTACAAGCGCAATCGAGGCTCCTATGAATGATATTCATAAAAAAAAAAAACTGGCAGCTTATAAAAAGGATGACAAATCAGTTTTAAAATTTCGTCAAATAATGCAGCTCTATCACTATTTGACGAAAGAATAAATCTCGGAGATAGGATGAATCTTGCTAAAAAATGATGGTTAAGAAAACAGTTAATGAATTCGAAGATTTTAGAAAAAAAAAACTTCAATTTAAAATAGATGCTTTAGAATAATAGTTTCTGAATAAAGATCTTCTTGCACAAATTATCACGACTAAATCGACAAACTTTTTAAAAGATTCCGAATTCCAAAGATTTTTTGAAAATAGGTCCTGCACACTGGCAAAATGAAGACAGTTCTGTAAGAGGAAAGGATATTGCAAATTCCATACAAGCTGTTAATAATATTGCTGAACGAGTTGTAAAATTAATTGAAGAGTTTGATTTCAAGTTTACAAAAGATGATTCTCAAAAATAATTTATTTCACAGATAGTCCAAGACTACCACAAAAATATCCAACATGCAATTGGGAGGAGTTAAGCCCCCCCCCATACTATTGAGATATCGTAATATATTCGATATATTCCAGTTAATGTTTAGAACTTTAGAACCATTGGTGCGCATTCCACCTGCGCACCAATGGTACACCAGAACATCCCCTGGCTTTCTACTGGAAATTAAATGTGATCGTGGCTCCCAGACTGCACTTGCTAGACTTAAAATTGGCCACCTTAAGTGTCTTTCGTACGAACACGCCAAGAAATTCCACCGCACTTGCAAGAAATGCTGTGATCATCCAGCCTCTCCAGAGCACATACTGAGTTGCGTCGGACTTTCTAAGGAGGACTTAACATCTGCTCCCCTTTTAGTTATAGACTTTCTGTCGGTCAACAATCTATTGGAGTTGATCTGACTTATGTCAGATCTTTAAAGAGGATAAGCAACAACAACAACAACAGAACTTTATAGTTATATAAAGGCCTTAACGCTTTAATTTTTAGTTTTATTTTTTTGTGAAATTAATTTGATAAATCTTGGATAAAAAATAGTCTAAATAAAGCGAATATTCAAAATTTTGTAAAATTAAAAAAAAATCTTAACTTTCAACGTCAATGGGGCACCTGTTTTTCTTGTACAAATGAGCTCAAATTTCGCGCATATTTTTTATAACGTAATGACACAGACCTAGGTATATAATATAATATATATATATATATAGCACAATATTTTCACACTTTAAATAACTGATTTACTTAAAATAAATTTATAAAAATGTCCAGATTGAACTTTCCTTAAATCAGTTGTTTGAAAAATAGAAAAATAAGGTATAAATTTAAAGAATCATACGTCCATGTACGTCAAAAGATTTTCCAAATCGAATTATAAAAAAATACACCGAAACCTTTTGCTTAACAAAATGTAGTTTTAGCTAATCTAATACATTTTTAAACTCTTTCAAACAGAAAATATTAATTATTTTTTTTAATTAGGCATTAGTTTGAAAGAACCGTATCTTATCACCAAGCAGAATTGAGAAAAATTAATTACTCAAGTATTCGGCTAAATAGCATTCCAAAGTTTGTTTGTTTTTAATTTTTCGTTATTATATTACTCTAAAATCTTTGGATTAATTAAATCACAACTCAGTAGTTTTTATTTTTCGAAGTATATTTAATTTATTTCTAACAATAGTTTTCACAACAAAAAAAACTGATTATCATCCTTCTCAAAGTTGTAATTTGAAATGATATACCAGATATCTTTTAGTAATTGAATTAAACATTTTAAGCGTAAAATATATCTTTTAAAAATCATGATGTAAGATTACTTTTCGATTCAAATTTTATAAAAAAAAGTATATTTCGTTTAAGATGAAACTGTATTAAATAGATATTATAAGACCTTTTTTTCTAATCAGTTTTATCAGTTTAATCAGATATGCGTTTATTTTCTTCTAATAATTGCTATATTTAGAGCTTCATGTTGGGAAATGATGATATATTCATATTTAATAAGATAATTTCTTAAATTAATCTAAGGCACCGTGCACCTAACATTATTCTGCTTAATCTTTAAAACCTAAAATATAAACAAAGCAAATTTTACATATTGCGGTTTACGTAATATTTTGTCTATTCGACTTTTGATCTATTTTGCTCGTAAAACAAATCTGTTTAAAAATGTCTTGAAAGATTAAAATAATTATATAGTGAACTAGTAATTAGCTAACTTATTAGCAAGCTCTTTTTTTTTCATAAGAGAACTACAACATCAAAGTTAAAATGCAAGTTTTGTAATTTTTTTAATACCTAGGCCACAAAAAAGATCTGAGTAATCTGACAAAATAAAATACTGGAAAAGTATTTTATTTTGTTACCGAAACTCAAAGTTACTTTTGTAAGAAAGTAAGTTTGTAAGGAAGATTCATCCACGTGTATTATCGGAAAACAAGCTTTATGACCCTCTCCCATCCCCCCTCATTAAGTACCGCCGACGATGCGAGATGAGCCTGATCGCTGTTACTTTTCTTTATGAACCTGCGGTTATGGGGGGGGGGGGAAATATCGCATACTTGACATTGATACCCAGGGAGAAATACTCACGCGAAAATTGCCATTGCGTACAGCCTATATCCTTAGCTTGAAAAAACTGAAACCTAGCGATGCAATTTACACTTTAAAACAAGATGAATTTATAATGTTGTTCAACTTACTTAGCAAATTTATTTGCTGCCTATTAGAAAATAGATTTTGCAGACCAGCCCATGGATTACCCTCTGTATAAAAAGTCAAACATTGGCGCAATTGGCCTGCGCTGTCCAACCATGCTTTCGCGACCATGGGCTCTGGGGTGCGGATGCATATGCCTCGGCGAGGTGGTCAGCCTGACACGAAGCCCCCAGTTTTTGACCCCAAGCAAGGTTGGTCCTCATTTTATCGACCCACTCAAGGGATGAAAGACTGAGTCGACGTTGCTCATCTCGAGATTTTGTACGCCGACCTGTGGGACAGCAGAGCGATGCGCTAACCATTACACCACTGGGCTTCATCCTCAATATTAGGACCCTCAAAATGAGGCTATATTTCTTGAAATAAAGCTACTACTTTTAAATGAAAGTAAGAGCTAAGCAATATTTGATAGGCTATTTTTCTTTTATTTGTTTTGCATTTTAATTTTGGATTGCAATGCATAAATTAGAAATATATGTTGTAAGTTTTTCAAAAGTTCCTAAAATAATCATAGACATAGCCAAAAAAAAAAAATTGGTCAATAATGCCTTGCTTAGAGATCGATAGGTTTGTATGCTTGTTTGTGTGATTGTGGCAACGCTACACTAGGACGATCTGACAACGATAGGACGAACCTTGGCAAGAGAACTTTCTAAGGGGTAGACAACCAACGCGTACTCACGCGTCCAACGTGTACTCACGTTAACGAGTGAGTACACGTTGTAACTCTAAACGCGTACTCACGTTACATCCGGGTAATGCCTACCAAAACTCCAGATCGTCAAATCAACGGGTCGAACTCGGGACCTTCACGATTTGGTTGTCTACCATTTTCAATGACATAACCACTCTGCCACGGTGTAGGGGTACACAGGACATTTTTAAATAGTAAGCTTGGATTATAGTGTTGTGACCAATTAAGATGCCTGTGTACCACTTTCTTAGAATCCAAGAAGTGTCAAATTAATCATAGTCATAGAAAGCTGCAATTGTTAATTCTGAACGTTAAAAATCACTAAATAGTAACCCATTTTATCATACTTGAGAATGTCAAGTCCTTTAAAAGTAATTAAAAGAACCACCATTCAAATGCACTTTAAATATTTCTTTACAGAATTTTACTTCGGGCATACGTATTGTTGAATTGACTGTAAACTGAATTCACAGTTCGGAGGTGATTTTCACATCATTTCTAGAGTATACAAAAATTTGAATAATGGGTTATATTTCTTTGTAAGTTAACAAATTAAAAATGTATAAATATTTATTTAAATCCTCATGTATGAAGAGGATTACATTGATAAAAGGCACGTAATTCTTAGGGGATATATTGATTCATCTATCTAAACTTTGGATCCAGAAATTTTAATACGCTTCGTTTGTTTGGTTTAGCATTCCTCAGCAGAGAGAGGCTCTTACATTACCATAATTAATATAAATTAATTTCCCGCTTTGAACGCGTTAAATAATTACTAGTCTGACGAATAGATATTAATGTGTTTATGATAAAACGGATCATCGTTCCTGTATTGATGATAAATGACTCTCGCTGACAATGAACTCGCTGTTAAGCTTTTAATGCTGAAACGATGTAAACAGTCACTCTTCGAAATCTGCCCGTCAGACTTGTGAAAATAAGACTAACGTTAAGCTCTACTGAAGTTCAATAATGAATTTACTTCAGAAAACAATCTTTTTTGTAATCTACTTCAAGTTGCTTTAGCAATGTGCTGAATAGTGGAAAACAGGCAATTTTTGAATCCGTATTTTGTTTTTAAATAATTAAAAAAAGGAAGCTCTGCCATTTACTAATATTATATAATAATTTTATGCTTTTATTATAATACAAACATTAGTGAGGTACTGTGATGTCGGTTGGTTAAGTCCCGAACACGTGAAGTAAATTGCTTAGTTATAAAACAGTGTACTATGCTTACTCTCACTAAAACAGAATAAATGACACGTTTTTGTTTATTTTTTTATGTTTTGTTTATTGTGAACACGTATATCGGATTTGCGTGCGTGCTTCGAAGCCCGCTTATAAATCCTCGTAGGACAACACAAGGGGGGATGTGTCCTCCGTGGGGGTCTTTCTAAGGGGTCCTAACTCGTATTTACGCTAAGTTTCATAGAAAACTACTGAAAACTCCGAACGGTTTGGTCGACGGACGCACGATGGGACCTTCAGACTTAGCCCGTCTACCATTTCCAGTGACATAACCACTGTGCCAAGGTGTGGCCTTTTTAAAATAATAAGCATGTACAGAAAAACCAGTCATGACTGTGCCGGGGCCATCGTGATTCTACGGGCCTGATTGTGCATTCTGAAAGAGGCCTACGGACGTTTCCTCATTGGTTAGATTCGGCCGTTAGATGACGTATCTAAGTGCTGGAACCAATAAGTGAGCGTGTTTAGGCCTCTTTGGATGACTCATAGGAGTGCATAAGCAGGCCCGGTAAAATCACGATGGCCCCGCAAGTGTATAAAGAAATATTAGTGCTTACAGAAGTATTGGTAATAAGTATTCTAACTGGAATGTAACTATAATCTGTCCTTTTGTCAGCCATTTTGCCATCAGCTCAATCCTCCAGGCAGGTGAAAGATGAAATTTAAGCAAAACTTTCTAAAAATAACACATATAAAAATGATACTTATCAAGACTTTAAAATGATTAACAGTGACGTGGGGACCGATGACTTGGAGATTAAGAACCTGCCTTACTCCTCGCTAATCGCCTAATCGAATTGACGATATCCCCGGGAGCGTACGGTCGTGGGTTCAATTCCCGCTCAAATCAAGTTCGTTCAAAATTTCCTTTGTCTGTGAGAGTAAAAACTTTCATCGTATAGTCCACTTAACTCCACAAGGTTTTATAAGCGGTTTTTTGAAACCGAACGCACACGCAAGTCCCCAAAAACATGTTCCAAGGGCAACAACAACAAGTAACATGTAATGTATTCTGTAACCATCAATTTCATTTCATGTATGCGCATAAATCTGTTACCACTATTAAACTACTAACTTTGTGATAGGAAATTAAACAGCCTGATATCAATTTTAGAATTTATTTTTCCTTTTAATTTATTTTAGACACGTAACTACCTACTTTGTATCATTTATAGAATTTTATAAAATTGAAATTTTGATTGAAGTGGTTAGGTGCTCCGCATTCTCAATCATTTAATTAACGCTCTCAAAGATGGATTACACAGCCATTAATAAATTATTGTCGGGTAATGATGAATTATTCATTTCCGTTTTATGCTATTTACTTATTAACGTTTACGCATATCTCGGCTAATGTATAATTAATTTAGAGCACTTTCAACTATGAATACTTACAGGTTCCAAAATTACCTGCATAATAATGGTATGGTAAATTCCGTTAAGTATGCATAGACAATCTAAGACCGTTAATCAACAATTGCTCATTTAAAATTTATTTATCAAATAATTTTATAAAGTAAAATGCAAATTGCTTTCTGAAATGAGTTTACATTTGGGAAAAAATAGATAGGTATTTTTGAAAACTTTCAAATACGAGATTAAATTTACAGATTTTAACTGTACGTGTTTGACTGTGTGTGTGTGATTCGTAAAACTTTACATATAATTGCCAATAGATTCTCACAAACAATACATTCACACCATTTACTATTACTCAAATGTAAAATATTTTTAGTATTATTTTAAGGGGTAATTCCGGCAATTGCATTTCCAAAACTTCGTCTAAATGTCTGTGCTTCGTAACTTAAATATTTTAAATTTTCATTTTATTCGTTTCAAAAATGACGAATGAATTTAAAAACATTTAACAATATCCTGCTTATAAAACTATTAGGAGTTTAAGAAAAATGTACAAATTATCTTGCTAGACTTATTATGCTAGAAGAATATATCGAAAGTAAGTTGTGTATGTTTGAGATTACCAAATTGGTTATTTATAATTTTCTGTAATTGCCATCAAACAGACACATTTGCAAATGTTTCAGTTTGATTCGTGAGCTACCGGGCCTGCTTATGCACTCCGAAAGAGGTGCTACTAACGTTTCCTCATTGGTTAGATTCGGCCGTTAGATGACGTATCTTAGTGCTAGAACCAATAAGTGAGCCTCTTTGCATGACTCATCGGAGTGCATAAGCAGGCCTGGTAGAATCACGATGGCCCGGGCTCCCTCAAGCCGTTGGTTTATTGGGCATTTTGAAAACACGGCATTTGTCATTTCAGTACTAAAGTATTTAAAAGCCCGAGATAATTGATTTAATAACCAAACATGCAAGGATATATCATGATCATTTCAAAGAGTTCTAAGAATTACTTGTCGTGAGTGGTATTTCTCATTTCAGTACTAAAGTATTTAAAAGCCCGAGATAATTGATTTAATAACCAAACATGCAAGGATATATCATGATCATTTCAAAGAGTTCTAAGAATTACTTGTCGTGAGTGGTATATCATAAAGGAGAATAAAAAGTGATTTTACTGATCATTACAACAATAAACAAGTCACAATCGCCTAAATCTTTTGTGAAAATATCTTGAATTAATATTATTAAACTAGAAATCGGTATAGTTATCGTCTTGCATGCTTCCTACACATGACTTTGCATCCTCCTTGACTCCATCCTGATGTCCCAACGATACTTTGAATTATTTGTTTAGTTAAGTATATGGCGTATCATTGCGTGACAAACTGGAGAATTCTATTTAAAAATATTTCCTATTATACGAAGTCCTCGATTTTTTAATAAGTTTACTTAAAGGCTCAAATTGTAATTGACATTAAATGTACTTGTTAAATCGGAATTTCTATATCCACAGAAGTCTTTGAAAATGCATTGAATATTTATGCGCAAGACAACTAATTAAGGATTAAGAATTTACATACGCTGCTTGTAAACTCATTTTTTAAGTTGGGAATTAAGTATGCATGGCAAGAAACAAACTTAATATAAATACCTCAGTGTTTGGTTCAAAAGATAATGGGAAGATAACAAGTGCAAATGGGAAGATAAAAAAACATAAAATTTCTCAAACAATTATCAATTTGGCAAGACATAATATTCATAGCCGCAATATTGTACTCAAAATTCAGAGTTACCGATATTAGAGACATCATCATCTTTATTGTCATCAATAACAGCTGACAAATTTTAGTATAGATTCGAACTCTCAAAAAAAGCCAAAAAACATTCAAAATATTAGTGAAGGCTATGAGAATAGTTTGTGTGTGTGTGTGTGACACTTCAAGAATGAATTTAATAATGGAACCCCAAACGAATAAAAAAAAAGTAGATATGTCTTAAGATCTTCATTATGACTGCCTTTATATTAATCAAAACTCTGTACTGCAGAATGCAATACATTTCCCAATAAACGTTTTTAGTCATTCTTCATTATTAATATTTTATCTGGCAGTACTTCTAGTTTCATTAAACGGCATTCGTGATTTTGAAAATATTATAAATAACGCTAAACAATTTAATGGTTCTTCAGAATATCTAAATTAAATGCATTTTTAACTTCCACTACTGTCAAACCAGGAAATTTAATTAAAAGTTGCGGATGGGATTCCGATAAATAATGCTTCTTGCAAGATTTAATATAGCTCGAGGGTGTCTGAGTTTTTCACTGCTCGGGATTTATTAAAGCTTTCAAGTCATTTATCGCAGATATAATTTATTCATTAATAAGTTTTAATTTCATGAGTTTATTGAAAAAAGATGACGAAAAATAGAAATAAAAAAGTTGATAACTTTCTTGTTGAAATAATAATTTATGGATATGGTTATTATAGAGAACAGAGTGAAAAATGAAAAGAGAAAACAACAACGTGTTAAAGGGCTTCTACACCCCAGTTTCAATCCTTTAATGATATTATGTAGTGAATATGAGAGAGGGATATTTAAGTGCAGGAATGCCCATATGACTGTTTGTAGAGGTTGTAAAGAATGTTATTTGGTTGGGCTGATTTAAATTCAAAGACTGCGTTGTGATACATGATAATCCAGGTTCGAATACACTTATAGTTGCAATAAAATAAAAAGACGTTAAATACTTGAAACTATTTTATTAAACATATACTATTGAAACATTATTATAACGGGCGGTGGTGTCTCAGCGAAAATAAAATGACGTCCTATATGGACAGTGAAATTAAGGTGGAATGACTTAAAAATTACGCCAGCAGAGAATGACACATTGGCGAGAACAATAGCTTGGCTGAGATCAATAACGCCAATTCCAGAGCAACCCTACAAGTTAATCCAATAAAATTAAAAATGACGTAATCGCGAACAAATAATTTTAAAGTCGTCGCAGGGGAACAACTAAATAACTTACGCCAGCAGGATGCCAAGAGGAAAATCAAAAAGGCCGTTGATTTTGCAAACGGACGCAATATAATCTATTTTTAGCACACCGGTCTGAAGAGACGAAACAATTAAGAACAAAAAGAATAGTGCATACAGGGAAAAGTAAATATACAGATTTAAAAGCCGAAATGGCAGAAAAATGAAAAACAGAAGTGATTTAGAATTCTTGAATTTTGGATAGATTACATTAAAGAAAGCCAAAGTAAATGATTATTAAATTAGATATGTGATCTTCATCACAGAGGTGGGGGGACAAGTCAGGGGTCCTGCCCCAGAAAGATTCTGTATTTTAGTGTTCAACCACAGTAGTCTGGGCGCTAAACTCCGTTCCCATTAGAACACGGCAAGTGAAGTAGCATCCGGCATGGCCAGTGCTTGGGAGGGTCAATTTACTCTCGGCTCGACTACTATGGGACGGTGTGCGCTAATGGGAGCTGGTGCATGTAAAATATGTTGTGGCTCCAATGTCCTCCCAGTTGTTAAACGATACCTCTGGGGATGCCGATTTCTGGGGTGTTGGTCCCTCCTCTGGAATTGGTTCAAAATTAGGAGACCACGAGCTAAATCGTACTTCTTCCCTCTGGGGCCCTAAAAATGGTAGGTGCACCCCCTCTGTCCATCGCATCCTTTCTGGGGGGGATCCGGCACCGCCATTTGCGGTTGGCAGGGGGCATCAGAAACAACAACAGCAATAAATTATCAGAGTAATGTATATTTTTCAGGAGAAATAGAAGGGGGGCATGGTCCCACCCTGCCCATCGCTATGGGCACCCATGTATGAGATAGAGCTGATGAGGCTGATGAGCTAGAGCTGATAGAGCTGATGAAGGTTGTCAATGTAATCAGAGCCAGTAAAGAATTTAAACTAGAGTTTCTAGTTACAGAAGGAGATATAGTTACATTAGGAGAGAAGATTGCCAAGATTGGTGGTAAACCAAAGGTTCCTACAAGTGTTTATTCGTGAAAGGTGTCTGTATGAGTTCTCAAGCCTTAAGCTTTTACTAGATGTATACCTTATTTGGAAAGTCCGTTTTGATGATTTCCATCCTGAGCACCTGGTTACTAAAGTGATTAAAGTGGTAATCGGCCAGCATGTTAGTAATTTTTTTCACTGTAAAGGTCATTGAAAATATATTTACGTTTATGTTCAAATGAGATTGTGTTGGACAGTGTTGTATAATGGATGCGCTTAACATCATCTATTTCGTTTGTTTCTCGGGCAGCTTTAAAATGTCACGTGTCCTACTTCTCGCAAGTAAGGTGTGTTTACTTTCCTTTTATCAGGTCTTTTCTTGGAGTGGGATGCAAATCCTCTTAACTTGGAAATAAACCTGGATTATAACTACTGGTAATTTTGACCGAGATGGTACAAGCCTCATGTAAACATGGCGACAGTCGCCAACCATTTTGCACGATCATCGAAACAAAGTCAAATAATTTAAACAAATTAAAATTGCGCCTAAATTACCCTAACAAAAACAGATAAAGGCAAAATTCATTACAAAACTCCAAAAATCCTCAATCACTGGTCCATAATTAACATAAGAAACGTCTGCAAATTCAGAAACTCCCTAAACAGATAATTTAAAATAGGTAAGATGTGGACCGTTTTTAACCTATAAAAACTTCGGTGGATTAAGCGACCCAGGTTACAGGTAATATAAACTAGGCAAACACTGGCCCGTTTTAAACTCAAAAAAAAATTCGGTGGATTAAGCAACCCACTTATACATCTAATGTAAAGTGGGCAAACACTGTTCCGTCTTTAAAAGCTTTGGAAGATTAAACAACCTAGCTGTACACATAATCTAAAGTCAGCATGATTTTTTTTGCACCACATTTCTAGCAAACACAGACACATACACAGTTCCTTTTCATACAATAACATATTTCATTAATTTCCATCCGTAACATGACAAAATTTCAAGTTCAAAATATCTATTACACCGAGCGACCATTAAAAGAAATGCAAGTGTCCTTATGGTTATATCCATCTATAAGTTTATCTATACGATATCTATACGATTATCTATACGTATGTCCATCTATACGATATAAGGACCATATCTATATGGTCGCAGATGGATTGCGCCAAAATTATCAACAAACCGAAAATGTAAACAAACGTTAAAATGTAAACAGTATCGGCTTCTCGATATAGTCATAATTACTTTAGTTATTTTTAACTAATTTGAAACTTACTCTGAAAATGCACATTTTTTTTTCATATTCATAAAAATCATTGTCTAAGTCATCAAAAACTCTTCGACTAAAAGAGTAGATATTGTTTGTATAAGAAGTACATTTTTATTTAAATGTAAAACTGAAAACAAATCTAGAGATAGTAATTTAAACAATGCCAATAACGACAATGATATACAGTAGAATCTCGCTACAACGATATCCTCTTTAACGATAATTCTCTCTATTACGATATTTTTTCATAGTCCTGGCTGAATTCCCTTTAGATTAATGTAAAACAGTTCTCTGTATTACGATACCCTTTAAAACGATAATTCTCTCTACAACGATGGTAATAATTATCCCTTACATCACAATAATTCTCTCTACTACGATGTATTTTTTTTTCTACGATGCATCAGAAGCCCAACTCATGCACAGAGATTGAAAGCTACACAAAGAAAGTCGAGGTAAAATGTGGTTGGAACGGGTTGGACCACGCCTCTGCCAAAGAGCGTCTGCTAAGTTTCGTTTTGCTGATGTAACACCATGGTAATGAGAAAGTGCATTTCTCGTAAGGTGGAAGGGCAGTTGGATGACACATCTTTAATTCCTATCCCCCTCTTTAAAAAATGGTCAAGGATTCCTTTCACCGGAACTGATATAGAAACGATACGTTCTTTTGTCTGAACTTGAGTAAGAATTTTAACCTCGGATAAATCCTATCGAGGTCGATTATTACACGAGGATATTTTAAATCATTTATGAGTTTTGTTTACTTTGAAGTTTATTTACTGAAAATCGAAAGCAAATGGCTAAAAGAAAACAAATATCTATCGAAGTGAAATTCAACATCATAAAAGATTTTGATAAAGGCATGAAGCAAAATAAATAAGGATAAATTAATGGGTATGTATTTTCAATTAATATCTAATACATTTTTAAAAACACTTTTGTGGCATTCAGGTATTATTTATTTAGACATTATATATTTGTTATTCAAATATGCTATAAATATTTATAAGCTATATCTCCGCTAGAATCCCTGGCGAGGCGGCAAGGGTATTTAACTAAAATTTGTCAGTGTTGTGAAAATTACTGAAAACTATAAACATGTTTTTCTCCTTTTTTTTATTATATATTACTTGCGAGGGTGTGCTGAATGAAAACAGAACACTTTCTGGTGATACCGCAGGGTATGGGATATATGAAGAACAAAAATCAAAAATCTTTTCGTTCCAATATCGATTCTCTCTATAACGATAATTCTCTTTACAAAGATATATTACTTTGACCCCCAAAATATCGTTATAGAGGGATTTCACTGTATACATATTTTCATTTTCATATAAATGATGGCATGATCATCCCGTTATGCATGGTGTTCTTACATCTACTCCTAGATTTAAGATGTGGTGGTTAAGGGGGTAAGATTTAAAGTTAAATCAAAGGGACTGGATTTGAAGCAACACAAATGGCGCTTTTAAAGGTACTTATTCAAAATGAGAAATTGTGAGTGGTAGCAGCGATAATAGAATGGTCTTGTACCCTCTAGAGCGAGCAAACCCAAACGGTTTTAGATTTTTCTATATGCTCTTATGAAATTGTTCCCATATAAGTAACTGCATGTCATTATAAAACGTTTTCCAAATGGAGGTATCGTGTTATAGTCAACAGCTTAAAAAGTAACCCATTAACCAACAGTTCAAATTTAAACTACCCGTAAAATTTTATTTTTAATTACCGAAAATACATACGAGGTCTATCTGAAAAGTATTTCACTTTTCTTCAAGAAAATATACTAAGTACTTGAAGGTATCGGGACCAGAATCCTGTACGAATTGGGGTCTTTTCGTTTCCACACACTCAGACCTCTAATTCCTTCCCAGACAAATGCTCTTCTGGAATTTTCTTTGTGGAAATGTGTTCATCTCTAACCGTCGTATTCAGTATTCTCTCTCAGAATGGCATCATTTCAATATCATTTTCACAAGAAGTCGGGAAGAGCCTTGACTTGGAAAATACGGAGGTCTGGAAATACTTACGAATACATGTTTCACCCCCCCCCCCCTTTCAAAAAAAATTCCTTACTCGCCTAGCAAATGCTCCTGAAGAAATAATAACGAATAGAGAAGAAATAATAACGAGAATACAATTATTACTGAAAGTACTTGTGCAGTAGTAATAGCACTTCAGTTTACGAAACTGAAAATTTTAACTTAGCGAAACAGTTATAACAGTAATATAATCTTATGGTCTAATTGAACTTTTCTGTGCATTTGAATGTCAAATTCTTTTAATTGCAATTCTCCTGGTAACTAAAATGCCCGCACTTTCAATTATCCAAATTATCAAGCCGGGTGTATAATTTAATCATTTCAACCATTTTAAGTGCAGTTGCCGATGGCATGTCCCTAATCGACTTCGTGATATATCATTTTGAACATTACGGCGTACTTTGATTGTATATTAAAAGTCTTTCAATGAGTTTCATTTACTCCACTTTCAAAAAGAAACATTTTAAACAGCTCATATGTACCGAGTTCGAATTGCAACAGCAAAATTTCTGTTTGAACCTAAATTTAAAGTTTTCCGATTCTCTGAATAATTTTTAACTTTATAAGAAGCTATCTTCCTATCTATATAAATAAAATTATGTTTTTTGAATTCGGAGTAAGTGTACATTACTTGGAATTCAAAAATTTTGCGATTTCTAGCGATTTCAAGCCAATACGACCGTAAACAAAAGTATGTATGTCGTTCTGGCATTCTGTCATTCTGTCCGTGACGCTTTTTTGTTCGCGCATCACGCAAAAATAGCTGAATCAAATGAAATGAAATTTGTTGACGTCATATGTTAATTTGGTGCCGACGCAATTCGCGAAGACCTTTCAGGATTTATTTGTTATAGAACTTAACTGTAATTATATTTCTGCGTTCACAAATTATTTTTCGAAGTAATGTGCACAGGAAAGCATCCAATAATTTTTAAATGAGTCTTGAAAAGTTTTTTGAAAAAAGAGTAGTTAATTTCAGTGGTCTTTAATTCATACTCTCTCACACAAAATTTATGAAAAGTTATTTGTAACTTTTTTTTTCGTGTGCTGTATTCAAACTTAAAGCAAAAAATTGGGTCTTCATTGAATTTTAAGAATTTGAATTCTGTTTCAATAAGTACGCACCGTGATAAAAGGTTTTTATTAATGGAAAATGACACATTTCCTGTTTCTATTTGTCAATTAGAATGCCATTTAAGTTTGTATGTTTTAAAGGGTGAAGTGTACTGCTTAGTAGGAAGGTTATTTTCAATCAAGTACCAAATTTTAATTTTGATATACTGGCATTTATTGGAATTAAAGACCTGAAACTCAGTTTATCCATTCTGATCGTAAAAGAAACAGCGAATCTGTAAATTTTAATTGCGATAGTGAAAAATAGACTAAATAGACAGTTAATATTAGCTTTGAAAAAGAATTGTTTTATTTATTTTTACCGTGCAACTCATTATTTTACATTTCAGTTACTGTATCTCATCGGTAACATCGTTTTAATAAACAATTCACCTTGTATGTGCAAAATTATTGTATTTTTCAGTGATAATATGCTTAAAAGTTAATTCGAATCAACTTTCTAATCAGTCAAATAAACTGCTAAGATGCAAATTTAAACAACTTTTTAAAGAGCAGCTCTCTTCAAAATATTTTCAATAGCTTTCGATGAAAATCGTTTTATTAAATCGATAATAAAATATTAAAAATAAGTTTTACTCCAGATACTGACGACCATAATTTTATAAATAATATAAATATTTAACGATTTCTGTCATAAATGGCAAGATTTTTAATCTATCTAGATTGGTACATTTAGTGTATAATCACACGTTTAATCTTATAAATAAAAATGAAATTCTGTTTGTTTGTTTGTTTGTTTGTGGATTTGATTCGTATACAAATCCACAAAAATGGACCTATCGGCCTGAAATTTAGTACAGATATGTAAAATAATATAGAATAACTCATAGTCCACTTTAAAACTTTGAAAGTCCACCCGTTCCCGGAATTTAAGAGATTTTTTATGCTCTTCACGCAAAAATCTTTCCGTAATTGTAACCCCTGTAGTGAAAAAAGTGTGAAATAAGGATCGTAGTTGCCATGTGTGGCGATTTTGCCGAATAAAATGTCGTTCGTATACAAATCCACAAAAATGGACCTATCGGCCTGAAATTTAGCACAGATATGTAAAATAATATAGAATAAATCGTAGTCCACTTTAAAACTTTGAAAGTCCACCCGTTCCCGGAATTTAAGAGATTTTTTATGCTATTCACGCAAAAAGCTTTCCGTAATTGTAACCCCTGTAGTGAAAAAAGTGTGAAATAAGGATCGTGGTTGCCATGTGTGGCGATTTTGCCGAATAAAATGTTTTAAATTCTCAAAGTAAAAATAAAAGAATAATAATGATTTTTTTTGTTAGTTTATATTCGTAAGGTTATTATTTTTACTTCCTTGTACGTAGTATAAGGAAGTAATGTGATCCCGAAAAATTTTGGGGGCCAAATTTCGACATAAAAACCGATTTTGACTACCTCTAAATTTAATTAAAAATTTTTTTTCGATGCATCTCATCGTAGGCTAGCATGCACGATCATATTAACGCGTCTGCAACTCATTTTGATCAGTGGCGAGTCTACTGTGGCCAGTTTTTCCATGCCGTCTGTACGTACGTACGTACGTATGTATGTAACTCGCATATCTCAAAAACTAATGGTCGTAGAATGTTGAGATTTGATATTTAGGATTGTTCTATGATCTAGTTGTGCACCTCCCCTTTTGGTGGCAATCGAATGGATAGTTTATGTACAGGACCGCCCAAAAGATTCGAAATACATTACGCTCTATGGGCCGAAATTCATTAAACTCGCCTAACTCAAAAGCTATTAGGCGTAGAATGTCGAAACTTCATATTTTGGATTGTTGTAACATCTAGTTGTGCACCTTCCCTTTCGGTTCCATTCGACTGAATAGTTTATCTACAGGACCGCCCAAAAGATTCGAAATACATTACGCTCTATGGGCCGAAATTCATCAAAGCGTTTTTTAGAGGTATTGGGCTATTTCAAACGACTCAGAAGTGATATATGCTGTAAAGAGTTAGAAAATGAATTTCTCCATTAAAAAAAGTGTCTTTTTCATTTATAGTTCTGCTACAGGAACACTCAAAAGATTTCCAATACATTACGGTCAATAGCAATTTTAGGGGCATTCATCCATTTCAAGCACAATACCGTCCTACCACATAAGTTAGGTAATGGTCCGACCACGGTCACGTGCCTCCCTCAAGAACTATGCCAAAAGTCGCCAAGCTTGGCGACTTTTGGTGTATGTGTGTGCATATTTAACTCTGAAATCTGAAAAACTATTATGAAATTTCATATATAAGAATGTTGTAACATCTAGTTGTGCATCTCGATTTTTGGTTCCAATCTACTGGAGAGTTTATTTACAGGACCACCGAAAAGAATTTCAGTACCTTAATGTCTATGGACATCTTCAATATAATACAACTGTAGACAGTCATTGTTTGGTACATGCCCAAAATCTCGCCGTCTGTCCTCGACCTTGGCGAGTTTTGGCGAAATATCGCCAAATTTGGCGATAGTCAGTCATTTGGTCAATGCCCAAAGTATCGCCATTTGTTATCGTTCTTGGCGAGTTTTGGTGGAATATCGCCAAATTTGGCGATAATCTGTCATTGTTTGGTTCATGCTTAAAATCTCGCCAAATGTCTTCGACATTGACGAGTTTCGCCGAAATATCGCCAAAAATTATTTCCTATTTTGTATAACTCTAAAACTTTAACCCGTAGATTTTTTAACTTTGTATTTAGAACTATTGTAATATCTAACTGTTTAAATTTATCTTTTTTGACAGCAATCGACTGAGAATTTATTTACAGGGTGAGCCAAATGACTTTAAATACATTGAGGTGTATGGATGCATTCAATTCATTGAAAGTCTGTGGTCAATGACTACTTTGGCTATCCCCAAAATCTCGCTGACTATCTCAAGTTTGTCGGCTTTTGGTGAAATATCGCCAAATAAAGTGCAGAAGGAAATCTTTCAAATAGAACTCAGCTTGGCGATATCGAAATATTTGGCTAGAAATTGCTAAACCTTACTATTATTGATATTTTATCTCTTTCAAACAAATAAATTTAGAGGAAGTGCATCGAAAATATTTTTGATCTAATGGACGTGCAAGGAAGTCATGTGTTGGACACATCAGATTTTTTAAATTATAATATCGTGTGCATGGGAAATCAGAGCAGGAATGTAATGCTTTACACGCAAAACAATAAAAATTGAAGATTTCCGAGGCTAATAGGTAAATTATTTTAGTTTGGCGAAAAAATAAAATGGCTCAAATGCCGATTTTGTGAAAGTGAGTTCTAGCGGTTTGCACAGATTTCGGCTTGGCGCAATTTATTGAGAGCTTAAGGAAATAGATTTTTGAAAACAAGTGCAAAGATTTTATTAGAATACAGCGTTAAATTTTAATGATCCGTGAAGAAATAATGCAGTTATTAAGGGATTTCAATTGATCTATCTCCAGAATTCTCGCCAAATGAGTACATTCATTTAAGTTGGGGGAATTCCGCCAAATTTCAGAAAATTGAAATCTTCTCATTTAGTACATCGGAGTAATGATGAATAAAAACACGTTATAGTTGATAATTTTAAAAAAATTCGGCTGTATTAAGGGATTCAACTTTTCAAATAAAGGCTTGCTTTACTTTTTCGCGGTCGAACCATTTCCCATATATTATTGCTGCTAAGTCAATGCTTCGAATGATTTCCTGAAAAAAACGCTTGCAAAATGGCGTATGTTGGCACTTTGGCGAGGCTTAGATTTGAAACTGGATTTTATTTGAGCCTGGGATATATAATGACACTGGTTATAGATAAAAATTAATGTTTGTATGAGTGTATGAGGTTGAAAAACTCCAGCACCGTTGAGCTCCGTTGCACCATGAAATTTGGTTCACCTAAGTCTTTATCATGGAGAAGCTTTTTATGCTATCCGTTTTCCTCTAACTTGCCACAAGGTGGCGCAGCAGAACGTCGAATTCTATTCCGTTTAGCCGTTTGCTATGCGAATATCATCCAACCGATTTCGATGAAATTTGGTACACGCGAATATTAGAAAACGGAGAATATTTTTCACTATCCATTTTGCTGTAACTTGCCGCTAAATAGCGCTGCAAAGCATCAACTTCTATACCGTTCGACCGATCGGCATAAAATTTTTTATACTTACACATTTGAGCACGAAGAATATATTCTAACTGCGTTCCTTTTGATGTTACTCACCACTAGATGACACTGCAAAGCATTATTATTTTTAACTCGCCACTAGATGACGCTGCAGCAGGCCAAATTCTTGACCATTCAAACGGTCGCTATGAAAATCAGTATACATAGCTATTTGAACAATGAGAATATTTTGGCGTTATCCATTTTGCTATAACTCGCCACTTGACGGCGCTGTAGCAAATCATTACTTTAATTAACTACTAGATGGCCCTGCAGTGTATCACTTCTTGACTGTGGAAATGATCGTTATGAAAATTGGTATACATAGATAGTTGAACACGGGGAAGAGTTTGGCGCTATCCATTTTCTTATAACTTGCCACTAAATGTCGCGTCAACACATGAACTTCAGGACTGTCCAGCCGATAGTCATGAAAATTCGTATACATCGATATCTGAATGCGAAAAAATATTTTCGCCGTATCCGTTTTGCTAAAACTCGCCACTAGATTGCGCTACGCCGCATGGCCTTCTGCACCGTACAAACGATTGCCTTGCAATTCGGTATGCATGATTATTGGACACAATATAACGCGATATCCACTTTGCTATATCTGTTTATTACAATGAATAGTAATCACCACAAATCGTAATATCAAAAAGTCCATTCATTCCCGTGCGAAGAACGGGTACTTCAGCTAGTTATATATAAATAACAAAATCTTTTAACCTTTTACAGCCCGAATTCAGATCCACGCATACCTTAAATTAGTTTTTTTTGCATATTTTGTCTGCTAATGCGTTAATTAAAGGGTACTAGTTTTTTAAATGGGGGAAAAAGAATTTTGTTATACAATTTTCACTGTGTTTCCAATTGGGAGCATGGGTAATTTCTGGCTATATTTTTACATTGGTTTCAAAAACAGAATATACTGATGGGTAGTTTAAATAATAAGTGAAATATAAATAATTGAAAAAAAGTTTTTTTCTTAAATTTAAGTAAAGATGTGAATTAATTTTCTAAGAGGGGGAGGAGGGTGTATCACGGCTCTGTAAAAATTTATAAAAATGACCGTTTTCATGATTTTTTACAGTTTCCCGCTAATGATAGAAATGCAACTTCTATTTCAAAAAAAAAGTCATCTTTTAACTTTGCTAATTTTTTCAAGTCAATATTGTTAAAATTTCATTTTTGAATAAATTTTTAATTTGATGTTCCCAGTTAGGAACATTGACCTGTAAAAGGCTAATATACACTAAAATTAGCAAGGTTTGAGATTAAATGAGATATTTTGTTCAGCTACTACTTATTAATAATGTAACGAGAAAATAGTTGATTTAAACTAAACTTTTCCAAGAAGTTTTCGGCGAAAGTTAGACATCGTATATTAATTAAGTGAAAGAAAATTCCTGACGTATACATTATGAAGTTAAGTTAAACGTAATTCTAGACTAAACAATAGGGCTGGAAAGTATCTGTGCTTCCTGATATTGACTATGGTTTGAATTCAGCTCAACCCAACCCAAGATATGAAGTCGCGTTTTAAGATCGCCTTTGTGTTTTATCTTTTGGGGATTATTCTAATGGCTTTGGTTCTGACTGTAACAGGAAGCCAGTGATTTGACAAACTGATACTGTACTACTAACTTACGTTAGTCATCTAAAAATGCAAGCTTTATTATAGCTGTTACAGAGAGACACATATCAGTTAATTTTTAAATGACTTTCTTTATATTTACTTGTTTCTAAGTTACATAACGGAAATTTGTGATAAAATGTCAGACACTTAAATTAATTTAAGATGTTAAAATGAATGATTTCTCAGAAGAGTTGTTTCTTTAAAAAAACAAAATATTATACATCAGTAGTTTTTTTTTTAATTTTTTTTTTTTAGAGTAAGAAAATACTATCAGGTTTATTGTTCTGACTATCTGCTACTATAACATACACAAACTTTTTCAGAATGCAATATGTGCCAAGTGTGTGCAGTAGGGCGGAGAGCGAAATTTCGATGTAGATTTTGTCCGAGAGCAGAAAAGTTATGTAATGGTGGGTAGGTCATCTGTGCAAAGTTTCAAGGAAAAAGAAAAAAATACCTTCCATTTCCATTTCGCCTATGCTTATTTTTGAAGATTTTTACCATATGCGGTATGCCCATTAAAGACCCTTACCACTCTCTTAACTTCAGAATGGCTGCTGCTTTATTCATAAAAGTGATGTCTAGGTATAGCAAAGTAGTCATGCATTACTTAATGAAACCAATCACGGTGCCACCTGGGGGAAAACTGTGGAGTTAGCATTTCTATCTTAGAAACGGAACCAGATAGGGAAAAATATGACTTACAAAGTTTTAGAGCATCATCGATATAGTACGAAGAAACACCTTGCAGACATTAATGAGAAATAACGGTTAAAACGTGCATTTGTTTCTTCATGATTTCCTACACCTTTATGCCTGTCAACTATATTCGATATGTCTGTTTTGGTAATCCTACCCAAATCTTCAAAAACAGTTCTTTCAATGATGATTGCAGACCCATCTGAAACTCCAGCTAAAGCTACTGCTGGGCTTCAAATAATCTATGTCACTCTCAGAGTTATTTGGTTCCGTACTAGAATCTAGATCAGAAAAAGTGAGATGAGAGGCAGATCACATGAAGAAGCGGTTCTTTTAACCCATTTGTGCCTAGATATTTTTGCGACTTTCTTCGATTTTCGCTAGTATCAGCAATAATAGATAAATTTCTGATGTCAACTTCTTGAACAAGGGATGATTTCTTCTAAAATCTTTATGTATAAAAATTGGAATGGCGACATCCTACTGGGTCATGTTAAAATATTTTGTGGAGATGAGGTTCAATACTCTTGAATAAAGGATAGGAAAAATAAATAACGTTTTCGACTGATAGCGAAAATGCCGTCCCAAAAAAGGGACACTGGGCACAAATGGGTTAAGGCACATTGCTTCTGGATATTTCTCCCTCCTGCCAGCTTGTATCCATAGCTTTTCAGTTATTTTTAAGTCAACTCTGCCTATGGACATTTGTCTAAGAGTCTGTTGGTCTATAAGATTTTTTAAAAATTGGAGAAAATCATTTGTTAATAGAAACGTACTTCCATGAAGAAATGTCAAACGATGTCTGTCAGTCTTTCTAGAAGATTTTGACCTTTGTTTATATTGTTTTTGACAATGTTTCCATCCCATAATGCATTTTTAGATTTTTGTCCTTTTTGTTTTATGCGCGATCATCTGCACTATACGTTTGCGCGAAATCAAAGTCAGAGCAGCTGTGTACCAAATTTCTTCGATTCTTTTTACTAGTACTTTATCCGCGATTTCTGATGCACTTGGATTAATGTTTTTTTTTATTTCACTTTATTAGCGCTTCGCAACCACAAATAATCTTTCAACACTTCTTCATATGTTGGCAAACTATGGCAAGTTAACTCTTTCGGAGCGCCAAACACTGGACAAAACCCAGCAAAAACACACAGGTTCTCTGAAAGTCTATTACCGTTCAGAAAACGTCTTCTGAACGTTAATAGACGTTCAGAGAACCTGTTGTGTTTGCTGGGAATACGCTTCTTCTAGTAGTGGCTGTAACTGGAGTTTCAGACCAGGCAAGAGCCATCATTGCAAGTGCTGTTTAGAAATATATGGGAATGATTATCGAAACAGACACATCGATTGACAGACATAAAGGTATAGGAAACCACGAGGAAACAAATACGCGTTTTAACCATTAACCTTCTCATTAATGTTTACAAGGTGTTTCTTCGTACTAAATCGGTGATGCTCTACAACTTTGTAAGTCGTTTTTTTTTCCTATCTTGTTCGTTTTCCAAATAGAAATACTAACTTCGCAGTTTTGCACCAGTTGGGCCCTATGTGGCTTCGTTCAGTCGCGGATGGCTACTTTACTACCTTGATATCACTTTTATGAATAAAGTAGCAGCTGTTCCGAAGTTAAAAGGGTGGTTATAATATCCGTCAGGCATATTCTAACTATTCTTGATTTTTTTAAATACTGTTCGGAATGTGCATCATATTCGCGAGTGTGTCCTATTTTCCTGCTTGTTACATAAAATACTTCTACAAAATTAAAATATATGTTAAAATTGCCCACTAAAACTGTTTAAAAATCCTCACCAGTCATATTATAACTATACTTCACCTTTATTTACACGAATATAGACACCAATAATCCTATAAAATTAACAGTAGGGTTTGGTATTTTCTCGACAAAGATGGAAGATATTGCCAAGCTGGGACCAGTTTGGAGAACTTACTTTTATGCCAAACTTCTGGATAAATCACCAAAATGGCAAACCTTGGCGACTTTTCACAATTAATATGGCAACGCTTGAAAAATGATTCGCCCTTTTACCAGATAGACAATAATATTTTTGTCTGAAATTAACAGCACTCAAGAGCTAAAAAATAAGAGAAAAATAATCTCCACTTTAAAAAGAAAGAAACATTATTCTATTTCCTTGAAACTACTTAATATTCAGCTACTTATAACTACTTAATATTTCTTATAATATTTAATTTTGTCTTCCTCTAATCCAAAATATCTTGAAAGAGATTCGTCCATCAATAACATTTGGAGAAATATTTTGTAATCATCACCACGTAATTAATAATACATTAAATTTTTCTGTTTATTCAAATAGTAGCTTATAATGTATCCTACAGTGATTTCTTTAAAAATGAACAAATGTTTACGAAAAGCATATTTTGCAATTGCAAAACTTTGCTAAATTGAAAATCAGAACTCTTTTTTAATGTCTTCGCCATGGGAAATCATTTATTAATGGGTGAGTTAATTCACTATTGCAGAAAATAAATATATTTACATAGAATTTAAAGCTACTTAATTTGATTTGAGGAATGTATTATGCTATTCCATTAATAAATGTAATAATAAAAGAACTGCTTTTGCTTTCCAAAAGCTACTTAGTTATAATAAAAAATTAGGCAAACTGAAAAACAAACTTGAATTCACAATTTTTCAACTGCAGTTTTACATAATGTCATGAATATTTTATTATACAAGTAGTTATGGGCATAAATTAATTTTATTCTCATGTCACTGTTCTTATTATTGTTATATAAATATCTGATAAACCGTAATAGTTTATTGCACCTTACTTAATATTTCCTTTATTCCAAAGTATGTATTTTGATATATGCATACAGATATAGAAGCTTTTTGTGTTTACTTCCTTTGTGGTAAATTCAGGAGAAATTCAGCAACTGAAAACAGAAAAAAACAGTAATTTGGGATATTTATATTGCACCTATTTAATATCACATTTCCACATTTTTAAAACAGATTAACGATACCATTCTTACTATACAGAGCCTTAAATAAAACCCTTTTCAAAATCGATCATCTCTAAATCACTCTGTCTTCATTTACACCTGCTCACATAGAAGAATCAAAATCAACAACATTCCGCTTCACTAATGGCTAATCATTTAATCAACCACAGGGTCTAAAACACACATTTTTGTCAATGATTGATTAACCATTACCGTTCCCGGAAGAGCCTCAAAAAATTGCAACGTATTTTTATTTCACTTTTTGTTTATTTTAGATTTACTGGAAGCAAGTATCATTTTTATTTTTTCACGCTGAATATTTGAGTTAATTATGTGACTATTAAAACGTAAACAAAATAGTTTATTATTAATCATTTAGTTTTGTAAATTTCAGGACTAAAAATTCAGTTTTTTAGCTGTTAGACTATCGTTGAAAAATGTTAAATGCTTTGTAAGACTTTGTGCTTGGGGAGGGGAAGAGAATTGAATGCTTAATCAATCCTGGAAAATTGTATTTATAAAACAAACTGCACTGAAAGTACATAAAATATTTTATCTTTACCTAATTTTTTTACTGTTGAAATTCATGCTATATCTTGATAAATGTTTGCACTAATTAATATACTTTCAGTATTATACGGGAATTGGTTTCACATTGAAATAAGCGTGAAATACTTTTCTCAATATGCATATAAAAATTAAGACTAACGTCTTACACATTACATATTATACTTACACATTGAATATAATGTACTATTTTGTAATCGAAAGCAACGATTGTGTATCTAATTTGCAGCATAAATATATTCATTCAAAGCTGCTTTAAGAAGCACAAAATTCATTTACTAATTATAAATTTTTAATATTTAATTAACAAAAGTTCTTAGTTCCTCCCAAAGCATCTAAGGTCTGGGATTAAAGGAGACATTTTGCCCAGCTATTAATTATTCATAAAATAACTAGCACAAGGCGTTTATATAAATTTAACTTCTCAAAACAGTTTTCAGCGAAAGTCAGACACTCAATATTAATTAAGTCTAAGTAACGGAACTTTCCTGACGCATAGATGATGAAAAGAAGATAATCGTAATTCTAGAATAAATAATGGGATTGAAAGGCTTGAACGCTTTCAGATATTTATAGTGGACTGGGTTTAAGTTTAACCTCATCCAAGATATAAAGTGGATTTTCCAGAAAATCGTTGAAGCTTAAAGGGAATATACCTTTTGGGTTAAAGATAATGATTCTAATGCAGTTTTCTATTAAAATGAAGGAAATTTTCATGTAACTACGAAATTCCTTGATACTCGAGGAACGTTCTAAAACTAAGTTTCGTCATTTTATTTTCACACAGACACTTTATTTATAAATAAATAAATAACGCCATGCCGTCATAAACTAAACAGTATGTCCACTAAAGTCACTTGCCACCCTCTTAACTTCGGAACGACTGCTGGTATATTCATAAAAATAACAGCTAGGTACAGTTTAGTAGCCATGCTTTACTGAATGAAACCGTCTACGTCGCCACCTGGTGGAAAACTGCGGAGTTAGCGTTTCTGTCTCGAAAACGGAAAAAAAAGGGAAAATTGGGATTTACAAAGTTGTAGAGCATCATCCATTTAGTTCGAAATGGTTCGTATGGATATTAATTTGATAACAATCGATTAGATTTCCAGTAAAAGTCATGTAATGGAAAATTTAATTTAATTTTAAATAATTTTAGCTAAGTTAAGTAAGTAATTTGCCTGTGTAAATATAACAGTTGCAAGAAATAATAACGATAAAATTTCTTGCGTGTACATAAGTTGTGATAAATTAGACGAAACCATTAAATGACTCAAACCACTATTTCAATTAAAAACTATTTAAAAGGAACATGAAATTTTGAGGTCTGGGGTGGAAAGCCTAGAAATCTTCTCGTTACAACATGCACTTTGAAGCCAAAATGAACTCCAAGTACAGATGCTCTATTATTTTAGGCCAATAAAGTTGAAGAAATTAGGCATCCATAGGTAATTTTGATACGTGGTGCATTGGGTCAAAAATTAGTAAATAAACCAAGCCAAAAGAACATCCAATTTTGAGGATCGAAGGGAAAATGCAAAGCACTTTAAGATTACTATCGGAAAAAATACCTATTTTAGAACTGGTGCCACGCATCAGTATCATTATTAATTAAAAAGGCATTTGGATGCGAAAAAGAGAATACAAATTTTGAAAGCCAAAGGAAGGAAATAAATAACCACTGAAACTAAAAATTAAAATCTGTAATTTTAACACAGTAAATTTATAACAAAATTACTGAAAAAGATAATTAAAATCAGTATTAAATATGTGATCTGCATAACAAGTTTTTCAACGCAAACACAGTTACACAGTTCCTTCGATGAATTCTTTTTTTTTTTTCTTTTTTCTTTTTTTTTTTTTTTTTTTTGTCAATCCTCTATTGATAGTATTTTCCCAAACATCCAGCATTCTTTCATTTTGCTTGAAATGTAAAAGTTTTAAAAGTACTCCAAACTAATTAAGTTTCAAACATTACACGTGGGAAACTTCCAGTGATGATGTAAAGTTATTCTAAACATTAATTCTAAAGTAATTTAAAAGCAATAGGACGGATAGGATTAAAATCATTAAAAGCAGTTAAAAACACATTAAAATCCGTTGGTAGCACTTTCGGTGGCAGCCACCACCTTCTTCAGCTCTGGTCTCAATTCAAAATGCCTGGCTCTCTTCCTCAGTATGGCGTTCCATCCAGGATCTATCTGTGCATGCGTCATGTCATTTATAACGCCATCTGTCGTTATAATCTGTAAAGCCCTGCTTGACATGGGCATGGAGGCTACATGCATGGTAAAACCTCGAGGCACAGATAGATCCTGGATGGAACGCCATACTGAGGAGGAGAGCCAGACATTTTGAATTGAAACCAGAGCTGAAGAAGGTGGTGGCTGCCACCGAAAGTGCTACCAACGAATTTTAATGTGTTTTTAACTGCTTTTAATGATTAATTCTAAAATTAATAATTCACAGAATAATGTAGGTAGAGAGGTAAAAATTGGCACACATGCTTGGAATGACAAGGGTTACAACCTACAAAAAAAAAAATTCAAAAAATGACCAACAGATGGCGCTGAAAGGAAAAACTCAGTGACACTGCATGAGAAACGTGTATAAAAAGAGCGTTAATGAAAGCGGGAATCTGATGCACTTGCAATCGAAGCATGTTGACAGAAAAGGCACTGTTAGTGAAGCTGTACTATAAGAATGTTGAATCTGCTAATGCAGCTTTACGATCCTGTCGCCATAGGAAATGTGTTCGAACGAGTAAAGGTCCTAAGGCAGGTTCAGCCGTGAAGAGAATAATTTTGGAGTTCAAAGCGACCTGTTGTTTTGACGACGGCCCCCGTAATGGAAGGCCGAACAGAAGTGATAATGCTGATCAGACAGTTCAGGAATAAATAGAGATTGTAGCGCATTCGTCTACGCATTTAGAAGTCAGCCCACGCACTTCCTACACTACTGTTCTGATAGCACAAAGGAGTACTGTGACGAAGTTCACATATTATTCGAGTCTTAAAATGTTCTTTTGTTTCGCCTTTTAAATCAAATATTCCGTATTAATTTTTCTCTCCACTTTGCTTTTCCCACTTTGCTGCTACCCTTTGCTAAATGCGCGTTTTCTTTTTGTTTTTTTTTTGTTCGCGCTTGCGGTTTCTCTTCTAAATTAATTTCCCTTTAGCGTATGCTATGTAAGTTCTTGGTGCCTCTCGGTCGTCCGTCTTTGCTTTCTCACGGGGTGTAGGGTTTTGTTTTGGAGATCGCCAAATTCTGGCACTTCTGTCTTGGCGATATGCACTTAAATCGACCACCGACAACTCCCTCACACGTACCCTCCGATGCTATCCGTAAAAAAATCCGGCGTCATCATGAACTGTTACCTGGCGATTTTGTGAAGCGAAAAGCATTTTCGGTGTGGGCGTTTAAAAAGTTTTCAGAAGATGACGATTGGTTATCTAACATGTTCTGGACCGACGAAGCCCATTTCAGAATCCAATGGTTTGTCACAACAGCAGAATTTGGGCTACCGAAAATCCTAGAACTGTCACGTAAATTCCAATGCACGACGATAAAGCCACGGTGTGATGTGAATTTACCACATTTATCGTTATCGGGACCCCTTTTTATGCGTGATGCTGGTTTTGTTAACTGTCAGCGTGACAGGTAAGAGGTACTCCGATATGTTACAGAATCGGAATACCTCCCTAGCCTGGCTGACAAAAAACTGCTGGAACGTACGATGTTTATGCAGGAAGGCGCTCCACCCCATATTGCTAGACGTGTGAAAGATCTCTTGAACACGTCGTTTGCTGATGGTCTCGTTCTGAGCCACCATTTTTATCATGCCTGGACTCCCATATCCCCAGATCTTACTACGTGTGATTATTGGACACGACAGCTAAAGTTGAGGAATGACGGTCGACATGTTGAACATCTGTTCTGAAGAACATCGGCTGTGTTTTGTTATAATTTGCTATGCTAATTATTACTTTTCTTAACACATGAAGCGCCATCTGCCGGCCATTCTTTGAACTTTTTTTTTGGTTGCAATGAAACCCCATGTCATTCGTTCCACGTGTGTCAATTATTACATCTCTACCTGCATTATTCCATGAATTATTAATTTTTCAAATGTATACTCATGTTCTGATTACACTGTAACATACACACACACACACACACACATATTTATATATAAATAGATATAGATATATCACAACATAAATTATAAAACACTTTCCTAATGCTTTATTTTGCTGCTACACGGTATCGCAGCGGTTATTTCATTGCCCTTAGATTCCGAATAAAATAAAACTTTATCAGATGATTTGGTGCGAGATGTACTAAAACTACATTTTATTACAGTTCCGATTCAAAATGCGGGCTACCTTCACCTTATCTCAGTGCATACACGCGGGACGTGTTATCGGCTATAAAACAGTCGTAACCTCGTAATTCGATTTGGGACTTGATTTTGCATTCCAGCAATTTATTCTGAAACTAAGATAACTATTTCATTAGCATCAGTATTTACTGCCATTTAAAACTGCTTGTAAATATTAACCGAGATTAAATAATCATCGGAATCTATTATTCCCAGAACCTCGACGAAACTTTGAAATTTAATAGTTACTAGCAAATAGATTAGACTTTTAAATCATTAAAAATGCGCAGATTGGAGAGAATAAATATGCTTACATTTCTTCATACATAAGCAGTATAAACAAAGCTACAAGCAATCTGTCATTAGGGACATATACGAAACAATCCATCTAAACTATAATCCAGAAAATTAAACAAGCCATAATTATTTAATTAAACGTAACCTCGTAAGTTCTACTTTCAGCATAATTAATATATATTACTTTCCGAAGTTGAACGCTTTAAATATAATGTTTGAAGAGAAGAATAGATATTAACGAGTTTAATGTGGAATGAATTTTCATTTTCACGTAATCATGATAAAGTAACTATTATGCAGCTAACAAATACGTGCTAAATTGCTTATGGAATTAAAAAAAAATACACTAGGCACAATTTTTGTAATAAGATTATACTTTTATCTGTATTTATTATAAAATTACTTGTACATTGTCAAAAATTGCTTAATTTAGCATCTATTAGCATTGTATTGATCGGGAACATTAGGTATAAAGGAATAACCTCTCAAACAAATTAAAATTGTCAGCTCATGTTAGCTAATCTATTCTCTTTATCATTTTCACAACCTTTAAAGTAAATATGAAATTTTAAAAACATTAATCTGCATGTGAGTGCAATTCTTCAAATATTGTATGGGACGCAGCTGCCAGAAAATCGTTTAAATCCCTAGTAATAATTTTTTTAAATACTAAATTCTTAAATTAATTACTAAGAACATCGTCAAGTCCGTCATTGTAAAATAATAATAATAATAATCTTCAAATTCCACTATTTAAAAGTTTGCAATTTAATATATGTTTAAATAAAATAATAATAAAAAGGAAAACTGGTTATATAATAAACTGGTTACATAAATCTGTTTGACCACTGTTACAGTATTCACATGTTACTCGGAGAGTTAATTTCTGTGAGTCTTTAACCTTTTTATCATTGTATTATATGTGAAATAGAATCAAGAAAAAAATGTAGATTTTAAATTATGGCATTTTTTTCATAACCTTTTTTAATATTTTAATAACATTTTAAACTGAGGTAATGAACATGCAATAAATGTCGTATAATGTTTTCTGAGAGAAACAACTCACCATTTGTGCAAAATTCCATTTTATGCTCGTTTTCTCAACTCACAAATGGCTAATAGCATAATTGACGCTTTTTTGTGCTTATATTAAGTATATATATCTACAAAATCTCACACACACCAGTCTTACCATAATGACAATCATTTAAGGTTTATTTTTAATTACCTTTGAGGACCCAAACTTCGCATGCTCTCTATTAGGTCGAAAAGGAATGGAAGCCGATGTATTTTTACAAAAGTTTTTTCAACACTCTAGTGCATGTGTAACTCAGTAAAATTTCTTTAAAATATATAAAGCTTAAAGTGTGAAAATTTTGCCTGTATTTTAACCCATTTGTGCCTAGATATTTTTGCGACTTTCTTCGATTTTCGCTAGTATCAGCAATAATAGATAAATTTCTGATGTCAACTTCTTGAACAAGGGATGATTTCTTTTAAAATCTTTATGTATAAAAATTGGAATGGCAACATCCTACTGGGTCATGTTAAAATATTTTGTGGAGTTGAGGTTCAATACTCTTGAATAAAGGATAGGAAAAATAAATAACGTTTTCGACTGATAGCGAAAATTCCGTCCCAAAAAAGGGACACTAGGAGTAAATGGGTTAAAATTATAACGTAGGAATGAGTCAAAACCAAAGAAATTTGCCAAAAATTACGAATCTGCTGCAATTGAATAATTTTTACAAATGAATAAGGTGAAATTTGTGTTCTTTGGCATACAGTAACAAATACAACCTTTAAAATATAGAAAAAATAATGTCTAAAATTTTTCTGAAGGCGTAAACAACAATCCTTTAAAATTTCAGTTATTGTACCACTTAATCAAGAACTACAGCATGAAATAATAAAATGTACCAGAAAAAATTCACCATATGCAATCTGTCTTGTATAGTCAAATGCATTATTTTCAGAATATTTTATCATTTGAAACTGCCCCCCAAAAAAGTGTTTTTAAAGCATAAATGCTCTTATCTTTTGAACTCCGCATGTTTGTCTACTGCATAAATACAAACGTGCATTCTTTACGAAAAAGGATTCCTTTAAAAAACACATACATATATATTTAGGCATCAGTAGAATCCCCTAGAGAAATGTTATAGAAACAGAAAGTTTTGTATTTTGCAGAGAGTAAACAATACAAGGTATTTTTTTATGGAATTTAAATTCTTTCCCTGCCCCCGAAAAAAATTTGTTTTGAAAAATAGTATGCGGTGCGCGAAAAATGTATTCACTTTCTGAAATCCGTCTTAAACAGTTTTGGTGTGATGTTACAAGCAGGTTTCAGAAATAAAATTGAAATGTACTCATGACACATTATTCAAATTAAATGATTTACTTCTTCAATACTTTAATAATGAGAAATTTTAGTACATTCAGTGCTATTAACTTATTTTGGATGAATGATCACCTGCTAAAATATTTCATGTAAAATTGTTCTTACCTTTCAAACGCAAAATTGTGAACGAAACTTACCGTAGATCAGTTTGCAAACTGAATAACCACATGTACAAAAGAATAGGAAAGAATTAACATAAATATTTTACTTAATGATTTAATTTAAAAAATGAAAGTCATATTTATTGGTGATCATCATGTATTTTTGTGGAATGACTTGGAAATGCGAGAATATAAATTTCGGTAATTTTTTTGCAGATGTATAAAAATATCGAAATTATATACTAAATAAATGCACTCTAAATGAACTAAATTCTCATTTCAGTTCGATTCTAGTTCAATATTCACGACTTTCTTTTCAAAAAATATGAAATATCACTCCAAAGTGTGTTGAACTAAAACAAAAAGCGACCATTAACAAACATTTAACAAAATAAATGATATTTTCAGTATTACGTAGAGCGCAAATTACTCAAATGTACGAGGGTGGCTCAGAAAATAAGGTAACAGATCTTTGAGCGTTAAGTTTTAAGAACACGCAAACCATGGGAAAGGAGGAATATGAGCAGTAGTGAACAATGGCACAGTTTATCTGAACAATACCTCAGTATGAGAAAGGCAAATAGCAAAATGTTTACTTACAATATCCAAGCAATACACAGACATAGAAAGGTATTTGGTACGGTTTATTGTTCAACATATCCTCCATGGGCATCAAAGCATTTGTACCATCTGATACCAGTCTATGGAAACTAGCGTTGAAGAAATCAATGCAAATGTGCAGCATAACAAGGACTTCCTGAACAGCGTCATCGGTTTGGCAGTGCCATCCGATTAAAATAGGAGAATGTTTCTTCAACAATGAAATAGATGAAAATAACTAGGTGCAAGTTCCAATCTGTAGGCAGGCTGCTCCTATGCTCTCCATCGGATTTGCTGTAGCAAACCGCGCGTCTAGCCCAGCTAAATCTAGTGGCATTTGATTGTTGTACTTACACAGAATTTCATTCTCTCGGGGAATATGTGCACTGCCTCTTGTTAACTTAATTTTTGAACCATCTTTTTCCATTTTTAGTATGTTTTTGCATCCGTTTCTACATTAACCTCATAGGGTTTTATGTATGCATAGCGTACATGCAATACACTAGTTTGAAAACTAACACATACACTTAGATTCAAAATCAAACAATTTGCTTAACATTAAAATAAACTGAATTAAAATGCCAATTTCCCTTTCAATAACGAGGAAATATTGGATTAAAACCCTCTACATAAATTGTACACTTCAATAAACGAATCTGGAATTATCAATTACCGTTTCATAAAGACATAACGCCATTAAACTTTCTTCCAACTTTTCGTAGGAATTTAAATATGCAAATGGGTTAATCTCGTCCCGAATTATTCAATTGTTAGACCATGTTGAAATTTTAAGTAATTAGTTAAAATAAAAGGGGTAACGTGTCCTTCCTTGTAGAAATTTTGAGGAAAAGGAAATTAATTTTAGGAGATTACAAGTCTATGTAGACGGAAATGCTGGGGTTTAACTTAACAATGAAAATACAATTACGAAATGAGTTTATAACAAAACTTAAAATACTTGCTTCATGAACACGTTGTACTTTCCCTAAGATATTTCAGACGTGGTATTTAATTTTTTTAAATGGTATCTCTTATATCGCTCTGGCATATAATTTTTGATCTTAAATTTGCTTAGACAATGCGAATTTTCTGGACGAGAATTGAGAACATTTTGATTCTTCTTCTACAAATAAATAAATAAATAAGATTTAACTTTTTTCAACATGCACATGCACTGCTATTCACAATGTTTTGACCAAAATGTAACTGAATGGGAAGCTCTTAAAGAAATTCACATTTTCCAGCTTATAGTGAATCACTAAAATTCCATGCGTAAAATAGCAGAATAGAAAAGTTCAGTACTGTCTCATTGTGTCTCAAAGTTTGAAGACAATGTATCAGTTTTCAGAAACTAAGAAGAAAAGGGCGATTACTTAAATATAAAAAAGCACGTCTGAAGTAGGAAAAAAATGCGTGTACATGTCCCGTAATGTAACATTTACATTAGTGAAAATATAAATTATGTTTAAAATAGTAAGTTCAGTAGTCTGCAGGTCATAAACACTGTCCCAACTGCAGAAAATCATCAAAAATTCCCACACACAAAAACGTGGGTGGGTGGGGTCGAGGGGAAGGGCTGCTGCCCATCTTCAGCATTTTAACGCATTTAAATTAATTTCTGGCACATTCCACGATAAATCCTAATCTTTACTGTTAATTTTGTCTTAAAAAATTAGTTTCAAAATACAAACTTGCTGATATACATTATTTTTCGTGAGAAGCTTGAATACTACTCACAGTAAAATTGTTCGTGAATATAAATGCTAAATTTTCTTTTAGTTAAATTTAATTGTTGAAATTTAAGTTTTCCCACATGCACACTTGGTGGAACTAAGCCTATATCCTTTATATCAAAGTAATTTCTAAAAGGAGTCCATTGCATTTTGAGAAAATGCAAACACGGCTTAATTTCGCTGTCTAGCTAGTTGCATGCAATGTTAGTAAATATTTACCTAATTAAAATTACAAATATTTATTTTTATTTATTTCATTTTTATTTCTTTTCTAACAGCACCCTCTAGTGAAAAACATAAAAAAATTAATAAAATCAAATGTACAGTAAATAGGTATAAATTGAAATTTTATGGAGCTAAAATTTGCCAGTTATCATTTGTAATGATAGGTTTGCTTTGTTCCATGTGCAAGTTAAACATAAGCAAGTGTTCATCTGACAAGAGTAAATTACAGATGTCACTGTATTTTTATTGTCTCTGTATTAAATTGTCACTGTATTACATTTTAGTACAAAAGTGGTTTTATCCGTGAATAGACATAGAACTCACATAGACATAGAAACAAATATAAATTTTAAAAAAATTGTTTAATAAAAAATTGCAAATAACGAGAAACAAAAATTTATTTACACAATTAATCCATAATGGTAATTGTTTAGTGCTAAAATTATTTTATTATTCCTTTGAAACTATCCACCGAGAGCTCAGTTGCACTTTGTATTTTTCATAATAAAACGCACTTTTTTCTTTAAATAATCATATTTTAAAAAACACGTTCTTTCTAAAACTATATCATAAAAAATAAAATATAACTATTTTATTATTTTCTTGTTATACCTACGGCACGTGGTCAAGTGGCATAGTTGAGACTCATTAATTTAAAATTAATTTAGTGTGTTAAATTACACGGATAAAAAATTATATTTTTGCGCTACACCATCACTTGCTTTAATGCTAAATAATTTTCTTTTTTTCCTTCTTTAGTTCTGTAAATATTTTCTTAAACGAACTTCTTTTAAAAATTATGTCATTGAATAAACTTATATTTTATTAACTAATTTCTTACATTAATATAATCAGTATTGTTAATTTCAATTCTAGGCCAACTATTATTTATATATTATATGCACTAAATAGGAGCCCAGTGGTATAATGGTTAGAGCACCGCGCTGCCATCCCACAGGCCCGCATTTCCAATCCCAGGCTGGGCAAGGTGATACACCCTCTTGATACACCCTCTATCTATCGGGGTTGACGGCAAGGTCGACTCAGCCTTCCATCCCTTGAGTGGGTCGATAAAATGAGGACCAAGCTTGCTTGGGGTCAAACCGTAAGCTTCGATATCCTCTCAGGCCGACCAGGTGGATTCAAGTTCAGCTGTGACGCCACGCTACTAGGATCCAACTTTCTATCTTAACCAGTTCCAGCAGTTCAGTCTCGTTAGCTCTACTGTACATTTAACAGCCTAACGCGTGGCGTGTTTCTTGCATGCACGTGTTTCTGAAAAATGATTGGAAATGCCAAGCCCCTGTGTCGTGCCAGCATGTACCAGCAATTACAGAAATGAAGAAAACCAAAGTTTATAGCTTCCCAAAATCTCAAGATCTGCGCCAGAAAAAGGCCCGTGCAATTAAGCGAGAAAACCAACCGAACATAGTAAAGTAAGTATAATTATGGTTTATATTTTGCTTTCTTATAATGTTTTATAGTTTAATTCATTACAAAATATTACTATTTAGTATTAATTTATATTAACAATATTTTTTTTTATGTCAGTCTATTTTTTCTTTTGTAAAAGCAATATGAAACAAATTTATTCAACTTTACTAAAATAAGTTAAATCCAGTTAGGACCGAATTGGTACTATTTTACTTTTAATAGAAATATTTTATTTGTTAATCTGTGATATTCGCTGTAATAAATTGTCTTTATATAGTTACACCTGCAAGGGGAAAAAAAACCCATAATGGGTAACAATTTTAATGAATTTTTCTGTCAAAATTGTAATGCTTTCTTTCTTTAACCCTTCAAGAACCATTAAAAATTCTTTGAAGGAACATACTTTTCATACCAAGTATACGAATATTACATATTCTTTAGATAAATACTTTTAATTTCCAGCTGTTTAAAATTTTCTGGAATGTGCTTAGAACTCAGCTTTACTAATTATACATTTGTGAACAAGTGCATTATTAATTTTTAATCGCACCATTTTTAGTCGTTTAAGTACTGATTTATTATTTTTTTCTGTAGTTTTGTGAACTGCATTTCAACGAAACATATTTTCTTGTATTATCCAAAGCTGTCAATGCACAGACTGGTGAAATAATAGAAGCTGCTTTGAAAATTAGAAGGTAAATATTAAATATTTATTTATTTTATTGCCAACAAGTCAAAATTACTCTGAAAGTTAAAATGAATTATTTTAGGAAAACTACATGTTTTAACTGTTTTACCTTTTTTTCCTGTCAAGTGATTTTATGATTTTAACCTTATTATTTTCAATTGCTTTCATTTTAAGTGTGCATAAAGTATTCTGAAATAAGGTCTCAAATCTATATTCTTTTATACAACATATTTTATTTTGGTACAACAAGGGCTTAAAAGTCCAAAATTTTTCAGATTCATGTTTAATTATGCTGAACATAAACTTTATAATTTAACACATTTAATATATTTAAAAAATAAATTAACATTTTATTCTAGAAATGAGGTGCTTTGAAATAATATGTGATGGGATAACTTTGCCTTAAATTTTTAAAGTTTAATTTTAAAAATTTAATATGAGTAAAAAGTAGTAAGAAATTATACTGATTTTTCTCTATTTTTATAAACTCTGCAAAATTTTAACTTGAAATCTCAATGAGATCATGAAGAAAAAAAAGTAATATTTATGCGGTATATAGGCAAAAATAAACATGTCAGTAACTTCATTTTTACAGTGGCCTTAAATGTATATTTTTTTTCTCTCCGTGATTGGGAGATAAAACAATATTTTAAAGTTGGATCACTTGACGTGGATTAACCCTTTTCTGCTTTTTATGTAAGAGAATTTACTGAAAATATTACATGTTTATTGAATAAAGTAATAATTATAGTTTTCGTGTATTTACAGATTACACCGTGATGCTATCCCTTCCCACACAATTTCTAAACTTACCATCATATCACTCTTCAAGCGGTAAATGTCGAGAGATCCCCGAAAGGAAGAGATCAAAATTTGAACAAGATTTTTTTTTGTGGAAAGCGATTGAAGAAAGCCAAGCCGAAAAACAAAAGTATGACGAAGCAAGGACATTTGGATCGTTTAAAGAATTTCATGAATGTAAGAAATTTGTTGATGAATTTTGGACCGTAATTGAAAATATAATTACTGTCATCATATGCAATGCATTTCTTCAACCTGCACCATTAATTACCTCATCATTAGTAATAGATGAACAATTAAATGTAAACTGTTACAATAGATTAATAAAATTAGGTAATTTGAGTAAATTTAAATTTCCATGTAAGATAAATAATATAAATGAGATAAATTCTATATTAGATTAAAAAAAATTAAATAGTAATAAAAAATCTGAACAAAGAAAACTAGAGAAATTTTTATAATACATAAAAGAGATTAGCTTAATGTATGTTTACAACTATGATTTGCAAATTATATTTTTCTAGAACCTGGGACAAGTAGATAAAATCTATTTTGAAAATAACTTTTTAAAAATATTTCCTTGTTAAAAATTTATAATAACTCCTCAATAGTACTTAACTTACTTAAATATTAAGAATTAATAAAAGATTTATTTTTAAATTCAAGTAAATATATGAATTAAAATTGATGGGAAGAGGAGGGTGTATCAAGATAGCTCTGTAAAAATTTATGAAAATGGCTATTTTCATGATTTTTTCCCAGTTTCTCAATAATGATAGAAATACAACTTCTTTTTTAAAAATTGTCATCTTTTAACTTTATCTGCTTTTTTTTCAAGTGAATATTCATAAAATTTCATTTTCGAATAGCTTTTTAATTCGATGTTCCCAATTGGGAACATTGGCCTGTAAAAGGTTAAAAGCATTTTTACATTATTCAATGAAATATGCTATATTCTGTGTGTGTATAGATACTTTTACACTGAATTTGAATACTGTTTCATATTTTACTTCATTTATGTTTAAATAAAATTTAAGAAAAAGTTGAATGTTGTTTTCAATTATTTTGTCATTTCTCTACTTAATCAATAAATATCTTTATTAAAAAAGCCTGCTACTTAAGTAGTCTGCACTTAAAAAAAACTCTAAGGATTTAATTATTTTTAAATAAAGAAAATAGAAATATCTACTGTGATTTGAAATACTTCAAAAATATTGCTGAGAACGTTCTTTAATGTATGATTTTTTTTTAGTGTTTGTTGAAAAATTTCATTTAAAGTGACTGTTACTTAAAAAGTCTCCGTTTCCAAGGAAGGGGTGGGGGGAAACAAGGTTTATTTATTTTTAAATTAACAAAATAGAAATATCTACTGTGATTTGAAAAACTTTAAAAGTATTGTTGAGAACTTTCTTCAATGTATGATTTCATTTTAGTGCGTGTGAAAAAATTCCATTTTAAGTGAAAAGAATTTTATTTTTAAATCTTAGTAACTTCCGTATGATCAGATAACAATTTTTTATTTTATGTACTATATATTATACTAAATTTCCTATCAGTAACTATAAGGTGCACTCTGAAAAATATCTCCACGAACATCTCGTTAGAGAGAACTTGGCTCGGGCGATGGTTCAGTGGCGTCATAAACCAGTTGGTCGGCCTGAGAGGATGTCGAAGGTGATGGTCAAACACTGGGGGCTTCGCGTCAGGCTGACCACCTGGCGGAAGCATATGCATCCACATCCCAGAGCCCATGGTCGCGAAGGCAGTGCAGGCCTTGGCCTTGCAGATGAGCTGTTGCGCAAATGTTTGACTTTTTTATACACTAAATATGTGAAATAATAGCATACGGTATTATGGAAAACGCATTTTCCTATTGTAATCAAAACTTTAAAAAATCATATTAAATATGTAACGTTCGAGTTTTTACTCTTATCACTTTCTTAAATTTTTATTTATTGATAAATAAAACCTTGATTTGACTGATTTTTTTTTCTCAAGAGCCTAAAGTTCACGTTTATTTTAGATTCTCTGTCACCTTGTTGCTGACATGACTTAAGGTAAGCATTTTAGGGGTTCTTAAGCATCTCTAAACTAAATGTTGCGTACACTCTTTCATATGTGAGATAATGAAGCTGTACAAATTTTAAGGGGTGTTACAAAAGGTTGCTTTGTTTTTCAATAATTTCTTTTTTCTAATCGAAATGCACCGGGAAAAGCAGCCAGTCTACAAGGGCATTTCAGATATTATTTTTTCATCAATTCAAATAATATTTTCTGTAAGAATTGTTGGACTAAAATTTCGAAGAAAAAGATCAGAATTGTCACTATTTTTAATTAGTATATATAGAAAGTTAATAGAAAGTTAGATAGTACTATTATTTATATTTTTTAATTAGTTAAAGCACTGTTAGAAGATTGGTGAAAAGAACCAAGAAAATAGATTGGTGATATAGTTTCACCGAGCACGATCCCTGAACTAAATTTTGCCGAAATGTATTGCGTTTTTTTTCGTTTGTTGAGTTTTATTACTTGTCAAAAAACGAAGAATAGTAATAAAACAACTATCAGCGTCATCTAGAAATTAATTTCTGAATCATCTTACTTAATTTCGAAATAGGTTGGTTCAGTAATGTATTTCGGAAAGTCAAAGCCTAACCATGTGTTTCAACAGATTAAAAAAATAAATTTGGGTTAAATTTCTTGAAAAAATGTTCCATAATTTTGCTTTTCCACGTAGGGTTTTGTGATTTTGGTAGGTTTTATACTGTCGTTATTTGTTTTATTTTTTTCTTATTTCTTTGTAATAAGTTACTAAATTTGCTGAAAACTATCTAAAATCGAACAGAATAGTTTTGATTTCGGCTACGATATTATATGCTTCAATCACCTAATTTTTATAATTTTAGGTGAGTCCAGTTGCAGGTGTAGTCCAGTTGCAGGTTTACAGAAAATATTTTTTATGTCGCAGGTATATAATAAAAACTATTATGTGTATAATGTAAACTTTTCCTATATTTTCCTACTATTTCTTTTTTTTCGTAACAATATAAAAATGTGTACTAATGAATAACTGAAAAGTGAAGCACACATAAACTGGTTTTGAATATTTATTTCTATTTATTTTTGACATTTTTTTTTTGTTGTTCCTTTCAAAATATTCAAGAATTTTAAGTTTTTAAATACAGGGTGTTTTAAAAGTAAGGACCCGTATTAAAATGCGCATATTGTAAGATGTAATTTATATCGATGTAATTTATTACATCGATAGTAATAAAGTTACTTTATTAGTCCAATTAAAGGTGCTCTATCTGTCCAACTCTGGATGCATAGGCATACGCCTACACGATAGTGAGACATGGACTTCTGATATGCAGGAACAACTAGGTGAAATCCCTGTACACACACAATGGTTGTCTTGGAATTCTTTATGCCATGTTCTAATGCGCTTTGTAGTCGGATCTTCAACAGCAGTGTATTCCTGACGAAAATCATACTGAACATGTATTATGGACCCACGCTTCACAAGGCCTGTAAAACGCAAAACTGTTTTCTGTTGTCCAGTCACCATTTTCACAAACGATGAGGTAGCGATAGGAGAGAGAAAAAATTAGATCTACAAATCGACAACTGCGTTGAAGTTCAGATTTTTCCTTTTCTACCAATGTATCATTCGATCGGATTAAAATCTGAATAGCTTTAAATCGGGTCATTCTTTTTTCAAATACCTTCTGTATTTATACAGGGTGCCCAAGAATCGTTGGACACTTTACAGTATTAAATTAAAAAAATTATATGTACCGGGTATTTGACTGTTAACAGACTTACTTTTGTACCAAAAAATCTGGAAGATGGATCTAGGTGTCATTGAATTTGGCAAGTGATTCAGAAGAGCATAGTGGACATGTGGCAAATATTTGGCAATGTGATTTTTAAACAGAACGGTTCACCTCCGCATCGATCATGGTCTCTGCGCTATCACTTCAATCAAAATTTAGTAGACAGATAGATAGGTCGCGGTGGTCCAATTCAGTGCCCTCTGTATTTGCCGGATTTAACTCACTTGGCTTTTTTCACGTGTGGTTACATCAAAGGTATTGTTTACAGGACTGCATGTACTGATGTGCAGGGACTCAATCAGCGAATCATAGCTGTTATTTATTCCATAACTCCTCAGATGCTTTCAAATACTTGAAAAAAATCGAGCACGTTTAGATGTTGTAGGAACCACCAAATGATCTCATATTGACAGCTATTAATTCTGCTACGTTTACAATTAGTTGGCAATTACATTTTAATGCTACTACGCTTAGATTCTTTTATTTAATTTTATAAAGTGTCCAAAAGTTCTAGGGCACTGTCTATATTTGATACTCATTTTAAAAGCAAGAAAATTAAAAATATAAATAAATAAAACATGAATACTATTTTAATCTTAATAAAGCTTGAATTGTTATAAGCAAGCAAACAAAAAATTAAAGGAGATCTTTCAGGGAGTTCAACGCAATTTATAAAGTACAACAGTCTTGCATAAAAAAGGTAACAAAATAAAGCCGAATGTTGTTTTACTGTCTTTTGTGTCACCAAAACAGAAGTAGTAAGAAGTAATCAGTCACTAGGGAAATTTCTGCAGTCGCTTTGATTGATTAAGTTAGCGGGTCATTAGTAACGGAAGAACCAAACTGGTTTAATCCCAATAGTTTGCGAGACGCAAATGAGTTTGATGTATAAATTCTGCAGACAGGTAAGAAGTTCCAGGCTTAAAAGAATAAAATACTGGAAGTAACCATTCCGATTTACTGAAACAGGATTAAATAATAAACTTCAGTAGAATCCAATATTTAAAGATGAAATGGCTTGATGCATGCAGTAGTTAACAATTATAATCTCTAAAGTGAACTTAGGATTAAATTAAAATTCAATAACGTATTTCGAATAACTAGATTTAATTAATTTTTTAATTTTTTTTTCATATTTTACGCAAATCAAATCTATTGCCATGGAAACCATTTTTTGTTCGTCTTTCTCTGGGAAACTTTTATTTATTTTTTATAGCTTGCTCTGTTATGATCGTGTTCCAGTTCAAAATTTGTATATGAATTTTATTCCACTTTCTACAATCCAATCGAGCTCAAAATTTATTTATTTCAAATAAAAAAGTTTTTTTGGTACATATTAAATCTTTCGTTTAATGTTTTTTTTATTCTGTGGATATTATCTGGTAGTCACGGACGTTTGATTAAAAGATGCTCGATCTTTAAGTCATCGGAAAAATCGCTTAATTCTGGAAAAGATAAAATCAGTTTCGATTGTGTATCGTATTTTTTTAAGTCATGTGTCGAGAACAAAAATGACGTTTATCGTGTGAAATATAAAAGAAAGTCGTTAATCTATAAACCGCATATTATTTTGCGTTTAAAAGAAAGAAAGATTAAGTGAATTTTTTAAATACCTTCACCACTGATAGTTCAGCTAGGACTGTTTTGTGTGTTGAAATAACTGCCTGAACTTGAAAAGTATCTGAAAAGTTTACCTTTTAGTTGTTCATCGTTGAATTAAGTTTCATTAAAAAACTAACTTGTCTAAGTAATATTTATCATCAAATCATTTTTTAACAACTTTTCATTAAAATCTGCAATTAAAATAAACGCTTCAAGACTAATAGATGATATTCGAAACTGTGCTTTCTCTCAGTGTGACTATGACAATGCGAAAACAACAAAAGGATTACTGATATCATATTTTACTGAAGAATAGTAGTTACAGGCTTTTAATAAAAAGACTGAGAATCATGCATCTAGAAAGATGATACTGTAGATATTTATTTATACGTTTTTATTTAGAAATTATCGGCAGAGCGAATTGTCCTTACATGCTGAGTAAAAGACCTTCCAGATATGAACCTATGATCCATATTATATTTAAGATTTTTAAATGTATGAAAAAAAAGGAACACTCATGTCTGGGTGTATTTGAAGGGATTCCATAAAATGATGACCACTGCACATATTGATTCTCTTTATTTTAATAGGGCCTCATTTAGGTCCATGCCGCCCTTAGGCAAATTTAAATTTTAAGCCAGCAGCATGCTTCTTTTAATTTATATCTTCATGCTTCATACATAGTATTAGTGCGTTGTCAGTTTTAAAAAATATAGAAAAACATGAAAAAATATTGAAAGTGTTTGATTTTACTTAGAAGGGTTTTAACTGAGAAATGTTTTCGGGAAGGGTTTTATGCTCCTATGATGTAAATTTTTGAGCACATATAATTCAAGTTCAAGCTATACAGCGCAGAGTCAATAGTCATTCGCAATATCAAATGACTACATACTTATAACACCGAAAGTAACCACTTTCGACTACATCAATGCATTCGTAGGTAAATACTTTTTAATATGGAAGAGAAAAAAATATCTGCATCCGTTGCACTCTATCAGACATTAAAAAATGACAGACAGAGAAAATCCAGTCCTTAAAATTAGAAATAGTGATCTCTATAAGCATCTTTATTCAACTACACTGTTCTGTAGTATTTCTGAGCAGTAGTTATGTCACTGAAAATGGTAGACGGCCGAAGTGCGAAAGTCCCGCACTCGGGTCCTATCGCTGACGATCTAACGGTCGGAGTTTTGGTAGTTTTTCTCCAGATGTAACGTTAATACACGTTAGAACACCTTAGAAAGTCCTGCTGCCATTGCACCCCCATCCTTGGCAGATCGGTCGAGCGTAGCGTTGCCATAATCACACAAGCTGTAACAATTCTGCGCAGAACTTTTATCAATATCTTGCAATTGATAGTTTACCTACTTCAAATTGATTTGTAACTCAAATTTAACTTTTTAGGAGACAAAACAATTTCATTTATTTATATATATATATATATATATATATATATATATATATATATATATATATATATATATATATATATATATATATATATATATATATATATATATATATATATGTATGTATATATATGTATGTATATATATATATATATATATATATATATATATATATATACATATATACATATATACATATATACATATATACATATATATATACATATATACATATATACATATATATATATATATATATATATATATATATATACATATATATATATATATATATATATATATATATATATATATATATATATATATATATATATATATATTATATATATATATATATATATATATATATATATATATATATATATATATATAACTTTTAAATCTAAAAAAATATTGAAATGTTAGCCGTATTTGATACATTATCATGTACAGTTTTTTGCCTGTCGCTCGATGCCATTCGGAGCCATTTTTCTTATTCTTGAGTGCGTCTTAACAACTAAAATGTCATTTTTGCTGAGTTTATGTTTACGAAATTTTGAATTAAAAAAATTACAATCAATTAACTTTCATATAAAACATTTTTATTAACTTTCATATAGAACTTTCATATAAAACGACTTTCTTTCTTCAAAAGAAAATTTTATACATTATTCGGTATTTTTTGTTGTTTCTTTAAGCACTTTTGCTGTTTAATGTTTCGATTTGCGTTCTCTTATACTGTTAAAATCTAGATAGATTTTTTTATACGACCAGCTGTCTGTGAATATTAAGGTTCGACGCATTTCAGCTTATTCTATCTTCATCTGAATTTTAAATTATTACTTGCAGTTAGTATGTAAAAAATTCTATTAGCACCATTCCAAAAATTAATACTTGTTAAACTTAAAAATCCTATATATTATAGAATAAGAAACACTGGCAAATTATTTTTTTAATACCTGGATAAATTCAAGCAAGGAATCGAAGCCAAACCATGGAAAATATAAATGCATTACATTATGAAATATATTAATATACAGTGTAAATATGTTTTTGAAAACGGTTTTTGTTTTTTATTTGCGATTACTGTGCACTCAAGAATATTAAAAGATTCAAATTATTAGCTTTATTGCTCTGTAAAATGCATAAATGAAGAATTTAATAAATATATCCATATAGTTAATAAAATTTGAATATATTAAACGATAGCTGAATTACCTTAATATAATTTGATGTACTTATGTTAATGGAAAATGCTAATAAGATTATTTATACATGTTGTTGAAATTTGATTTTGTATGCAGCATTCAGAGTTCTTGATGATGAATAACTTACATTTGCTTAGTTTGATATTCTTATAAAAAGTTTCAACTCGAAAAAAATAGTGCTGCTAATGAAAAAGCACCTCAAGTGTTGTGACATGATAACATGATTAATGAGTATCGGTTATGACGTCTCTAGTTCTCATTTTCGCAACTATGTTCGCTCGTAATCAATTATTCAAAGAATCAATAAGAGGAATTTCACACTCTTCAAGCACGCATAACGAAGTTTAAATAGAAATGTTTCTTATTATTGAAGTGAATAATGAAGCTATTTTCACGCCTTGGTTTCAATCAGAATAGAAGCTACTAATTACTTTATCTGTAACATGCATTAAATCTTAATATTAATTACTGATGTAAAAGCATTCCTTAAATTTATAAAAAAGTTTTAAATAGAGAACGAATATATTTTTAAAAACAGTTATCTGAACTACTCTACCAAAAGTACTGTGTAAAAAGTACTTTTTATTCGGTCAGCGGAATATATCATAATTCCATATAAACCATTCAAAATCCCACATAAAATCCAATTACACGGCTAACATCCTAAAGTTTTGCCCGCAGCTTTCCAAAGTTTACCCACACCTGATTTAGCGAGAAAATCTTCACTACGAAATTCCAATGGCATTCCAATGGATGCAATAAGATTCACTATGTCATAACCTGCTCCGAAAATGTTTTTCAGCCGATATATATTTACAAAGGAAAAACTGGTTTTACAGGCAAAGTTACAAATTTTACTATACAAAGATTAATCATGAGTTTGTTTATTCACTGCATATATGGGTAACCTCCAGCCCTCGGGACGGATGTGGTCCACAAAGGCTTTTGATGCGGCCAGCGGAACATAGCATAATCCCATATAAACATTCAAAATCCCATATAAATCCCAATGATAAGGTCCGGTACTCTGCTAGCATCCTAAAATTTCTCCCACAACTTTCCTAAGATTGCCCATACCAGCTATAAAGCAATTAAGTATGAAATAATGATTTCATTTTTTAGATCAATTGCATACAGTTGCGTATCCAAGGGGGGAGGGGGTGCGCATGCATGAGGAATTTTTTGCAATACAAAATGTATATTTTTCACTCCATTATCCCACACACGTATGCATATATATCAGTTGCAGAAGTCGTCCCCCCCATGAAAAATTTCTGGATACGCCACTGACTCCATGTCGAATCAAAAAAAGCTGGTCTTAAGAAAAAGGTAACCTAGTTTAATTTTCACAAACGACTACATCTTGCATATACTGCTGAAAAAAATATGCATATTTTTATGAGAGGTGCAGGTTAAAAACGCGTTGCCTAAAGGCCTTATTACACGAATGAATTTTCGAGCGATTTGGTTGCTGCAACCAGTTGCAGAAACCTCTTTCCTGGAAATTTCCCTCGGTTACCTAGGGAACCGTCAACTCCAACTTTTTCGTTCAGAGGCGAAAAAAATAGCAGGTTGCTGGAATTCCAGCCAATCGTAGTGCTTTCTATTTCTGCGTCACAACACAAGATGGCAGATTAAATCAGCCACACCGTTCGCAGTGAAACGGATGAGCGTGTGCGGAAACAAAATGTCCGTGAAATGGAATATTGACATCGAAATCGATTTGATTAGATAGAAGAAAAGAAAAGAAATATCAATCCGATCCGAAGATACACAATCTATAAGCAATCAACGATATGCTATTTATAATTACATGCTCTCTAGCAACCGCCGATTCGCTGAATCTCGACGTTTGTGTACACAGCAGAGTTTGTTTACTATGGCAGTCCTGCGTGATCATCTGGGCTCCCTGACTTGCGGGAATGAATGGCAGCAACTGGTTTCTGCAACCAAAATTGCTCTAAATTTTGTCCGTGTAATAAGGTCTTTAGAGTCTGAGACCAACTACAAATGCATAGTTCTTGGGTACATACATATGCGAAATTGTTTGCCAGTTTATGAGGCGATGAAGAATTTTCGGAGGGGTTACGTCATTGCCGCCGGCTGTATATTTCCAGATTTTTCAAGAGCGCAGGAAGAAGAGATCGTATTCTGACAGTTGTAGTACGTGCACCAGTTGTCTTCAACATGGCTGGGTTGCGAATTTCCTTTCTGCCGCGATTGGGCTCTATTATTGCTCATATAGTAGGTCTTGACAATCGATATACACTGTATTTCCACATCTTGCGCAAAAAGAACAATTAAGAGTGGGCGTCCTAAAACAAAATTCCAGGATGTCGGGCATTCCACCACCGAGTTTCAATTGAATTTTCCCAATTGTTCAAAAGCTATCCAGCTTTATTTTTCTTTTTTCCCTATAACTCAATAGTTGTCACCTTGTATGTTATACTCATATTTAGCAGCATTTTTAATTATAAAACGGATTATTTTATTATGTATTTTTAACATTATTTTTATTAAACGAATTCGCATGGATAGTACTTGTAATAAAATAACTTATTATAAACCTTTCAAATAATTACAAATAAAAAGAAGATCTGAAACACCTTACTATGTTAATACGCACTAAAGTGACATATGTTGAAAGCGCATCATAATTCATGCGTCGCTGCTATTTGTTTTTATTACTTCGTTACAATAGAAAGAGCATCATTATCTATGCGTTGGCCCTATTTGTCTTATTTGTTTCATTAAGTATGAAATTACATAATAATCCATGCTTTGGCACTATTTGTCATCCTTAACTGAAAAAGTTGGAAAGTATATCATAATTCATGTGTCAGTGTCAGCCCTATTTGTCTACGGTAAAATCGACTACTAAAATTATTTTACAATCTCCGTCAGGTTTATTATAACTATACTTCGCCATTATTTATACTAATATAGACACCTTTAGATATCGTGATTAACAGTCTCTCCAAATAAACAGTAGCGCAAATTTAATTTTTCGCGAAATATAGGAGATATTTCCTAGCTGGATATAGTTATGAGGAATTTTTTACCCTAAATTTGGTGATAAATCATTTAAACTGCCCAAACTTGGCAACCTTTGACATTTCATTAACCACCAACCTCTGCTAGGTGACATAGAATTGGCCGTTTAGCCGCATACAGAAAAATTCTTTAATTTGGGTCTGAAATTAATAACATTCAAGTGATACAAAAATCAAATTTAAAGAAATTAAACTCACGTAGAATCATGAGTGATTCACACGTTGAAGCATTTTTAGAATATTACAAAATTTAGCCTTCAAAATAACTAGATTTGTGCCATTGTAGATTAACGGTCTGGCAATGTGTTGCATATCAATAATGAATATGACCCAATTTAAGAGAAGAGTCTAACACATTGTGAAAATTTTCTCTTTTTTTTATATTCTCTTTTTGCTGCTATAAGCATTCCTCTCTTTCTTTCTTTCTTTAATTATTTTTGGAAATTGGAAAACTAACGGTAAAAAAATTGTTTTTTAAAAATAGGGGAACCTTGAAAAGAAGTATTTGGCATGTCTCAGAAATCTTGCCAAACAGTAAGAGTTGCAGATGCAAAACACATTTGTTGTTTTCTGTTCTTTTTAACGGTTTTATTTGAAATAGTGTAATATATTTCTTCCTAAGTTCTCAATCTAAAGCATCATAGACAGCAATGCATGAATCAATTGAAAATTCATTTATGTATTTCTTTTATACCCGTTTTTTAGCCCTACGTAATAATTTCACAACCCAGCATCTTAAGTAAGGCTGTGAATCTTACTTTTTCACATTCCAAATGTTCACAAAAAAAAAAAAAATTAACCTTTATTTGAGAGCTGCTTACGAGTATTAGGTGACAGATGTTTTGTAATACGTTTCACGCGACTTTGAACATAAAACATGTTTTCCTAATTTATCAAGATTTAAAAATTAATAAAAATACATAAAACCTAACTACAAATAATCAATTTCCTAACCTTCCGTAGTGCAGAAAAAAACTGATGAAAACTATTTAAAATTCATTAAAAATCCATTAAGCTTTACAAAACAGCTAAAGAAAAGTTTCTCAAAATCGCTTAAGAATTGATTTCAAAACGAAGAACAGCCTCTTCTGGTGTCAAACCTCCTCTCTGTTAATCATTTTATTTATTATTTTTTTCTGTCTAGAGCCCAGCCTCCCTTTCCTTCGAATTATGTATTTTATTTTTCAAATAATATGTTTTGAAAAAGATCTTTTTCGACAATATATTCATTATCTCATTATTTGAAAGCATATCAGTTGGCTATAGTAATATTCATTTTTCATAAAATAGAAAAAAATATAATTTCCAAGACATTTTGAATTTTAGCGCTTAATGGAATGCATGAATAGCTTTGCTAATATTAAGCTATCAACTACTTGTTTAAGTTCAATACACTTCCCTTTCAGTATAATAACAATCTTAACAAGTCTTGCAATTTTGCTTAAAATTCAAGCTATAAATAACACATTCTACTTGATTATGAGTATTGGAAGATTAATTTTCAATGAATAAATAAAGAAACCCACTTACCAGTGTAACATTGCAGTATAACGTCAAAGTATTGTTGTAACACGTCGAAATTAAGTTCTAATAATTAATTTAATTATTAGAAAACTAATTAATTTTTACAAACTATTAATAAATTTAATAATTAATCAATTAATTTTTAATTAATTAAATACATTTAATTAATTAATTTGTAATTAATTAAATTAATTACTTTTAAATATTGATGAATTTAATTTTATTAATTTTTAAATAAATTAAATTTCTTTTTAATTACTTTTTAGATAAATTAATTTTTAAAAATAAATTTTTTTTAATGTAATTCCCATTGTAAATACAGGCGGTATCCGTTAATCTGAATTTTAGAATAAAATCTGTTTGCATTTTTGTTTTTGCATTAATTCCTAACAGACAAAAGTTTTAAAACAGTGAGGAAGCTATATTGCGCGCGCTCATCCTCGGCAGAACTGAACTTTAATAAACAGATTTGATGGAAGAAAAATACATTTTATGAGTTCTGACGCCGCATCAAGCTAGATTTCCATAAAATTTAACATTTTAGTTGAAATTAAAAATCTGGGCTTTATTTTTTTTTTATTTTTTTTTACTTATTTTTTTTAGCACTAGAGTGTTATTTAATTCACGCTAAGTTTTTCTGTCGACATATTTTTATAATAAAATAATTTCTAGACATAATTTGTGGACGTCCACATCTTTATATTCAGATCATATACTAATCCATGAGTCATCCCTATTTTTATTCCGTATTCCATTAAGTTGGAAAGTGTACCATTATTCATGAGTATATCGTGTTTTTTTACCTTGTTCTATAAACACTTGTTTGGATTCAAAAGACATATTAACATCACCTGAAACTGTTTTATAATCTTTGCCAAACATATTCTAACTATATTTTGCATTTATAAATACTTTTTGGAATGTACTTCATAATCCATTAGTATACCCTATGATTGCCTTTCTTAATCCATAAAACACTTCTTTGACAATGAAATCTATATAAAAATCCCTTGCTACGACTGTTTTACAATCTTTGTCAGGTATATTCTAACTATACTTCTCCTATGTAAAAAACTGTAGCGTTTGCCAGTTTCTCTCGGCAATTATGGAAGATTTCGCCAAGCTAGGTCCAGCCTTGGGGACATTTTTTTTTTTTTCATTTTTCTATATGGTTGCCAGACAGTGGTGTTGGTGGGGGGAGATCATTTATCGCCAATTTTGGTGACCTAAAGTTCCAAAAACTAAACTTAGCACGGCGACATCTGCAATATTTGGCGAGAAACTGCCAAACTCTACGGTTTGTTACAAAAGATAATTATAGATAGAATATGCTTGACGAAAATTGTTAAACAGCTTTAGTAACTGATTTCAACATAGATTTTGGTTTCAATGACGTGCTTTATGGAACACGGAAGAAAAGTACGGTACACTCATGAATTATGATACACTTTTCAACTTAATAATCAAGAAAATTTCGGACGACGCATGGATTATGATACGCATTTAATATATAACATTGTATTGCTTATATTTACAGTATGAAAGTGTTTTAGACATTTTTTTTTCACATCTACTATTTAAAAACGGTACGGACTGACTCAAAAACCTGTAAGGAAGTTATGTCGCCGTTTGCTGTACCAGAACTTTATTAAAAAGATGTATTAATTTTTACTATGTAATGAAGCACGTGGAATTATTTCTGTCCTTATTTCACATTCTTGATAACAGTAAAGAGATCGAGGATCGTAGAAATATTTTTTATATCTGCTAGCTTAGATAACTTTTTTTTGAAATTTTTTAATAGTACTAGTTGGAAATCACGCCCAAATAATTGAAAATGGACACGATAGTTCATTTTAAAATGAAATAGATAACATTAAAAAATAGAGTTGGACAAGCAACTCTATTTTTTAACAACAATATAACAGGTTGTTCTCAACTTATGTGTTGCCATTTCATCTGTATTTTGCTCTACTATTAACCAGGGATGTTACTAAGAACACTTTCTCTTGCTGGGGGGAGGGAGCAGTGGACCTTAGACAAGGGGGAACACTGCATGTAAAAAAAGTCGTTTGCGCGATTTGTGCAGTACCTCATACAGGTGGTGTGGAAAATGGCATAACAGCCTTGTAATGTTTGAAAGAACTTTCTTATTATTACCAGAATGATATGCTTGCAGAATTGAAACATTACTTGTGCAGTGTACAAAGAAAAAATATTATACCCCCCAATACTGTTAACGATTTTGCTTGTTCTTATGCAGAACTAACTCTGACTGGCCTGTGTATGTCCGTTTGACACTTTGATTGGATGAGAACCATTGTCTAATTAGCCACAACAGGGTCAGTAGTGTAACTAAGGTGGGTGGTCTTCCCCAAACGGCTCCTCTTGAAAGACGTACAAAAACTTTTGTTTTAAAGGGGCTCTGTTAAAATCCTTCACCTAAGGCGCGAAATTTGCTCAGACCGTTTTTTTTATTTTGGTAGGCATTTAATTCGTTTATCTTTTGCGAATTATTAAAAGATCATTTCTGCCGTTGTTAACAATTTCATCCAATTTTTATAGGATTTTTCTTTGCAAAATTAACTTTATTAATGTCAAATTATTATTATTTAAATCAAAATCAAAAATCGATTTCAGTACTCTAAATTTTTAATAATCTTAAACTAATGCCGTGTAATATTTGTTGATCATTTTTTTTTTCTTTTAACTTTTATAAGTAGCCGTAAATTATCTCAGTTAAATGCATTGATGACATTCTGTAAACTGATTATTCGTATGTAGGACGGGTGAGTAGCTTGTGTTAATATAAAGATAGTAGAAAGGCTTCAGATGACTGATCCTTGAAATTATGTAGCTGACATATACCCATGTCTCTACAACTGCATAACGAGTAAACAGCATCGTAATTATTATGTTACTTCTCCATTATCATACTAAACAAGGCAGCTGCCTCGTTAACAACTATTTACGGATATCAATATCAATACGATTGTTTGTCAAAATGCAATGTTGTGCACATACAGGGGATGAACAAAAATTTGAATACACTCGACTGACTTGAAATTTTGTGAAAATAATTAATATGTGAGTACAGAAGAATGATAATGTAATTAGAGCCGTAATTTTTAATAAAAGTTGAAAATAATTAGAATTTTTTGCGTATCTCTTAATTATGAACTCGAATTTATTTTCATATCTGAAAATGAAAAGAAATATGCAAAGCGTATGATTTTCCTCATCTTTATGCCTCGATACTTTTAACTCAAAAAATAAAATTATTTTTATTCATTTTGAAACGTTTGACGCCCTTAGTGCTCTTAAAGGAATATATTTGTATATATATATATATATATATATATATATTATATATATATATATATATATATATATATATATATATATATATATTATATATATATATATATATATATATATATATATATATATATATATATATATATATATATATATATATATATATATATAATATATATAATGTGTGTGTGTGTATATATATGTATATATGTACTTTATGTAAAAGAAAAATAATACCTTTAAAATATCTCTTATGGTTCTTTTTATGAATTATCCTCTCTCTTTAATTACTTTATACTTGCTCACGAAAATGTTAGAAAATTAATTTGACTTAGATCAGAAATTGCATCTTAAAAAAATTCTTTTTTCATAGCAATAAGAATGTACTCAGTCAGTAATAGACACTTAAGGTTGCGTAATTATATTTCATTTAAAACTAACTGAATCTTTAGACTAGGTGCATTTTTTTAAAATCTCGTTTCATGATTTTCCCAAAATGAATTTTGGATTTATGTTCAGATAATTGCAGTACATAGTTATTTTAAGTAAACAAAAATTCAAAATATGAAATTCTATATTATCTGTACGAATAAAAATTAACCTCGGTACAAAAATTTCAATCAATTCCCAAATACATGTATCCTTTGTATTTTTATCTTCATGGGTTTTATCTTTCCAGCCGGAAATGCATATGACAATAGTGCAATATTCCTAAACAGTGAAATTATGAAGAGAAGCAAAAACTATGGCTTAATTTTTCTCAGTTAACGTCACTTCCTGTCACAAAAAATGTACACATTAGCGGCATGTAGCACATGCCGCGGCATGTAGCACATGCACATTAGCACATTAGCGGAGTACCCGTTCATTCACATGGGTGAAAATTCACATTTTTGTAACACGCACAAATGAAGTTAATCAATCCAGGTGGAGAATAGTTAAAATATAATTCAATCGAGCACGTTTAATGGAATATCGGTTATAGGAATATCGCACGAAATGCAATAAATTTTCTATGTACCAGACCAAACCGCAGTAAATACTCAATATGGACCCAGTTAATGGAATATCTCGCTTATTATAATAAGTTTTCGTGGCAAATCGACTAAGCAGGCTCCACTGAAATAATAAATGCAAATTTTTTCGCGCATAACGTAAAATTTACATCAAAATAGTCAACCTAAGTTTTAAAAAAGGGAAAAAATTCCCTTTACTTTGTATAACTATATGCTATTATAGATTCTACGAACTTTCCTCGTTTTACTCATCTGTAGAAAATTCCAAAGTTGATTGGATTTTCACATCAACTAAGATATATTATTTTTCGAGATAATATATTGGTCAAACATTGTAAATCTTTGAATTCTACCCACATTAATATTCATTAACTTTAGAGATGAAATTTTAATTTGAATTAAAGTCTACATAATAATAATAATAAAGGTAAAATACATTAAATCAGCAGATCTAAAAATTCTTTTAGATTTTGTTTAATAGTTTTAGAAGTGTATATAATACTGAAGTTGTACTTTACTAATACTTTTCAATAAAATATATTTTTACAGAGCGTACTTTACTATTACTCTACTATTACAGACTGTACTCAATATTACTTTACTATTATAGGGAGAGAGAAGTAGTACTTTACTATTACTTTAACCAATAAAAGTACTGATGGATTAAAATGTTTTCTATTCATTAAAATGAAACATATTATAGTTTCTATACAAAATTTTGAAATATTTATTTTATACACTAAATATATAAGTTCCATTCAAAGGCAGAACACAAGTAATTGTTATAAAAATTACTTTCTTTAAGAAAAATTATTTTATACATCAATTAATAATGTGTATTTCACTAGAGAGTAAAAAATAACTATACAGTAACACAGCAGTGATGAAAAACTATTATTGTAGTAAACTTTTGGTCTTTTCTGAAAAGTGGATTTTACATAAAGACAAGATTAAACAAAATCTGACAGAATTACGCTAAATTTAATTTAAGGGTAAGTTTCTTTTTACTAAATAAACTGACCTGAAAGCATTGCTTAAAATAAAAGAAATGCATCATAAAGAGCATAAATGCGAAAAATCACAGTAAATAAATGTTTCTCTTTCTAAAAAGCATTTTAAGTGGATTCTCCTGACATGTACTTAAATATTTAATTAACAAGATTATTGTAAGCCTTAAAAATGCAAGGTTATTTTAATCTCTACGATGAGCAAACACTTGATATTTTTCGTGATTCTTACAGATATTATGCAATTGAAGTAATTGGGAAAATTAAAAAAAAACTTAATTAATTATTAAATAAATAATTAAAACTATTTAGATTACATTATTTTGAAAAAAAAAAACAGAATTAGCTTCGTGGTTTCGATATTTTCCATTTTTGACTTTATAAAATGAATTGTGCTCTTGAATAAAACCAAAAAATGCAACTATATTTAAGAATGGCAGAATTACTACTATTTTCCTCCGTTTAATTGACTTCAATTTCTTAATTTTCAAAAAAATGTATTATTTATATCATGTTTTTCTGGCTTTGTGAGCTTTCTAGCTTTATCGTCGAAATGACTTCTTAGGAAAAGGAAAGTTCACAGGTAGCGATTAGAGGCAAAATAATAAATGTATCTCACTGACGGTACAGACTTGTTCAAAATATGTCATATGCCAAATTTAATTTAAAGTAAGTTTTGAACATTTTGAATTACGCATTTCGAAGTATTAGGTTGTAACGAAAGTTTCCCGCCACCGCAAACATCGTCAGCACACAGTTCGCGTTGGCGTATTGGCTCATATTTTGTCAAACGATTTTTGGCATTTGAAAGAAAGAGGTTTACTTTATAACATTGTGTTGTGAAATCTGTAAAAAATATAGTTATCATTTAGTATAAGGTGTCTCAAATGGAACTATCACTCTAGAGGATTAGAGCCATCATTGACTTCCAGTTGTGTTGCAAAAAGTCAGCTACATAATATCAACAAATTATGAGTACAGCTTTAAGTACTATTGTTGTATCATGTGACACTGTGTAGGTTTGGTACCGAAAGTTCAAAATCAGTTATCTAAGGAGTTAGAAGTAATTTTTTTCAGGCAGATATGGCGGAAAACTTTCGTTACAACCTGATAAAATTTGGTTTGGTAAACAATCAATATGTTTCAACGTTTTGTGTGATAGCGAATAATGAAAAAATTGATGCTAGTGTAATACTATAATCTTTAGATCATATTGTAAAAGAGAAAGTTGTCCAAAACCTCGTGTATTGAATGAGTAAAATAATTTAGATTTCTGAATATTTTTTTCAAAGAATCCACACTTTTATATTTTAAAAAGAATTGATTTTTAAATGTTTTATCGTTCATCATAAATGCGTTTCTGATTGGAATTATCTCGGCACCAACAACATTGAAACAGTTGTAAATGTAAGAAAAATCACTTATTCCAAATGTCTCTTCTGGTTTTGTACTGCAATTGAGACAACAACGATATTATGAGTTTAACAGAGCATTTACTAAAAGCAAATTCATATTGATAGGCTCTAACGTAAATATCACGACTCGAACGAAGTAGTTTATCAGATTCTCTGGTTGGGACTATAGCCGAGTTATGGGTGCCATTTGGATTTACTTACTTTCTATAGAACTTGAAGAGTGTTCTCAGATTAGGGTTCTATTTTTTTTTAACTTAATATCTCTAAAATCGGTCATCGGACATTGATACACTAAGAATTGCTAAAATGAAATGATAACCAATGAAATTTCGAATTTAAATTTTCTGATCAAATTGTTTACTTAAAAGAAGAATTAGAATTAAAAAACAAAACAAAAGTAAGCATTTTAAGATAATTTAGCACATGCGCTGTCGAAGATGCATCCACTGATGAAGTTGTTGAAATAAGCCAATTAAGTTATTGAACACTCACTTGGACATTGAATATTTAACAGCAAAAAATCCACAGCGTTAGTTTATGATATACGACTTATGTTGAAAGCATTTAAATGCCGTTTCAAGATTATTTTGAAGTCAGTCTGATTCACTCTAGTAAAATGTGTTTATCAGATAGGGATTTAATAACTTTAAATATTGTTTAAAATGAAGACATTTTAAAATTCGTAAAATATTTCAAGAAACAAATAGTTAAACAAACCACTGGTGTCACCCAAATTTATTGGATAGAAAATAGAACTACTTCTCGAACAAACAAAGTTTTTTCATAAACTGATAACAGCATTTTTAATATTTAAAAAGATCGATCACTTAAACATTTCTCATTCATTTCTATAATGCAGTAATTTATTTTCAGATAATGAGAACCACATATAAAACAAATTTCAAGCTTACACTATTGCTCACGACTATATCGCGTTAAGCTATAATCGGGAGATCTTTTATGGTTTTGATTTGAAAATAAAAATTACAATACAGACTTCAGTAATTTTTGTGCAGGATATTTTTCTGATATTTTAAAACTATAAAAATATAGTTTTTTAATGCATTTCAGAGATCCAATTTAAACTGCAGCTCACTGCGCTAGAAAAGCCGTGCACATTTATTTACCATTTTTGACCAATAATTGAACTCCTTATTCATTTACTTAACTGCATAATTTAAGTAGACAGATAAAAGTTCGATTTTTTATTACTTTCTTTTCATTTTACTATAGTTTAAACCTTTAGAAATATTTGACTTTGGTCTCAATAAATAATTACAATATTTTTTTAATCAGTAATTCAAAATTTGATTAACTGAATTTGATAAAATGCTGAGATGAACTTTCATTGCCTGTAAAAATACTTTTTCTGTGTAAGGAGTTATAATGCAGTAAAATGTAAACACAGTTTAACAGCATGTGATATCCAAGTTTACTATTAAAAAAATATATTTTGCTGTTTGCATTTTATTTTTCTTTTGTATTATGGTGACATTTTATGTTGGCAAATGTTAATTCTATTCGAACATAAAAACAATAGCTATATAATTAATTATATTTCAATTTATATACAAGTGCTAGAATGGAAAACAGAATTTACAGCGTGCCAGCATTCTGCAATGAATCTCAACAGATAAAAAAAAATATAATATTTTGCTTACCTACATAATGTTAAGCACTGAACTAATCATTCAAAGTAACGAAATTCAATGATAGCTATATATTGATAATTATTTATTTTGTTTAATAAGACACATTAATTAAAATCTGCAAGTACTGAGCAAGTGAAGAATATCTAATGGTATCTAAAACCAGCTGCTTTTGACAGTAACAATGTTCAGACCAGTATATCCTACAACTACTAATTACATTCCATCAATGGCCTGACATTCAGATATTTATGTTTTCTGATTATAAGCCCAGCAACATACTCAACGCACACATAAATACTGAATAGCAATAACTGTCACGGAAGTATTAATTACATTCCATTCATTTCATCTTGTGTTAGTATGCGGATGAACTAAGACTTTCGTACAAAATCTTATTTCGTAAAACATTAACAAACGCAAATTTGTATATGTAAATTTAAAAATAATTTTTTTAGATAACAATGTAACTTGGAGTTTGAAAATAATAGAAATCTACATACAGGGTGACTACAAATGATTATCCCAACTTTGAAGATCTATGTCTTTAAATAATACAAGATAGCGTTCCATTTCATTGTTTTGAAAATAAAACTATGAAGTTTCATCCGTATTGCTTATTTTATTAATGACTTAAAAAAAGAGGATGTGGTACTATGTTCAACGCGTATATAAATATATATATATATATATATGTGTGTGTGTGTGTGTGTGTGTGTGTGTGTGTGTGTGTGTGTGTATGCATGTACAACGATAATTTTTTACCGCGTGGACCGATTTCAAAAATTCTTTTTTACTGGAAAGGGGATAGCTCATGTGTGGTCCCATATTAATTTGGTCACGTTCGGATGATATTATCATTCCAAAAATCATGGGGGAAAACATGTATATACCACTGCTTGAAGGGTAGAAGAGCCAATGTCACCAAAGTTGGCCAGTTTTGGAGATTTATTGCCAAATTTAGAGCCAAAAGATGAGTTTCCGAACTTTAATCCAGCTTCGCGATATCTGCTATATTTGGCGAGAATTTGCCTAATCTTAATAATTTAGAATTGGAATAATTTTTCTTTGTGGGTTTGTGGGATACAAACCCACCTCAAATTGGGTTTGTTTCAAAACCCAATTTGAGGTGGGTTTTCTTTTTCTTTAAAAATTATTTATTTTTTTTACTCAGGACTAATTTCAACGATGCAATTCATTCGCCCCTGAAAAACGATAGATCGAGGTTCTACTGTATATACTTTCAAGCCAATAACATTAGATACTACAAGACAATCGAAAACATTCCCATTGACAACAGGAATAAATGTTTACTTTCCTGGATGACTTACACTCAGTAATGGAAAGTCTTAGCATATTAGTCCATCTCGAACCCTTTTATCTGAAAAACTACTATATTTCGAAATTTCTCAAATTCCATACATTTGCAATCCAAATTAAATGCATCTTATATGTGTATATTGAAAACGTTTACTTCAAAATCTCTGTTTGTTAACATAACCCTTCTCTGTATGTAACTTACTTTTTTTCTTTTTTTAAGCAAATTATATCTCTTGCACTTACAGTCAAAAAGAAAGTAATGCTCATCTCATCAATAAAAATAACGAATCCACTAAATTATTGATAGAAAAGAAAAGGGAAAAAAAAACAAAAAAAGAAACAAAAATTGTGACATCTAGTTAATGGCCGAGTGAATAAAATACTGAACACTGGTTGATGACCTAAGTGTAAAGGTGCAGGGTTATGACTTATCGTGGTGCTGTCGTTTTAACTGCCTGGCGTTTTGGGCGTTTTTCTCGAGATAAAACGGGAATGCAGTTTAGAAATCAGGAAATGTACTGCGCCAAGGGCACTCCTCTTTTTGGTAGCTAGCCCTAGTGGGCTTTGCCTTAGCATAACAAAAATTACTGCAACAGAAATAACATGAACGTTTAAAGGTATTCGACAGTAAAAAAAATGGTAAATGTTTATTTTGAGAAAGTATTTATTTTCTTCTTGATTAATAAGTTGTTGAAGAAGTTATAACAATAGTTTGTCGTAGCAGAAAATCAAATTTTTGTTCAAGAAAGATCAAAGGTCGGTTTAATTTTTGATACATTTGTTTTGACCACAATATTGATGTTCTTTTTTTATTTATGTAACATTTCAACATAACTGTAGGATGAACAGAACCTAAATCAGCAGTATGAAAGTATACAAACTGCGTGACGATTTCAGCATAATACAGTCTTCCACTTCACCGCTTTCTATAACGTGAATTTGAATATTTACCGATGATTTAGCTTTCAGCACCTGAACTAAAATGTTTGATTCTGGGAAAAGCATTTCCTCTCTGCTAATGACTTCGTGGAGTAATCCATCACCTGGACCATAAAAAGGTGCATTCTCCGAGATCGATTACGCTCTTTACTGTGTGATTACTTTTTCTTACTTGGATGAAAAAAAAAAGAAAAAAAAAAGATGTATTCGAAAAATCCAAAAGCTCTCACTAGATTCTTCGTAAGGAGAAGATTAAAAAAGGATGTATAGCCTTTTTAAAGTGTAATTTACTTAATGTACTTAAAGATAAACTGTTGCTTCCCGGTATCTTTAAAATAATAAGCAGAGATGGACGAGGGGAAAGTTTGTTAGTTCAGAAGATATATATTAAGAGCATTTTTTATGAGTGCTCTGTTTCTGAAATTTAAAATGATTTTCATTAAAATCCCTGTTCAGAACTAACCATTGTGCTTAACCACGAATAAATATGGAAAAATCTTAGACATTTTTTATTGAATACAACGGGAAAGTAACCGAAAAATCTGTAAATCAAATTTCACCTCAACTGCAGCTGTTCTATTTTTTACAAAATATAATTTTAAAGACTAAAGTTTCTTAAGATAACTGTTTTAACATTAACTAATACATTTTTGTGTGGGTTTTCTATTGCTGTCATTCTATAAAGGTGTTTAACTTCGTCAAATCATTTATTGCAATTTCTCTATTTGATTTCGTGCTAAAACTCTTATATCCCTTTTGTACATAAAAGCAAAAGAATTCATGTCATACTGTATTGAGATAAATGTATAAGATATATTGGTTCAAATATTTTAGTTCTTGTTGTTGTGCGTGTCCAGGTATAGAAGATTGCACTATCCCCCGAGGATAGGTGCCATTGCCCCCTGAGTTGGTCCCTAAATTTGAGCCAATTCTAGAGAAGGTACCAACCCCCTTTAAATCGGAACCCCAGAGGTATCGTTTAATATCTTGAAGGACATTGAGACTATGACTGATTTTACGTGCATCAGCTCCCATTCGCGTACACGGTCCCACAGCAGTCGAGCCGAGAGTAAATTGACCCTCCCAAGCACTGGCCAAGCCGGATGCTGCTTCACTTGCCGTGTTTGTATGGGAACGGCGTTTAGCGCCCACACCACTGCGGGGATAAATATTGTAGTATTTCTTTCATTTGAAGTAAGTACCAAATATAATTTTATGTTCCCATAATGAAATACTAGAAATAAGTTATTCAAATATCTAAGCTAGAAGTTAAGATATTATCTGACACTTATAAGCATGCTCGACTAACGTACTCTCGGACCACGATAGCACACATCCATCCTTTTGAAATTGCCATCAATTAGTTTATTTTATTTTTTAACCTGTATCAACGTTACATCGTTGAAAAAAGCATTTGAAACTGATTATTTCATCAACTTGAATCTTTCACTTCATTTCCGTATTATTCGAAATATCTGCAGCTTAAATTTTCCGAAATCTGTAACTCTCGAACCAAGGTGGTTCATTGTTGTTTTTGTTTGAACTGAACAAGTTGAAGTTTCGTACACAAACCGTATTGAGCAAAACTAAGCCTGTTTTGAACAGGTTTCGAACGGAAACGCTAAAAGTTGGGAGAAAACAGATTATATATATGTGATGTATAAAAAGGTAATTTGGGTTTTACTAGTTTGGGTATTGTTCAAGCGGGTACTTTCAATGTAAGTTTTACTTTCCTGTCATACTTGCCACGCGCGCTCTGGAGCTATGTTTTATTTATTTTGTTATTTGCCAGACATCAGGCCGTCGATTCTGAGTTCTTTAGATGTACGCGTGTCCTCACGCCCTTGTAGACCCGGATGCGGGTCATGTTGGTAAATGTGTGTGGTTCGATCAGAGATAAGAGAGAGGAGGAGTTGTGTCTTCGCAGACCACGTGGTGTGGTAAGCGTCAATACTCCCGCACATCGAAAATCGAGGGACTTCTGCCACTGGAACTGCTTCATGAGTCCACGCTGATTCTTGTACCCGTCTCCCCTCCCCTCTTCTCATTCTAAATTGTAACTTAATTGTAATGTTCAATAAACCATATTACCTGCCTTAACTCTGAAGCTTACTTGAAATATCTGACGTCTCATATATATATATAGGTGTGTGTGCGTGTGTACATATTTCTCCCTCTCCTGCCCCCCTTTTTTTCGTGTTATTCTCATTCTAAACCACTTTTGGTGTTGAGAATCTCCCATTCCTTATCTATAATCTTTAAGAAATTCTCATCATTGTTTGTAAACATTATAACTGTTAACTTATTCTCATGGTTTGTAAACTGTTTTTTATGAATTTTTATTCCAATGTTCTCTGTAGCTCTTGCATAGCGCTAGTAATATTGCGTGAGAGGTAACAGCTTCCACGCCAACACGCTAGTTTTGCTACGAGATTGATATCCCCCCCCCCCCGCTGATGCTATCTAGTGTAACCCGTGTGTGTGTTTGCGTTACTCGTTTACAAGATATTTTTTTTTTTTAAGCACGCGAAACTCAACATCGTTTAAGCAACTTTCAAGTGAAACTAGATTATTCCTTTAACTCTTTCCGCGTAAATGTTGAAGATTAAATTTACAATTCTCAGTGTGGAATTAGCATGGTGATTTTTTTCATTTCATAGAATCAGAAAAATAAATACATATAAATCACGATGGATTGAAAATCTTTTGGGATTTTTCCGCGTAGATATTAAAATAAATACTCCTGGTTTAGAATATATTTTTATTTGAACAGCTTTTCACACAGATTTATGTGGCAACAGAGGTCACGAAAAATGCACCCTCTCGACGGTGTTTACTCTTTTTTATTACCTAAGGTTACATGATTTTAAGTTAATCGCTTGTTTCGAAAAAGTTGCATGTATTGGCTAGTAAAATGCTCCGGTCTAATTGTCCCTGGAAATTATTGTCAGCTATGCTGACTACGAAACGGGAAATATCAAATGACTTTTTATTAAATTTTGATCGCGAGACAAGTTCTTTGTTTGAAAACAAAAATTCAGGAAAATCTAATAACGAAAGCTATTACGGCCGTATAGAATTTTGAAGTGACTTAATAGAAAATTTGAATTTTGAGAGGACAAATATTTTAATAGTGATACATATATTTTAAAAATGCTCGGTTGAAAATTGTTAAATCTCCGCATACTTTATAGTCTAAGAGCCAGCGACCGCCAGACCTTCGTCATAGTATAAAAGCCGAAACTTTCTCTGCGCATACCCCCCAACAGAGGTAGGAACAAGCGGCCACTATAAAGTTTGGAAGACCGTGGCTTTGGCAGGTAACAGGTGGCAAAGGTGTATAAAATTGCAGAATATTTTCGTCATTTCATAAAGCTTCATTTTTTTATAGGTTCTTCTTCGCAATACTAGAAATCACTTTATCCCTTGCCAGACACTTTTACGTCGTGGCAAACCCCCGCCAGACAATCTCAAAGTCATGGAAAACTATTGTGTTCGTAAACTCCCGCGACGAAGTACGTCAAGCTGTCACAAAGTGTCAAGCACATTTTATACTGCTACTTCTGAACTTTCTTAAGATGCTTCAGCGCGCTCGTAATAGAATTACGTTTTCCATGACCATGAGGATGGCTGGCGGGGTTTTACCACGATGGAAAAGTGTCTGGCAAGGGATAAAGTGATTTCTAGTATTCCGAAGAAGAACCTATAAAAAAAATGAAGCTTTATGAAATGACGAAAATATTCGGCAATTTCATACACCATTGCCACATGACTTGCATGTGCTTAAATTATATAAAATTTTCGATGAATTCAAACTTTAATTTCAAATTACAATTTGATATTTCAATAATATTGAGATTTTATGATTTCTTGTCAAGTATAAGGTATCAAGAAACTGGATTAAATTCTAGAAACTTATTTTTGGTGCCAGTGTCAAATTTGGCGGTATTTTACCAAAAGTTGGCAAGCTTGGCGTCAGTTCACGGAATTCTGGGCATGGGCAAAACAATAATGATAGTAATAGTGATAAAGAACAAGCCTCTCATCTTCTGATCACCAAATTAGTTGTCTATGTTAAAAGAAAAGTTGTTAAATGAAAATAAAAAAGTTGTTTAGTTTTGAAAACAGTGTAAAAAAAGGCATTTTTGAACGAAAATTTATCACAAGTTGCATAATTTTTAATTTATTTTCAAAAGCCTCCATTTTAGTTGCTGGTGGACACCTTGTTTATACCATCTGAGTAAAATGTCCTGTTCACTGATTAAAAGAACTTTATGAGACAGCAGAAGTTACATTTCATGCCACGATTAAACATTATTGCAGATTCTGTATGACAATATTTCACACACAAAAAACTATGCTCGCTTCGATCTGGCTTCTGTTGGGTGTAATTACAACTCATTATCATAAATCTACATCCCACACTAAACAGTCATAATTACATTCCATATGAGAGGCATAAGCGACGAAACACCCTAGTGACTGCATGGATTCCAGGATTATAATCGTGATGAATTAGCTCTCTGTCAGAAAACTTCTACGAATTTCCCTGCGCGTAAATCCCCAGATATATATACAGATTTTAATGACATATAGCCAGCAGATTCCCTTAATTATTAATAGCAAATCTGAACAAGATATGCGGTCAACAATGCTTTGTTTGATTATTAATTAATTTGAAAGATCAGTAAATTAATTTACACATATATTTAAACTACTTCTCTACGAACTTGATTTTGTTATTAAGACGAAGCTACACCCGTGAATTATCTGCCTACAGGGAGTTGCATTAGGAAAAAAAACATTTTAAGGGGGTTTTAACACGTATTCATGTTATATCTAGCGGAAACAGCCAAAACTCCAGACGCGGGATAGGCCAGAATTCTGAACCTTCGCACACTGGCCATTCTTCCAAGGTCAGTGTTTTATCCAATAGGCCGTGGTTTACCCCACTTGTCTACCAGAAATATCAAACCATACATATATTTCTTGTCTTCTTTAAAGGTATAATTATTGAAAAGTTTTGACGATATTTTACTTCACTTAGTAAAATATTAATTTAATATGATGATTTGATATTAAATTAATTATTCTTCTTGCAGAAGAAGAAAAGTATTTTCCTATTCCAAAATAATCTTAGCACTCAACTAAGCGATGAAACATGGCAAGTTCATTCATACGAAAATATGTGCTAGCACAATTAAGTATTTCTTTAACGAAGTCTCCTAATATTGAATTTCTCTCTGTAACGAAAGTTTTGTTCCTAACAACCCAAAATAATAACAACAAAAAGATTCCCCATATAACGAAATGGCTGTACTCCTATAACGAGATTTTTCGGATTTTTATCTTTCGATTTCTTAGTGATAAGAGAGATAGTAATTCAAATATTCACTATATCTCGAAGTGGCTCTCTCCCTAAAACAAGGTTTTTACGGAATTTTATCTTCTCGAATTTTATTGATAAGAGAGATAACAAAATATTCCCCATATAACTAAGAAGCTATCTCCCTACAACGAGTATCTTCGGACTTTTATCTTTTCGATATTTTATTGATAAGAAAGAGAACTAAAATATTCCCTATATAACGAATTGGCTGCCTCCCATAACTATATGTTTATAATTTTACCTTTTCGCTTTTTAAATGATTAGAGAGATAGTAGTTAAAATATGCCACATGTAACAAAGTTGCTGCCTCCCAATAACTTTTTTTTCTTTTATCTTTTTGGTTTTTATTAAACTTCAGGTTATTAAACTAATCACTTAAAATATCCCCCCTCCCCAAATAAAGGAGTAGCTATCTCTCTATGATGATTTTTTTTATTTACTTTGAGCTTTTCAATTTTTCATTCATAAGAGTGATAAATTAAAATATTTCATTAAGAAGTGGCTCACTCCCTATAACTTTTTTTTTTTTTTTTTTGCTTTTATCCTTTTGATTTTTCATTGACAAGAGGGATAACAGTAAACATATTCAACATGTAACGAAGTAGCTGTCTCCCTATAACGAGTTTTTTTTCCGACATATACCTTTTTCCCTTTTTCATTTGTAAGGTTGATGGCATTGATTCTGAGGATGAAGGCCCATCGATTTTGGTCGAATCAAAATTAAAATGAGTAACAGCGGAAAACAACGGAAGAATTACTAGATGTAAATATTTCCGAATGTTCAGAAATACACGGATATCTGTTAATTTCTTCATGTTCTGTAGATGAAAAAATTTTAAAGAGTGTTAATGGACAAAAATTAAGGCCGTGAAAGTGATAACGGTTCCGAAAACGAAGAAGTATCACAGCCGGAACCTGAACATAGCAATGTAAGTCATTCAAAAACATTAAAATATGTTTGCAAATGGATTGCAATATACCCTATTCTATTTTAGCGCAATTTTAAAATGTGTGTGAACATTTTTATGAAAATTTAACATCACGGAATGCCTGGTTATTTAAAATAAGAGAACTTTACAAGTAAAATATAAGTACTAGTGCTATATCTTTCTATTTTCTAAATTGGTGAATTGTCCACAATTTGGAGAATTTAATTTGTAGAGTGAAAAATATCAATACAGTACAGTTTAAACTTTCACAAAAAACAGCATTCTGCAGCTGAAACTAGTGAGCCTATTGCCACCAAGTTTGGCAAATAAACTTCGCTCAGAAAAGATTTTTAAAAAGTTTAATTCAAAAAATATCAATTGGGTGACATTTTCCTTGATAAATTAAGCCCCAAAACTTATCCAGCTTAGTCGATAAATGCTCAAAAATTATTTAATAAATGCTGAAATTGTTTGTACTTTTCGAATTAGCCATTTCCATTGCTAAATTGCTGTTTTTTCATGCAAAGCACCGCCGTGAGGCACTTTTTAAACTATTTTTTTTTTCAAAATTTTTTGAGAGCATCTAATTTATAATTTACATGTCAAATTTGGTTAATCTCCGTTTATCTGTAGAATCCTTTTTATAGGGGAACCACCCTGTATATTAATTTATTTTTAGCTCAAAGTCAGAATTAAACTCTTTTGGACTTGTCAAATTTAGTAAAAGTTTGTAATAATTTACTTAATTAACAGCAAAAATTTCTAATGCCCGTTTAACGAAATTTTCTCTGTAGCAAAGTTTGCAAGTGGAACTAATCTAGTTCGTGAATGCAGGATTCTCCTGTAAATAACCTTTAAATGGATCAAGAGTTTAGAGGTGTGCATATAAAGATCTAATAAGTTTATAGTACAACGACTTCCCATAAAAATTTGGCTACCTGTTTTGCAGTTACGTTTATGGTAAGTAATTAACTGACAAATACACTGCTAGTAATCAAAACTGCTAAAACTGGAAAAACTGCAAATAATAAAAGGATATTTATAGGGAAAATGCATTATACAAGAAATAAAAAGCTATTAAATTTTGAAGAAATTGTAAGGAGAAATCAGTACCCAGAACATTCGCCTCTGACAGCAGTAACAACTCGCATACATCTGTGCATTGAGTCAAGCAGAGATTGAATAGCATGTACAGATGCATCAGTCCATGAAACTTCAACACAATGCCACAGTGAACCGTAGTATCTGGCGCATAGTCACAAACTAGTTGCTCAGAAATCATTGGCCAAACGTTTTCTATTGGTTAGAGATCTGGAGACTGTGCTGGCCATGGCAGCAGTCCAACTTTTCTGCATCAAGGAAGTTTAGTACAACATTGGCAACGTACGGTCGCGCATTATCCTGTTGAATAGTAGCGTTTAGTATGCTCAAATAAAGGGTAGAACCACGGGCTTTAACAAACCAGAAATTTATTTGTCACTGTTCAAAGTACCATCAATGAAAAAAATAAGTGACCTAAATTGGACTTGTATCCAAAGGCATCTCATGCCATCACTTTAAATGATGAAACAGTATGATGATGTCAAATACACGCTGGCAATGTGCATTCTTCACGATGCCGCCACATTCGGATGAGATGATCATGATACTGTAAACAGAACCTATATTTGTCTGTGAAGTCATGCCATTGTTGCTTTCAAGATTTTCGTTGATCACCCTGCTGAAGGCCCTCCTGTTTGAAACATCAAGGATAGACGAAGCCAAGATAGTCGCCAAGCTGACAGTCCATTCTGCTGCAAACGTTATCGAACTGCCTTGCGCAAACACTTTTTGTATTGAAACCGACCCCATTTCTTCACTCAGGACTCTTGACCTGGCTGCACGATCTCCGAAGAAGATGCGGGTAACATGTGTTTCTTCTCGGCTCTTAATGTTACTGGGCCTTTGAAATCCAGCACGGCGTTCCTAATGACCATCCAAAATACAGGGTGAATCTGAACTCTTGGACAAACACTTGGAGAGTGACACACTAAGAGGTGATAGGGCACATAATAAGGAATCAGAATCACATGGCAATGTGGGGTCGGCAAATCGTCTTCATGTAGCTGTTAATAATCACTTTGGAAAAAGTGCTGAAACAACAGTGCACTTTCCGACCATTGTTCGTCAGAAAGTAATGTATTTTTCTCTGAAAACAGAAGACTAAAATTCATAGTCTAAAAATTCTATTTTATTTCACGGTTTTGGTTCACGGTTTTGGCTCACAAGTTTTTGGAGACACAAAGGATGATGTTTTTTCACAAAGTGATTATTACCAGGTAAGTGAAAACTGCGTTTCTGACCCCACATTGCAATGTGACTCTGATTCCTTATTATGTACCCTATCACCCCCTGAAGTTTTGCCCAAGAGTTTAGATTCACCCTGTATATCAGTTCCATAGTCTACAGACAATCATGGGATCTCGACCGACGAGAGCTCCAAGTCTGCGGCATAATAAACCGCAATCCCAGTAGGGGGCTATTCGATCCCTATCAAAGTCATACAAGTACTGGAAGTCATTTCTTCGTTTTACACGAGATATTACAACATCTTCTCACAGGACAACAACTTTGAAATGCAATTTGTGTATGAAAAACCTGATGTACAATTTCTGCAAGTAAACGCATCTTAGGCGTCGCAACTTGTGCCTACCTTGCATGAATGCGTTAAAAAGTTAATCATTTGCATAACACAGCATCTTTTCCTGCAGTCTAAATTTCATTTATGTAACGTGTCACCTCCTACGTCTAGAAATTTTAATGGAAAGTATTGTATAGTATTTAAAAGTTATTTTTAAAAATTAGCTTGCAATAAATTTATTTTCTGACAAACAGAATATCAGATAAATACATTAATTGAAACACTTCAAAATCATTGTTCTTAGAAACGGTAATAGCCTTTTTTTTTTTTCTTGTGAAACACTTCAGCTTTGTTGATACCGTCTTTTCATAAATTAATAATAATAATAACTTTTTGGAAGCTCCAGAAATTCATACGGCGAGTTGTTTCCAAATAAACATTCAGCTAATAAAATTGCTTTATGTTATCACTTTCCCAACGGATTTCTCTCCCAACCAGATCTGTACCGAGAATTAATCTAAAAATCAAATTTCCTTAAATATGCAGTTTGAAATATTCTATTCCCTTATCTATCGCATTTTAAGAATGAATTCCATTTTGGAATTGAAACAGTGTTATTTCCTGACCAAGTTTACGATCATGTCAAGAGTATTTTTTTTTTGGTCTATTGTGTTAGCTCTCTTAGAAAATAAAAGTGCACTAGAAATTTCCGCTCTGAAAAAGTTTTTGAATTTCAAGAAAATCTCTTGTGAATTTCGTTGCCCAAACCTTTGCAAAAGCTGAAGTTAATTTAGAAGCTAAAAGACCTAATTAAAAGAACTTAATTAACCCGTTACATATAAATGTTAGCTGGAGATGTGAGTTAAAAATGTTCTTTCGAAACCACAGACTCAGCAAAGAGCGAGATATTCTGATTAATTTTCTAAACGAATTTTTTCAATGCTTTATAAGCTCAAATGAGCAAATTTGTATTCAAAAGCATACTGTGATGCGAATTTTGATTTTCAAATTAGGTAAAGTTCAGTACCTTAGGGTTTTGGGAGTGGAAAAAGATTTTATAAATTGTCATCGCTAATATATCTTATTTAAATGGATGAATTCGCAGTTTACCAATTTTTTGTGGTCAAAATATGACCATAATGAGTAAGGTATCAAATTTTATTCGTATAAAGAATTTTAAATGCGCCTAATTTATTTCTTCTGTTTAATTGTTATAGATTATTTTTCTTGTTTATGATGTGCCTGGAATGACACAAATATTTCAAGTAGAAGATAAAATTGTTCTTACCTAATTTTCGAAGAGGACGTAAACAGTGCTCTACTTGTTTTCACTCTCAAATTATATAAATAGTACTAAAAATCTTAATGAAATAGGTTTGTAAATAAAGTTGTTAGTTTAGTTAAAATTGATAAATTGTTCGCATATTAAGAAATCTCGTCCATTAATAATTATCTTATTTCTAAAGTATTATTACTCTAGAATAGAAAGTCAAATGCAGTATAATGATATACTAGATAAATACTAAGACAATCCATGAAAGCTTTTCATGAGGGTGATTTCTTAATAATCCACCTTTTTATTTATTTATCTACTTATTTTAAAGAGTTTAGGCATCTAACTCGAAATCAAGTTCGAACCTTCAGTATGAATTAAATTAGAGTAAAGTTTTTAATTGAGAAAATGCCATTGTAAATCAGTAAGTAAAATTTGCTCCATTTTAACCAAGCCTAACTTGGCAAAACTTTCTATGACTTTCTCTCATGAATTTTATGTACTGTTGCTTATGTACGGTACATCATTGTTACAATATACTGCCATCAGGAAACTGAACAAATATAAATTATCCTTTGATTGGATGAATTGCTAGGAAAATTCAACAAAACGAAGTACTCACTAACTCAGTGGTCAAGGACCTAGACTAGCTGTCAGGGTCATAGCTCGATCGAGACAACTGTGGTCCCAGGACAAAGAAAAAAAATATACCCCCCCCCCATTTTCCTTCAGAAAAAAAATAAAGATCGTATATTCGGAAAATATCTTTCTTTTTTAACCCTTCCAAACACGAAGTTTTATTCTAAACAATCTGAAATAAACAAATCTATATGATGCCAGAGAAACACCACCTCAAAATGCTCTGTTGAAAGATGAAAAATATTTTTAATTAAAATCAATTTATACAAGTCTAAGTTTGAATTTTTTTCGCTCTTCATACTTCATACAGTGGAACTCCAACTATCTGAACTTCAATAATCCGAACTCCGACTATCCGAATCGCTGATTATCCGAATCATTTTCAGACGGGAAAGGAAGATGAGGATGACGAGTGACTTGAGGAATTCAGAAACATTCTTCCGAAAATTCCTGGATGTTCAGAAGCGAGTGCTGAAGATGCAATAGAGTGGATGGTGTGGGATTCGTCATATCCTAGGTTCCAAATTCTAAATGATGATGAACTTATTGAAAGTGTGAGAGAAGAAAGTGTCTACGAAGAATATGATCATAATGTCGAAGTTGAAGCAGGCACGGGGCAATCTGCTAATAAAGTATTTGTTGGCCTTCAAACTGTATTGAAATGGAGGGAAGTCAGTCCCAGTGTGACCACATGCAACTTCTCAATGTCAAGTGGATGCGCCGACTTGCCTACCCGAAAACGGATGAACGCAGTCAAACAGCTTACTTTGACAGAGATGTTCAGCAAGCAATGACTTTCATTTGCAGTACGGTAAGTACATACTATACGAATGTACATCGCTTGTAAATACGCTTAACATGTAAAAGTATTGTCTTTTCATTTAATTAATTAAAAGCACTTTTTCTTCAAAATTAGTTTTTTCTCCCATTTTCAACATACATACTTACAGTAATTAATTAAAATACAAACTAGACCTTTTTTTTCTGAAAAAATCCAATTATCCGAATTTTTGATTATTCGAATGGAGTCTTGTCACAATTGATTCGGATAATTGGAGTTCTACTGTAATTAGAAAAAGTAATTATAACGTTTGAGATTTTTTTTCTTTTTGCAATTTTTTTTCAAAATTTTAAAAGTAGAAAATATAAAATTTTATAGCCCTTAAAATCTTTAGTCCCTGGTCAAATGCCCCTTTTGGCCTGCCCTTAATAGGGCACTGAGTCGAGGTTGCGTATTGCCGGACAGCAAAAGAAAAATATCCTTGCGTATGCAGTTTACGGAGTTGTTTCTAAAATTAATATCCGGATTGTTCAATCCCGCTGTTTGGTCACCCACTCTCTGTCAACTTTTAAAGAGTGTCATTATCTAGAGGGATTTTTTCTTCAGGTGCGACCTAAATTTCGAATGGAATATGGACTGAATGTCTTTAAATTTTACTTCAAAAGTCTCTAAATGAAATATATAAAGATGTGTTCAACACTCAGCTGACATGGAAGCGCTGCCTCATCCTCATGAGCCAGCAAAAGCCTCATTTTCCCCATAAACTCTTTTAATAAAGCGGTTAAAGTCAGGCAATAAACATTTTATGTCCATATTTCAAATTTTACTTCAATTTCTGAACTAAATTTCTGTATAAGTAATTGGCTGTGGGGCAGGAATATTCATCGACTATGCTGCGTAAATCATAGTAAAAGCTTCCCGACCAAATCTCTTGTAATATCCAAGGATGTCCGTCCATTTTCTGACTAACATGAATAAAGTAAAGCAAGATCCGAGCAATTGTCCTGGAAGAATGTATTATGAAGTACTCTCAACTTTACGCTTGCACAACCGCTTGGCGAATATTTAACATGTTCATTTCCGTCTTTGCAAAGACTGACACCCGGGCGTAGTGTCTTAAGAACCATTCTATCACTCCCTGAGTCCGGATTCGAAACCCGTCTTGGGCATAGATGTTAGCTTGTCTGTCCCTTCATAGGGGGTAAACGCTGGCCGCACGCTGTATATCCTCATAATAAAATGGTCGCAATACTTTTAGGCAGTTGTAGTGGACGATGCCTAATCGGCAAATGCCTCCTGTTTGGGAAAAAAAAAAAAAAAACTTTCCAAAGACTCGATTGCCTTTATTTGCGTACATTGTTGCTTCTTAGTACGACCCTTTAACCCTTTAACGCGCAGTGGTTTCGCTCTGAGACCACCAAACAGTTGACGTTTTGAGTGTTGAAGGTCACGATTGGATTTCTATAAAAATAGTTGCGGGTGACATAGCTCCACGAGAATCCTTTACGTTTTAGCACGTCATTTCCCGTAAAAAAATGGTCACGATTATTTTTAACACCACTGACATCTGCCGAAAAATGGAAGAACGCGAGAACAGCTGGATAGATTGCCCAATGCTGAAAAAAGGGTAGCCGTTGCCATCGCCCGACTTAACTGCCAGCAAGATGGCGGACGATCGAAATGTTCATCGCGTGCCACAGATCGAGAGACCCTTTTTTGACGACAGCTGGCTATGCGGCACAGCCAGCTGTCGTCAAAAAGGGGTCTCTAGATCTGTGGCACGCGATGAACGTTTCGACCGTACGCCATCTTGCTGGTAGTTAAGTCGAGCGATGGCAACGGCTTCCCTTTTTTCAGCATTGGGAAAGGGTTGCGCCTCAAAGGGTTAAATTTCTCCTCCGCTACAGCGTATTGCTTTGTGCTGGCACGGAAGACGTTGGATAGCACGAAGACAATTGAAGTCCCATTCAGAGAAACGATGGTCACAGAACTGCTTCTGCCATGTATTGAAAGAGTTTTAACTGCCCGTGAAAATAACTATCCATGCTACCTATATCGTTTTCAATAAGGTGCATGGCATAGTCCGTAGATGTAATGCATGTTAATGTCGTGGATATCGACGTCAATTGATGTTAACCGAAGAAATCATAAACGTATTTGATTTTTGTTTGAAAATGATAAAAAAGAATTATAGTTCAATCAATTCTGCAGTTAATTTACGAGCAATTAAATAAACGTGCAAAGTGAATATTACATCTAAATAGGGAGGAATCATTATTTAATAGAAATTTTAAAATACATTTGTGTTAGGATAATTTTTCTCTAAAAATTATTCCATATTTAAAAATTTCAACGAAAAACACATTTCCTTGTTGTCGTAAATATGCGTAAAAATAGATATTTGAAATTAATTCTTCCGATTAATTAAAAGTAAAATATTTTATTTTTATCAATAAACTTAGATTTTATGCGAAAATTTTATATGTTTACTTCTATGAAATTCAATTGCACAAACTGTGCCCCTTTAGTTAAAAATCTCCAAATATTTTCTTTCTATAGCTTACAACAACATGCATCTTTCATATATTTTGTTTTCATACTTTTTAAGTCAACAAAATAATTCATTATTTTTAGAAATATGTAAGCTCTTCATCCAAAAATGCATAACGCATGTTCAAAACACCAGTAAATACCACTATGATTATATAAATTTTCACGTAAATTATCAACTGAAATAACTGAATTTTTAAAAATATGCTTTAACACGAAAAAGGCAAGATGCGTATGTGTTATATGTTTTTTTCGGTTAGAATATTCAAATTGCTTTAACTCGAGTTTTCTTATTTGGTTTGCACATATGTTACTGACAGGAAATTATTTGTTTAAAGTGAAAATTCTGTTTAAAGAGAAACTCAGAAACGTTTTTATAAAAAAAAATATTGCATTTCCTGACTTTTGTAAGTTAAACCCGCTGTGGGACGACAGCTTAACCATATGTTTTATTTTATTTATTTTTTTAAAGAGAAAATCGTTTTTCGCGTTTTTAGTAAGCATGTTTGGGATGTTCGAAATAAAATATTGAAACGCAACTTATTTTTATAAGGCTTTAAATAACAGATAATGTTTTTCTGGAAATTTATTATTATCATGTAATACACTGCTAACACATCACTGTATAAAAACATATTTTATAACTGAAAATTGCGTGCTCTTTTATACACTTCTCTCTTTAAGTAATTTCTTAAACTATTTTTTACCATAAAAAATCAAACCTTTTGAAGATTTCCATTTATCGGTAGATATCAGTTACTTTGCCAATTACAAAATATTAAGATTCATGTAGAAAGAATCTAAATATTAAGGTGTTGGAACGTATATAAACTAAAAAGAATTATTTTTTTTAACAATATAAGCTATTTTTACTTTTCGAAAATTTTCCATGTACGGAAAGCATTCTTAACTTGAAAAAATTCGATTTTAATATTTTAGTGTATTTACACCTTTTTTGCATTCTTCTGAATTCATTTACGGTGATGTATCCATGTGTGTGTTTGTGAATTAACACGATAGCTCCTAAACGATGCATTTTATTGAACTCAGAATTGGTATACATATCTTATAGACCGCAGTCGCATGACCGGAATGAATTTTGGTGTGTATAGGACTTTTATTATATTTTGTAGTTTTCACAGAACTACAAAAAGAAATTCTTATACAATACGGCTAGTGGACAAAAAATTCTTTAAAGTCCGATTTTGTCTCAATGGTGCATTCGATTCAATTCAAATTGTGTATATATTATAAATTTCGTAGGTCATCGTCATACAACCTGTATAGATTTTATTCTGTGTAGAGCTTATACTATTTGTACAAAGCTCCAAAAAAAATCTTATACATTACGGCCTACAGATGCAAATTCTTGAAAATGTGCTAGCGTCTATATGGTATATTGGAATGGATATACCATAGAATGGAGCTCAAATTATGGAGCTCAAATTAGGTACGCATATATTAAATGTTACTGTATGATATACTGTATAGGTTTTAGTGTGTTCAGGGCTTAGTTTTATACAAGGCTACAAGAATGTTTTCTTATACATTGCGACCTATACACTCAAAGTATTTATAGCGCACTAGCATCTGAATGCATTCGATTGAGTTAAATTAAAATTATTTAAAAGCTTGGCAATGGTCAAGTGTTCGGAAAGTCGAGTGTAGTCACTCCATATTTTTTAAAAATAAAAAACAAAAAATCTGGTTCAAAAACGTTACATACATAGTTTTCTGCTTAAGCAGATCTTAAACTATTTTTTAACATCAAAAATCAAACTTTAATAAGATTCCAATTTATCAGCACAAATTATCAATTATTTTACTAACTACACAATGTTAAAGAGTGTAAATGCATTTTAACTGTAAAAGCTATTTTTTAAACAACAAGTTGTTTAATTTTCAAGCAGAAAAGCGAACATTATTGGTCGGAGAAAGATATGAAATCTTCATTACAAGAAATATTTATCACATAAAGGTTATTAGAATCGTGAAACAAGTGTTTACAATTGCATAAACTTATCATTTCTGTATCCTTAAACATGACACTTTTAAACATTATGTATTTTGCAATAAGAAAAACGGTTGTAAAGCTCGGAATTCAAAGCTTTTGTCGATTACACAACGCAGATATGACGTTTAAGACTATAAGATTATGACATTTAAGACTATAAGATTAAATTTATTAAGATTATATTTTTCTTAAAAAATTGTAAAAACAAATTCATTAGCAGAAATATATGTGAAGTTTACAAATAGAATAAAAGAAGATATCAAATCCTAAAACTAAGAAGTAATCAATTGCAACATTCTTTTTCAAAATTACATAAAATTACAAATAAAATATGAACAAATTCATACGAAAAGCTCTTACATGGTTGCTTATTTCATATTTAACGTACATAAAGGAATTCAAACATATAGGCACTTTAAAGGGATTATTTGAAGTGTATTTAAATGATATTTTTACAAATTAAAGGAACATATTTTTTCGTAATTGAAAGGAATGATTCAAGGGGAGAAACTATGTACTAACTTCTTTTACATTAGTATGTATAATAATTCTATGAGATCGTACATATGTATAAAAGTGACAAAACGCCAATCGTAACAGGATCATTTGCTACTAGGATTATGTTTACGTAAGAAGTATTTATGTATGAAGATATATGTTGTACCTAATTCATTAATAACTAATAATTTTGATATCATTTATCGTGTTTGTGTTTAATACTCATTCTTCTAAATATATTCGTATATATTTTTTAATGCAGATAAGAACACGCCTTAAAGACACGCCTATGAGCGTGTGTATATATATTAATGACTAGGTCATTTTATCTCTCACCCCCTTTATTGAATATTGTCCGGAAAATGTGTCCCCAAAAAAAACGACATAAAAATGCGACATAATTTTACATATATTTAAATACTATTAGTTCACAACAGCTTTAATCTATTGTTACACTATTTCGTAAGCTGTAGAATATCATGTATTTTTCAATAAATAGGTTACAATCATAAAAATTTCAACATATTTTTACCACGCGAAATACACGAACGATGAGAGATAAAATGACATAGTCAATTAATATCGTTTTAATATGGCAATAATGAAACTAAAAAACTAAGGGTGGATCAGGGGGGGGGTCTCCCCCTGACGAGCTTCGAACAGCCGAATTATATAGATATATATTATATCTGTAATCAAGTGTATGTATACAGATATGTGTGCGCTTTATTAACTATTACAGTAGCATATTTCTTGAAAAACATATCCCGGTATGATTTCTCTATTAACGTGTTAACTATTCCGCGAATATGTTTACTCTCATGCATCTTTGATGAACTAGGAGTTTTATTTAGATACCAAATGGAACACGACTCAGTTTGAAATACTGAACAACTCACCAGGGATTGCGATTAACATTCAGAAGGAGGATACAAGATCTCACAGCAGCAGACATGCGAAATTACTAAGTCACAGTCAAGCACAGCTGGCATTTGCAGTAGCGGACGTTGTTTTCTGTTGCTTGTTCAGTTTGCGAACAAATGGTGCTGGAAAATCAAGAAACCATTCTTCGCTTCGTATTTCATATGACTTGGTGTATTCTTTTATTAAATGGCCCAAATGGAGCTGTGTTTGGCTAGAGACTATCGTGAGCAACATTTATTTATTCATTTTACAAGAGCGCACGAAAGGTGCTGTAATTCAGTTCATTAACATACTTTTAATTAGTTCTGATTTTAATTACCATTTTCTAAATTTAGTACTATTTACCAATTTAAATTGCCATCTTCCTGGCCGCTATGTTATCTTCATTCTCTTTTTGTAAATTAATTTGGATTTAACATTTAAAGCGTTATTTGTTTCTTCTCTTGGAGACCATGTGGCATGTTCCTTCATTATCCCCAGAACTTTCCCACAGGGCTTCAGTAAAATTTCTGCAGTTGCTAGCTCTCCTATCCACCCCATATTGGAAAGGCTGAATTTAAATTTTATTTTTTACCACCGAGTTATCTTTTAACTGCCAAGTGGAATGTTGCTTGTTCCGTTTACGAACAAATGGTGCTGGAAAATCAAGAAACCATTCTTCGCTTCGTAATTCATATGACTTTGTGTATTCTTTTATTAAATGGCCCGAATGGAGAAATGTGCCCTGTGTTTGGCTAGAGGCTACCGTGAGCAACATTTATTTATTCATTTTACAAGAGACCGCACGAAAGGTGCTGTAATGCAGTTCATTAACATACTTTTAATTAGTTCTGATTTTAATTACCATTTTCTAAATTTAGTACTATTTACCAATTTAAATTGCCATCTTCGTGGGCGCTATGTTATCTTCATTCTCTTTTTGTAAATTAATTTGGATTTAACATTTAAAGCGTTATTTGTTTCTTTACTTGGAGACCATGTGGCATGTTCCTTCATTATCCCCAGAACTTTCCCACAGGGCTTCAATAAAATTTCTGCAGTTGCTAGCTCTCCTACCCATCCCATATTGGAAAGGCTGAATTTAAATTTTATTTTTTACCACTGAGTTATCTTTTAACTGCCAAGTATGAATTTTTACAAGTAGGCGATTTAATTGGGGAGATTTCATTCCTGCTCCTGGCACTATCACCAAGTTGGCTTGCTGTGCCTTTTTGCATCACCTTAAAACTTTTGCTTCCGTCCGTAAAGGAATGCCTCTTTTGTGCTTTATTGTGCTATATTACGCGCCACTGCCTGTATTTCTTGATACAGAAAAAACAACTGATTTTTTAATATTTGTTTGACGCTCCTCGACTCTACGTCATGTGTACCACTATAGGATCTGGCTGAATTTTCTCCATTGCGAAACGACGACCACCTAATGTACACCACGGGTGCCTTCAAATTAAACTCTGTGTTCAAGCTAAATTCAATTTATATATGACTGGGTGTACCACGTGGTTTCATTCCTATTAAGTGTGTACTATACATGCCTGCACCACACACAAGAAAAGCACATGAACAAGTGCATCTGATAAACTAACTACCATTTAAAAGTTATTTGTAAAAACAAGAGGACCAATCACTAAAATAAAAGACTGACTTGACTGAAAGCGTCTTCAGTTTGATAGCAACAAGCTAAGAAATGTCAAAACTATATTATGTTCGTATTTTAAGAACTCCTGAACGAACCTGTCTCTAATCGATCGCCACACTTCAACCAACGCCCCCTAGACAGGAAAGCCGCGGCGCTTACTTGTGACGTCACACCGAATAGGTAAAGCAAAGCGTTTCCATTGGGTTTCTCCTCTCTCCCGCGCCAGGGGAGAGAGGAGAAACCCAATGGAAACGCTTTGCTTTACCTACTCGGTGTGACGTCACAAGTAAGCGCCGCGGCTTTCCTCTCTAGGGGGCTTTGCTTCAACACGCCATCGCAGAAATAATACAAATCGAAATTCCTCATCTTTGCATAGGCGGACTTAACAAAGCCATGCAACTGCGAGATTCGGTAAGCAAAAATGCGTCGCCGTCTTGCAGGACATTTCTGTTCATTATTCGCTTGCTAGCTAAAATATTCATAGTTTCCCCTTCATTCATACTGCCCCACAAAAGTATGCCTGTTAAACTGAGAAATTCTTCGGGTAATTTTGATTTAAAATTGAGAAACTTACGAAGACTGACCATGCGCATGAACTTATGAACGAAAGACTGATCGCTCAGCAGCTTAAGTACAATTTCGAAAAGATTTTTAGTTATTGTTCCAAACGAAAGGTGGTTTCGAATCATAATTACTCGATTGAATGAGCCAAATGAGTGAGTCATGGCAGAAAAACGAATATTATTTTATTATGTAACACATCAGAGGGATGTTACGTAAAGCTAATAACCTTTCTCATGATATGGGCTATATAACGAAAAAAAAAATCCATTTGAATTTATAGTTTTTGAGAGTAACGGGTTCAAACAAACAAACCCTTTCTCTTTATATTAGTAGTATAAATGCAGTTTGCGTATCGTGTTCAGAAAAAGAGAAAGAATGCTTGCGGTAGCTTAATTCTATTTCACGATACAAAGGAAAGAACTCTAACATGTTATGGACTATGGGTGCATGTTGTTTGATGACCTTTTAAGCATTATGCGGCAGGCACATGACACCCTCCTGTTTATCTCCAGTTAGTACGGACATCTCAGTTTTCAAATATGGCCTACCATTTTTAAGTATGTGAGCTGCAGTTAGCTTTAAGGCTTGGATTCGCAAATGGACGGTACAAGAGAGACCTTAAAATATATAGAATTATCTCTGAGTGTGCTATGAAAAGCTAAATTTTATTGGCACTTCTGTCAACTAACGCTAGTAAAGATATCACTCTTTTAAAAATCCTTATTTTTAATTCATAACTATTATCGTCAACCAGAGAAAGACAGAAAATATATGTTAACTGACAACTCATAGCTAATACTCTACACCAGCTTAAAGTATTATGGATGAGATTAAAGTGTTAATACACTTATGTATTTTAAATAAAATAATAATATCAATATATTTACGGTCGGAAGCAAAAGTGTTGAGTGATTAATAAGCCAACTTGGCGATAGCGACAGGAGCATAAAAGAATTCATCTGTTAAATCGCCTAATTGTAAAACTTCCAGTTGGCAGTTATTTTTATTTAAAATAGGATAGTATAATTAAATAGCTAATTCTTCCCCCTCTATAGATTTTTAAATATATATGATAGGTCCCTTTTGTGGTTAAATGTCATGGATATCAGTGAAAATAATCAGAGTGATAATGCCAACTTGGCGAAAGCGACAGCAGCATGAAAGAATTCATCCGCTAAATCGCCTAATTGTAAAACTTCCAGTTGGCAGTTATTTTTATTTAAAATAGAATAGTATAATTAAATAGCTAATTCTTCCCCCTCTATAGAATTTTAAATATATATGATAGGTCTCTATTGTGGTTAAACGTCATCGATATCAGTGAAAATAATCAGAGTGATAATCTTGATCTTTTCTGCAATGTTATGCACCATTTATGAGCAGGTTGTTGGTCACTATGATAATTATTACGCTGAATTAAAAATCAGTCATGCTCATATATCGTTCCTTAGAAACAATGAACAGCTGAGTTGCGCTGTAATTCCAAGGAGCGTTACATGAAAATACCAAGAACTTTACTGAACAATTCGGCCAGTATACTAAAATGCATTGTTCAGTAATGTTTCTTAGAAATCTAGGGCGCCTCATTTGCCCTTTATTTCCAAGTAACGTGTCTGAGTTTCTTTTTACAGTGTATGGATGCTGTTGTTCAGACATCACATAACTTAATTTCACTCTTGGACAACTATTCCGATTTCTTTTATCCATCAGAAAGAAACCTGAGATCCATGTAAGTAACCCTCTCACTAATTAGACGATCGTCGAGACATCTAACAAATTTCGGCTGAACTAGTAATGCTTTTCCAGTTATAAAAACGTAAAATGTTTGTCTCCTCGTGCTTGAAACAACCATGATGATGTACAAACGTCCGTAAACCTCCATGGAACAGAGTAACTAAAGCTCAGTAAAGATACATTATGAGAAATAGTATTGAAACTTCTAAAATGCAGAGCGCACTGCAAATATTACTTCAAGGGAATAAGCACAGTTATCACATAATGCAAATGTCAAAATCTAAAAATAATAATAATAAAAATAAAAAAAATAAAGTGACAGTACAGTAACAAACGCTCTTAGATGTGTGTCTGGTAACGCATAAAATTTCCTCTTTAGGCAAGTAACATCATCAGCGGATAATTGTAAAATGATTACTAAAATTTCAAGATAATAAAATTTGAAATGGAAGGAGTAAAATACCATTCGTTTTATTTCATTTTTCTCAGGTATGTAAAAGATGCTGATAATTTTTTTTTCTAATGGGCAGGCACTGGCCACAAGCCTTAAGATGCTGATAATGGTCTTAGCTACTTTAAAATTTTCAAAATCTATCATATTTGTAGAAAACTTTTGGTCTTCTGCAGCATAACTTTAAACACTTAAATTGATTTAAATGGACATAATTCATTAATATTTTGGATATCGCCACTAAACATGGAATTCTTGACAAATCTTAAGCGTTGCTTTTATTCTAATACTTGGATTATTTTAGAATGCGCACACGCATGCAACTTCATAACTTATTGTAAAGTTTGTAGTGTATGTGTGTTTCATATCTTTCCATTTATTTCTATATGTCGTTAATTCAAACACATGCACATTCACACATTTAGTTATTTCTCAGGGTTTTGCTACTATCTTAGTTTATACCTAACAAAGTTCTTTCAAAATACAGCAATATTAGATAAATAGTTTTACGACAAGTTCTTCTGAATTCATAATACAATAACAACCTCAAAAGTGCCTGCCTCGTACGGTATTAACGAAAGAGAATTTTTCGTTTCTCTACATACAACGAACACGAGTTTCCTCGCTTGGCAACGCAACAAGAATGCGATTAATATTCAATACGGGAGCTCGGAAGAACTCCACAAATGCAGGCATGAGAATTTACAAAATTACTATCGAACGCAGCTCGCCCCGCTTTATGTTGTTATTTAGTTAAATGCAAGAAATATAGAAGTATTTAGAAACTATTTATTGTTCCTTACTTTACTTAAGTTGTCGGGGTTTCTTTTACTGAAATATAAAAGGAGGCGTTTTGGTGGAATTAGCTTTTCTGCTGCTCCAAAGAACAATCGAGGAGCATGGGAGTATATGTGGAGCATTTATGGAGATTTTTAAAGGAAATGACAAGTGCATTTCGAAATGTGATGGGAAAATGCTGGTGAATTTTTATGATATCTTAATTATTACTGCAGAATTTCTTAATATTGAAAATTACACGTGTAACATTTTATAGCCGGCTCCTTCTTGCAAATGCGCATCCAAAATTTTAATGCATTACTTCGACAAAACGTTTGCCCAAATTTAAAACACAGTAAGTGACAAATTCAAATTCTTCCAGAAAATCAATAAGACGTATTTTCTTTTAGCCGTACGAAATGGTATTTTAGCACAACAAATTAACCGTCGATTATTGTCACAGATTAGGATTTCAACATGTAGAAAATAAAATAGGTTTTTAAAATTGTTTAAAATTTTTCAAATTGAAAAAAAGCCCTTACTAGGTTTATCAATTTTGATATTTATACGAAAAAATTAAATTATTGAAAAGTACCAAGTAAATCATGTTCACACGGCTCTCTTAGAACGAAAAATGCTAAAAAATCCATTTTGAAAAATTTGTCCCTTACTGTGTTTTAAATTTGGGAAGCCGAAAAGTCGTTTATCACTGCATTTTAATGGCATATCTCAGTTTCAAATAAATTAAAATTAATGTACTTCTACAATATTATGTTCTATATAAGGTTTGGCTATATCCTTGCGTAATAGCCTTATCTAATAGGTAAGATGGCACATGACCGAGTGGGTGAGACACTGAACATGATAGACGGCTTAAGTGTGAAGATCCTGAGTAGGTGCCTAACGAACAGCTGTCGAACTAATGGTCTGTAGTTTTGGGAAGTTTTCTCCAGATGTAACGAGAATATGCGTTAGAACACATGTCTTCCGTCCATCACAGACAGATGCCTCTCGTGTAGGCTTGCTATAAAACTAAAACAAACTAAAACACACACGCACACAGGGGTAAGGCTTTGTTTTATGTAAATGTTAACGTTTATTTCTTTATTTCATTCTCCTGTATAAATATATAAATTAGTTTGCACAAGTTATTAGGAGACATTCTGAAAATAGACACCTGAATTTTAGCGATTTTCCGCAATTTACACGTTCTGAAATCCTCTAATTTCCAATAAAGTAAATAAGTTAATAATATGAAATTTGTTTTCTTGCTTTCAGTACAGCATGTTAGCTATCACATGTGATCATAAATATCATAAGTGAAATTGATTTCATTTTGAGTTTAAATGATGTCATGAGTTTAAAAATTTAGCAAAGATCTATTTCGTTTAATAAGCTTGGAAGTAAAAACGACTCCACGAATGAAATAACAAGATTTCACAATATCCGATTTAGTAGGAAATTGAACTATATGAAAGTAATTTTGTTGTTTCAATAATTTAAATTAAATCCTGTAAGAGCAATTTATTTCATTCTGAAGTCGATTTTAAAAATGTGTTAGAAACCTAAATTGGTTAATACATATTTAGGAATACACCTTTTTAATGGTAGAAAATTAAAATTTTAGTCATGCCATTTCCAGGATGTTCTTTATTGACCCTGAAATTTTCAAAAAAAAAATAATTTTTTCATGTTGAAAAAAAAAAATGTCATTCAGTTTAAGTTTACTCTATGGAGTGCACGGACTTACCCCTTCTAGTGGGGTAAATGAATTTTCTACCTCTATTTTCTGTAATAGGTGCAGAAGGAATAGGGTGGCGTCAGAGTATATAGAACTTTCTAAGAGCTTTCTAACACTTTTTACAGAACTGAATCATCTCTCAAAATTTTTGAGATACTAGAGAAAAAACTCCATCGTTAAGAAGCTTAGAGAACATTATTTTGAGTTTACTTACCAAATTGTATTAAATCTAACCCCAGGTGGTGTTAATACATGTTTTTGATAAAGATTGTTCTTCTGATACCAGCATATTTGGTCAATACACCAACGGAAACAGGGGGCAAGTGCACAACGCCCCTTGTTATTTAAACAATAATAGATGTAAACAAAACAAAAATATGTCTGAAGAGTACACTAAAAATGCAAAAGAAGATCCAATTAAAATCGAAAGTATTAATTTACTTTTTTAAATAAATGTTTTAAAAAACTCTTGCGATCTCTCGCTCAAAGAATAAATGACATGATCTTTAAAAAATGTATGTCACAAAACGAAACCAGTTCATGGAAGTATAATTTTACACTATACATAAATTATGATTAAAAAAAGGAAGCTTTTGGTGCAAATCCCATTGCCGTAGTGCAAATAATAAGTGATTCAGAGCCCACGTATGCACTTACCCTTTATTATCTTACCCCACCTCACCCTGCCGTAGTAGAAAATCGATTGTTGCCCTATTTATATTTTTAAATTTTAAAATACGACGCGAACACAAGCCATTTTTATAGTTCATACACTGGAAAAATTAAAATTAATAAATATGGAACAAATCGAACATTAAGTTTATAACGCTTTAAAATTGCTTGGATGATTATGCTATTCTATCTATTTTGCAGCTTATTTTCTTTGCAGTTTATCGCATGTGTGGCAACATTTCCACGTAGCCAATCATTTGCAGTAACGCAGACAGATCATGAGGAGCCAAATACGTGCATATGTGTTAACATCCTAGCAAAGACGTCGACATTTGTTGTCGAAATGATCGAAGAGAAATTTTATTCAAACACTACATTAAAGCATTTTCATAAATAATCTTTTTATTAGCAAGTCATAAATTTTCTACTCCACAAAACTCTCAAATTTCTATAGATCACGACTCTCCTAGAAAAACAAGATATACACGAAAGCGGCAAATACCTCTGAATTAATATAATAACTCTTCTGAAAATATTCACCCTGTCATTCACAATTAACGAGGGTGAAGTTTTCATTTAGCTATAGAATGCGAGCACAGCCCTATCTGAAATGCTTGGCAACACAGCAAGAATTTCGATTAATGTTCATTAAGGAACGCCACAGAAGAAGACATGACAATTTACAAAATTACTGCTGAGCGCAGCACTGGCTTGCAAATATAGGAAATTACTGTTTTATCATTATGTTAACGCCTTTCAACACTCAATGATGAATTGTTATTTTCTAATACAGTACAATATAACCTTTCTGCTCTCAGTCTTTGCTCTCATGCCTCCTTTTAACCCATTTTAAATGTGATGTAGAGATCACATATAGAAAGCTATAAATATTTTTACTGTCACTGTTAAGAAACGGCGTTACGTAATTCAGCAGCTCTGCAGTAGCCCCATTTTTTACAAGTGCGTGTCTTGTTTCGCTTTCCAATGTTTTTATTTTTTTTTTTCACATTTATTTCGTTGTATTTTTCTATTCGTTTACTGTAACAGAAAACTGTGAGAGATGTACATCTATTTTGTGCAGGCATATTCATATTAAAAATGCCAAACATTTTATACCCGTAATATGAGTATTAAATACGCTGTGCAGATGAAGTTGACTCGTATTTTAATTTAACGACTTTGCTCTGAGAACGTTTTTTTTTTCACAGTTCACCAAAATTTAAAACCCCGCACATTTTCTGTCTACATTATATGTAGAGCATGTCGACGAACGGAGTAACATAAATTTATTCCAATCGTTGACATGAACATAGCAACGATTTTAGTATCGGCGTTTGAATGACGTAAGCTATTTCTCGTAATCTCTTTTAATTGGATAAATCTGATTTTGAACATCCAAACGTTGTTTGCAATTCAAGTTTATGACTGATGATTACAATGCATTGCACTGATTTAGCTTAAACTTTGATTTCTCAGGGCGAATTATTTTAAAAATGACTAAAAATCATGTCACTTGCCAGGTCAGGCCTGCTACCTGTCACATGTCAAGCCTGCTACCATTTTTGTGGGTTTAGCTCAATAAAAATGCAATAGCCCAATATGCGCCGAAGGTAAAAAAGTTAATTGCCACCAAAGTTGCGTACTTGCAGCGTCACTTCTACATGCCTTGAATGAGTTGAACCACATAAACTATCTTTATATGTCTACAGAAACATGAAAATGAAAAAATATGATTTTTTAAAAAACTGATTTCAAATTGCTTCACTTCAATTGAAAATTTATTCCCATTGTAAAATAGCAGCGTTTGGCAATTTCTCGCCAAATATAGAAGATATCGCTAAGATGGCTTGGGTTTGGGGAGTTTATTTTTCGGAGCCAAACTTGGCTATAAATCTAAAAAGGCAACCAATTACGATGACTTTTGGCACATTATTATCGCAGATACTGGCAACCATTCAGGCAAGGGTTTAAAAACTTTTTTCCTGATTTTCAAAATGAAAATTGCCATCAGAATTTGACCAATTAATATGGAACCACCCTTAAGGTATTCGAATAAAAAATGAACTATTGAAATCGAACCTTTGGTACAATAGGTATCGCTAAAGATACATACAAAACGAAATATTAAAACGGATTGATCTCTTTCTCCTCTTTGAAGTCTCTTAATGTTACCTTACGAAACATGTAACTTAATTATTGTACGCATTTATTTCCGATCGGCATACAAAAGTGCTTCCCAATGTAAAGTATCCTGTAAACAAATAAGGCAATACGAAACATAATATTTGAATATTTGTCGAAAAAAAATAAGGTGTCATTCACACTTATGACCACCATAAACCCATGTAAAATTAGTTAACAGCATTATAATAATATAACAACATTATAAAAGTCCCGGAATTATAAGCCCCTACGTCAGATCATCTAGAAGAGGTTTTTTCTTTTTTAATTTATGGAAAAAAAAAACTGAGGAAGAAAGATAAACGTGAATATACAAAAGCAATGACGTCTCCAACGAGCTGAAAAATACACGTGACAGGATTATTGAAAACGCAGACAGTTAAATCATTAATAAATCATTATTTCCAACAATCACAAAACAATCGTTCTAGTAGTTAAGAAATGAGTTGCATTCTTGGTTATCTGTTAATGTAAATTCTGCTATAATATCAATATCCTGTTTTAAATAATTCGTGGGGGAACTGCGAAATCGCTATGGAAATTCTTTCAAAAGACGCTACATTTATTATGATTGCTAATTTGAGAAACATTTAATTTCGTTTTGATCGGAACAAGCAGTAAAAAGCTTCTGAAAGATTTAAGCAGAAGACTTTCATCTACAGTGGCCTGTAGCTTGAGTATTCTTTTGTAGCAAAGTATCCAGTCTCTAGGAATGAATGCGAGACAAAGCAAGACTAATTTTCAGTTGCTTTGCCAGAAGAGACAAACGTTTCAATCATTACTAAATATGAAGATTGTGCGAGACGAGACAAGGCCTGTTTCTCATCTCTCGCGTCCATCTCCAACAACTTCCTTTGAAGTACACTTTAAAAAATGCTTTGTTGATTCATCAACATTTGATAAATTTATTGTTAATTTAACAACACCTTTGTTAAATTAACAATATTTATTGAATGATAAATTTATTGTTAGTTATTGTTAGTGTAAAAGAAATATTGTTTGTTAATTTAACGAAATATTTGTTAAATTACAATATTGATGATAATTTATGTTAGCTATTGTTAAAGGAAATATTGTTTGTTAATTTAACAAAACCTTTGTTAAAAACCAATAAGATTATTTTGTTGAAATATGTTTGTACTAAATTTATTGATCAACACATGTTGAATCAATAAACATATTGTCATGACACTGCATAATTATTTCGTTGAATGAATGTGCATATTAAACAGAAAGTATGATGATTTCGTTATGAACATATTGGTATAATACATCTCACAATAGTTTATTCACGGATCAGTTCTGATGTCAAAATTTATTCGTTAAATGATCCTGAGATCTTCATCCATCAACATTTCGTTTCTTAAAACTTACAGCAAATTACTGAACATTCTTGAAATAAAACTCCTGCATTTTTTATAGTATTCTCCTTTATGTTGCTTCAAGTATCATCATTAAGAATTTTTTTCTAACGTGTGAAGGAATATTGTCTCAACTGTTCGTTAAAGCATTTCATTTCGCCATTACTTATGCATGCTTCAACTAACGTTATCAGATGTTTGAAGTTTCAATGCAAAAGAATATGTGTTGCCTCGGGGTTCATATTAACCACTTGCTTCACATGATGAAATGGAAACTTTTTCTGCTTCTTCAGATAATGAATTTTTATTCCTTTAACGAAACAATTTTAATTCTTTGATTACTGAAGTATGGGTATAAATCTGATTAAAATATCTTGTATTCATCTATTATTTAAAAAAAATTGACATCAATTTAATCATACATTTAATTACGTAAGTGGAACAAGTTTTGCCAATGAATGCAGATAAAAAAATTCTGCGACAAGAATGTCATTGTAATTAATATAGTGTAAATCAGGTAAAGAAGAAAGCAAAGAAAAAACAAACAGTATTTCAAAATGCTTAGTTTTTATCAATATACGAACTGAATGACATTAACATTTGTATTTTATGTTTTTTAAATTCTAAATTAAACTGCGATTTTTATAATTTTAAGGACTGTATTTATGTGTTGTAAAATTAAATAATTAGCAGTATTCCTTAGAAAACCAGTTTATGAAGAATATCATTTTAGGTAAATAAATGAAAATATGTATGTGTGCGTGTGTGCATCAAAGCATGATAAATTGTAAGTTTTGTAGAATTCTACCTAACTGTCCTTCCTTCTTAAGGGGAAAATACTTTTTTTAAAACACACAGAAAGTTTGGAAGCATAAATGAAATATTTAGTACAAAGAAGAAAAAATATTACATAACTTAGTGCCACTCTTCAAAAAGAAAATTGTAAATTGTCACGTTTCGGGAGTTAATTGTTGGCCGGAGTTGTAAAACTCATTTAATATCTAAAGGATTAAGTATTCTATAGTTTAATAAATTATTAAAGCGTCTCATAAATGCATAAAATGATAAAATTTCACTTTGATAAACTGGATAGTCGTTGTACTTAATATAATTTTAAAATATTTCGCGCACCCAAGGAGTGTCTTCAAGGAGTGTCTATTCATACTTTTAGACATCTGATGTTTTCAATGACATTTCATTCTGGTGCTCATGCTCACTCTACCGGCTCAAAGTTACTCGGAAGGACTGCATTTCAAATAGCTAGTGGCAAGCCATAAGAGGCTTTTACAGATCTTTCAGTCACAGGCAAATTAATGTAAAGTAATCAGACAGTGATCAATTTTGATTATGTTTTATCAAACCTCAGCAAACGTGGAAAATATTTGGCACACACCATTTCTGCGATTTCTGAAGAGCAGCTCAAAATTATGAAAGGGTTGAAATTTTAACTTTAAAATTCATCATTCATGTATTATATTACAATATTTTGTCTCTTTTGCTTGTTAATGAATATTGCTCTTGATAATTTACTGAAATATATATATATATATATATATATTTCAGTAAATTACAAATCGGTTGCAATTTCATATGTTTCACTTTATTCTTTTTTATGTATAAGAAAATTTATACAGTTTATCCAAAATTTAAAAATAAATTCAATTTTTTTAAATATTTGAGCATCAGCTATTTTTTTATTTATTTTTTTTTCTTTTGTATCAACTTAACATATTACGAAATTACATTTCATGCCGTACATTTGTTTCAACATGATACCTAATCAAATGTTTGCAAATTTTCACAAAATCTTGTGCAACTTTTCAATTATTCAGTGCCTGATTTTTAAGTTCGAGAACTTTTTACCGTCCAGTAAAACATTATTTATATTCACTGCAATAGTTTTAGTGTAATGCTCATAAAATTTAAGCAATTTTCATAAAATTTCAATGTTTATTTATTTTGTTCCAAGAAATCCGTCTGTTGTTGAATTACCAACTATTCCTCAATCAATTTTCATTACAAATATTCAATTATTGTTTATGATTCGTGAAGCAATAAATGTCACAGACAGATAGAGCAAAAACATAAATTTCGTCTTTCTTAGTGTTGGAAATAGATTTAATTTTTATAATATATATTAAAGGAAATATACAGATAAAAATCTCATTTTATTAATGTAAGACAACTTGTTTTACAAGAAAGTGATCTAAGTAGCTTCGGAAAGTCTTGTTTATTTTGTATGAAGGATTTTTATTTACTCTCTGCATTCATTGAAGCTATTAATAAAATAATGAAAAATATTGTTTTAGCTAAAATTTATTCAAATTTTCTGTTCTTCATATATACATTAAATGGTTTCAGACTATGTTAATAATGATTTTTCTTCATTAGAATAGTGCTCAAAAATTTGTAAATTCAATTTTACTTTTAATGTGTTTCCTAACGAATATTTTAGGCGCAATTTTGAACAGCGTTTAAAAGTTAATGAAAATGCAGTGTCAGTATTACTATCGGTCAAATGTTTGTGTCTTAATCAATTTACCATGCCTTATATCAATTTCCTCCTCCCCCCCAAAAAAAACATGAATATTACTGCAAAATCTCATAAAGGACCCACCACTCAAAATGGTACGCCTGAAGTGTGAAGGGCCCCATCATGCGATCTAACGGTCTGCAGTTTTGATTGGTTTTCTCCAGAAGTAGCGTGAACACGCGTTAGAACCCCTTAGAATGTCATCCGATAAAGGCAATCCCCATCCTAGGCAGATTTCCCATGCGTAGTTTTGTCATAACTGCTCTAACAAACAAACAAAAAAACAAAAATCTCAAAATGTAAATCTTAAGTACTAGAAGTCAAAGTCCGTTTAGGAGGCAATTACAACGGGCGCTAGAAAAAACATTTGACGAAAATATGTGTGCACTCAACATATTTAATCTTCTTCCACCTGAAATAAATAATTTCATATTAAATTTTTATTATATACCAAAGACGAATTTCATGCACTCTAGAAACGCACAAAAACTTTCGCAATCGAAATATTTCTTTTTGTGTACTCAGCCATTTTTATATCCCTTCAGACGATTTATTTGTGAAAAAAAATTAAACTATGTAATCTGGAAAAACTCTTTTTAACGAATTGGAATCCAGATTGCATGACGTCATTTTCACTTGAAACAGGTAATTTTGTCCAGCTCTTGGAAATAAAAGAGAGCTCAAAAGAGTGAAAAATCGCTTAAAAATGATTCAACGGGTGGATTTTGAGATTTTTTTAAGTAGCGCAGATTATTTACTATATTTTCATACATGATTATGAAAAATTGCAAGCGGACCGTACACACGGTGTAGTTGTTATTGCATTTTTCGTGCTTAACTTTTTAAGCTTTTTGGAGTAGGGTGGTAAAAGTTTATATCTTGGATAGGTTATTTTATCTTATTTTGGCTTCTGAATCTAAAATAAAATTATGAAGAATACCAAAAAAGGCACTATGCGAAATATTCTATTATTCTGAGATTTTAATTTACTTTGACAGCAATGAATCCAATTTTCAATTACGTAAGTCACTTTTCGTGTTCAATTGCAACAGTGTGTACAATTTAACAAGATACATTTATCACTACCAATATTTAATCAAAATCATTGTGCCTATTTACATCCGTATCTAAAGCAAATTAAACGTTTCAATTACAAGATCTTGGCATTCATTCGAGGGAAGTAAATCTAGAGAACTGCTAACGCGTTGTCAGATCCTATTTTAAACCTATCCATTCTCCAATTCGTTCATTACACGCTATTAAAGGTTTGGGTATTTGTGAAGGGTCAAAAATACCTGAAAATCGTACAGATTAATTCGGAAAAGATAATTACATTTTCCCCCGAAAGCCTTAATAATATCCTCGGAAGTATATAAGTTAAATGGGAATAGTATGTAATCTGACATTCAAATGTTGAACAAAATAGAGAAAATTCTGCTGTTATATAATTTTTTATGTATTTATAGATAATGTAAAATAATACTTTAATTTATAAAAAGTTATAAAAGAATAGATATTTAAAAGTATTCCTGAAAATTAGAATTGTTTATGTACCAGCAAAACAAGATTAATACGTGTGACAAAATATTTGTGCAAATTAAATATAAGGAATATTTCAATGCCGCAAAATATACATGCACAGCTTGAGTTTTTTGTTGTTACGCCTATTCACGTTACATCTGGAGAAAACCGACGAAAACTTCAGACTTTTAGATCAACAGCCGATCAAGAGGCCTGAACGCGGGACCTCCACATACATAATTTAAAAACATTATGTATGGCCCATTGAATTATTGATTATTTTAGCTTCCATGTTAAATGGCATGTTTTGTTTTCTGTTTATATTAAAACTGAATGACAAAAAATTAACAATACTGACTTAAAAAATAATTTCACTAAAAGTTAAATTTGTCAAGTTTTCTAACTCACTCATTCCTTTGAAAGCTACGTGAAGTTCGCAAACGTTGCACTAGTGTTAGTAGTAGTTTAACTTTTTAAAATTTTACTAACTATATTTTAATAAATATCCTTTTTAATTTTTGTAATCGACCCTTTCGGGGAGAAAATAATCATGAGATTAAATTGTTCAATAGTGTACTACATTACATTCTTTAATTATTAATTTATATTAAAATGCAATATATGAAGGAAAAATCGTATAAATTTTGCGATATCCTACATTTATGAGGAAAATTTCTGAATCGATCACTTATTTGTTGCTTTAAAAACTCTTCAAAATTTTCTGCATATTATACAGGGTGAATCTAAACTCTTGGGCAAAACTTTAAGGGGTGATAGAGCACATAATAAGGAAACAGAATCACACAGCAATGTGGAGTCAAAAACGCAGTTTTCACTTTCCCGGTAATAATCACTTTCTGAAAAGTATTGAAGTGTTCGTCTCATTTCTTAACCAAGTTTCATAAATAACAGGCTCGTCTCCAAACATTTCATCCATGAAATAAAATATAATTTTTAAACTATGAATTTTAGTCTTCTGTTTTCGGAGAAAAATACATTAGTTTCTGACGAACAAAGGTTTGGAAAGTACTATGTTCTTTCAGCTCTTTTTCCAAAGTGATTATTAACAGTTACATGACGACAATGCTTCCGACCCCATATTGCTATGTGATTCTGATTCCTTATTATGTGCCTTACCAACTCTTTAAGTTTTGACCAAGAGTTTAGATTCTCCGTGTATATTTCCGATTAACCGTAGGTGATATTATTTAGGCCATTTCTGTTACTTTGTAAGATATTGAAACGCTGTTAATTGCTTAAGCAAAGTGAATTTTATCAGGTTGTAACGAAAGTTTTCCGCCATATCTGCCTGAAAAACTAACTTCTAACTCCTTAGATAACTGTTTTCGAACTTTCGGTACCAAACCTGCACAGTGTCACATGATACAACAATAGTACTTAAAGCTGTACTCATAATTCGTTGATATTATGTAAGCTGACTTTTTGCAGCACAACTGAAAGTAAATGATGGTTCTAATCCTCTAGAGTGATAGTTCCATTTGAGACACCTTATACTTAATGATAACTATATTTTTTACAGATTTCACAACACAGTGTTATAAAGTAAACCTCTTTCTTTCAAATGCCAAAAATCGTTCGACAAAATATGGGCAAATACGCCAACGAGAACTGTGTGCTGATGATGTTTGCGGTGGCGGGAAACTTTCGTTACAACCTAATAGAATATGGATTTGTCATATTTGAAATACAATATTGTAGATCTAATTAACTGAAAAAAAAAAATGAAAGCTCATAGTTGGTAAATTTGAGAGGTCTAGATAATGCACTATCCCAAAGAAATTATTCAACAGAATCTGCAAAAGTTTCGTTTTCTTGAGCATAATTGATGCTAACGTTTCATTTAAACTCTGAACGCCTTTGATTTTCGGAAGCAACATGGTGTTCTCTGCAAGTGCAAATAAATGAGCTATGCAACAAAAATACAAATTCTGCGAATAGCTTCTACAACTACGACACAACTTAAATTAGAAGAAGGGGGGAAAAAAGGAACTCCTTCGCAAATTTAACATTCCATGGAAGTAAAATAAATGGGCTCTTTCGAGTTTTTTTTACGTAGCTCCTAGTTAATGGAGCTCGAACGCTTTAAAACTGAATGGTCATAAATTTCTAGAAGAAAAATGCTCGGAACTTCTGCATCTTATAGCTTTAATAATAACAGATTTTCAATGGCATTTCTCGGTAAATAGCCTGCGTTAAAAGAAAAAAAAATAATTAATTGAAATCTGCCAATAGCTAAAGAAAGGTGAATTTTAAGTAAAACAACTGGGAATTAGTTATTGGATGGGAAACGCTGAAATAGAAAATTAGAAAATGCTGTTTTGGATGAACTTTGGTATTACTTATTTGTATTTTATTTTTTATTTTTTTAAATATGGCAAATTACGTTTTGAATACAACTTTTGATGGAAAGGTATTTCGTTTTGTTTGTAATATTGATCTCTTGAAAGATATTGGACAGAGAGGGGGCTCTTATACTAAGTATTGAACTTTTCCTTTAGCTTTGAGAATTTTTCTAATATTGGCAGTATTTAAATATGTACCTCATCATTCGTAACAAACACCAATTTCCTGTTATTTTAGTCTAGTAACACTAAACATAAAACATTAAACTAAAGCACTAGAAAACAATTTATTATTATTATTATTTTTTTTAAATACTTCTGCAAAATAAGCTATATAACATCATGAAACAACGTATAGTTTCAGTACTAATCAGGTCATCGATAAATAATGGAACAAGTATCATTAACTATTAACAAAGAAGCACTGATTCCCATTTCTTTCACTTCCTTTACACTGTGGTTTGTAAAACTTTTTCTGTATAAAAAAGTATATTCTTAAAAACTGTGTGACAGAATACAAGGAGAAATGTGCGTATGCATTTTCTTAATTTTCTGCATATTTATCACTTCCTGATTCTAATAAATTATCTGATGTGAATACTACATACCTTCTATGTAAGTCGATTAAATTATACAATGTTTTTATGAACTTCATGTAAATTCATTTAATTTGAAAATCAGATACGATAGTTGATAAATATTAGAGTTTAGCGATCTCTACACAAACATAAGACATTTCAACAAGTTGGGTTCAATTACATAAATTTATTTTTGCACCAAACTTAGCAACATATTACCAAAACTTACACCAAGATTGACGACATTTAATGAGATTTGAGGATGGTTCAAACAATGATTATCCATAGATTTTTCTTGTATTGAAGCTGGGGATAGACTTCAATATATTGACAGACTTTTCAATGAACCTGTAAATAAATAACTCAATACACTGCTTTTATAAAGACATGTGTCCAACTAGATGAAATATTGTTGTGCACATGTCTATATAAAAATTGTTTGGTTAGGATTATTGAAACAAAACAATTTTGATATTCTACGTATAATGTTTTTTGTACATATGTACGAGTTGCGTACATACCTGAACTTTCTGTGAATAGCTTCTACAACGACGACACAACTTAAATTAGAAGAAGGGAGGGAAAAAAAGGAACTCCTTCGCAAATTTAACATTCCATGGAATATTATATAATTCCATGGAATAAATTTAACATTCCATGGAATTTATATAAACTCGTACGTCCCAGGATTTTTACATCCGCAGACCGGAAGAAAAAAAAATTGTGAACTACTTATAGATAAAAAAGTAATGAATATTATATAAGTATGTACTTTATTTATTAAATTAGGTGTTATTTAAAATTAATTTCAGTTAGAACGGCTTAGTATATCTGTTTTTTTATGTACGTGGACCGTTAGTAAAAGTGTCGCCCGACACTTTTAATAACGGTCCAGTGATGGTCAACTGGTCACAATGGAAATAGTGACCTAAAGTTTTTAACAATAGTTGATTCCCACACAGTAATCAGTTACAGTTTTATAAATCAAAAGTTTGAAAAAAAAAACCTTGCAAGATGAATATTTTACATTAGTTGCAAGCAAAAAAACGCGTCTTGACACATCGATTGTTACAGTTTCTACTAATCTTTAGAATAAGCAAATACTTTGCAATTTAATTTATCATCTATTTAGGATGGAAATAAACATATATGTACAAATACGACATTTCTATAACGAAAAATATACTCAATACTTTTAAACATTCAGAAGTAACCCTTTGTAACTAATGTTATAGCGCAAAAGATTCCCGAATCTCATGTAATTCATGCCCTGAGTTCAAGAACTAAAAAGAAATGCGCTGCTTTCGTTAAAACTCAATTAATCATTGTCACATTTGATACAGTAGTGTCTTGCTTAAGAGACATTTACTTTCACAACTTGCAAAATCTTCCACATATTCCGTACAGAACACATTTTGACTTATAAATAATCATTATTTAAAGAATGTACTTATAAATATGATCAACTATTACTGCACCCATATTGTCATTATAATGTTATATTTAACAGTTCTGTTTCAATCATCGTTTGTTTCTAAAATAAATAGTAATGTATACTTATTTAGAACTGTTATACTTTTATACTATTATTATAAAATTATCGTAAGAACTCTTTAATTTTTCTATTACACTTTCAATAATGCAGTTTGAAAGTTTGAATATCAATTTTTTAAAAATGGAAAACACTAGAACTGCACTTAAATTCATCTATTCTCCGGCAAAATGCAGTTTTATATCTGTTAGAAAAAGTTAAGTTACAAAATTAGAGAGTATTGTTGAGAGAGTTAGAAATTTTAAGCTGGTATGAACTGTAGAGTTTTAGGCTAAGCCAGTCCTAGGGTCAAAATTAATGGATATGAATTTCTGCCAAGTAAACTTTGGTATTGCCAGAGTGAAAATTCAGTTTTAGATTGTTTGTATTCCGTAGACGAAACAATCTGAAATGTTAAAAAGCTTTGAGACAGTATGCTTTAGAAAAAAATGTATGGAATATTTCATTCAACAGATTCAAAGCATAAATATGTGTTTGGATATGATTTCAGAAGTTAATTTTTATAAATTTTCATTTTTTCAACTTCTCTTTGTTTCTAATTCTGCGTATTTTGATTGTTTGTTATAATTATTTACAAAAATATGCTGTTACACTTCGACTGAAGAATTTAAATAAGAATATTTTAGTTCATGTCACTTTATAAAGAGAAATCCAGTATTAATAGCACTCAGAAGATCTTACGTCGAGCATTAAACATTTTTAAAATTAGTTCTTTATTATTTTTCGGGATTTCACATCTATCGCCAGATAAATGTGCATGATTTGACTTAGTAAAAATTATTTAGTTTAAATGGAAATATTCATTTACTTTATAAACTCTCTCTTCCTGACATGACTGATAAAAAAAAAAGACTACTAAAAATGAAGTTTGATAAATTTGAAGAAAATACAATGTGTAGAGTACCTTTTAAGTAAAAGAAGATTTCCTTTGACTTTGTACTTCAGCATTAATTAAAATTTACTTTTAATTACTTCTTACTCATCTAAATGAACTTCCTTTCTAGAGGAGAACAACGATACGCCGGTAATTCTTGAGAGGGATTTTTCTTGGGGAAATATTTTTCAAGATTATAATCACTTTTTTATTTAATTGCTAAAAGTAAAACAAAAATATGATCTCCGTTCTTACATAGTGAAGCTTTTCACCTGTAAATTTAAAAAAAAAAATTAGGTATTATTATTGCTTAGGTGAACACAATTTTCAACAGATATTACAAGATAAAACAAAAAATCACTAAATATGCTTATAAAGGAAATAGGAAAATAATTATATAGTGCTAAAAACGGTAATGTTGTTTTCCCGCATTGTTGTGTGCTGCTGAGAAGAGTGTGGTACAGGCCTTCTTGCAACTGAAATGAATATGTGACCTCTTGTCCTTGGCGACAAGCTTGGCGACGTTTTGGCCACTTGGTAACGAGTTTGGCGACTTTGGAGACCAAAAGAAAGTTCTTGAAAGCAGCAGAATTTTGGCTGTATCTGAATTAGAAAAAGAAGTTACGAGAAAAATCGAGAAGTATTATGTCACGTCTTATATGACGTCACATCCGGCTTGAAAATCTATAAATATGGAGTTTCTTTCGTTGTCACGTTAATTGAAACAGACCGAACATATAGAGAGAAGAGATAGGTGATTGACACTGCGATTTGAATTGAGTTATTGCGACAAATTTGTTATTTTATTAAGTACTGGGAAATTTGGAATTCAAAATTTATCTTACATGTGAATAGTCTTTTTTTATAATTTTATGTTGTAAAAGGGACTGATTTCATAATATATTTGTGACATCATCAAACTTGATATAGGATAAGTGCACCAGTAATTGACACTTTAATAGCAAGAATAATCATTAACTAGTAATTGCTAATTACTGAAACTTCCTAGAAACAAAATTTTTGTTCTCGAAACTTATTCTTTAAATACTTTGAAAATTCATGTAGGTTTATAATTTATAACAGAATATTGAAAATTTCTATTTTTATATATTTTATATATTGCCATGTTGGCGACACCAGTAATTGACACCAAGAAAAGAATTTTGGCTCCAGTGATTGGCTCGTCATGCTCCAGTAATTGACACCGAAGAAATGAGTTGAAAAATCACTTTTAATCCAATGACATATTAATGACCAAAGCAAATGAAATGAAGTTTTGTGACGTGACACTCAGCTTAAGCTATAAGAGTCAAATTTTTTTTTAAAATTTGATAATTTGATCAGATTTTGAGATTTTAGGGAAATTGCTCCGAACTGCAAAAATATTTGTTCGTCCATCAAGTAATAACGACTAAGACGAATGAAATAGTCACTCCACTTCATTCATGTGATAAGTGATCACTCTACTTAAAATGTAACTCAAATTTTAAAAAAATTTGATCATATTTTGAAATTTTCCGAAAATTGTTTCAAACTGCGTAAATTTCTGTTCGCGCATGACGTAAGTCGACTAAGGCGAATGATATGAAATTTCGTGGCCTAATCGGTGGTCGCTCAACTACAGTAGTCGAGTTTTTTTAAAAATTTGAACACATCTTGAGATTTTGTGAAAATTGCTTTGAACTGCGTACTGTTTATTTCCCGCATCACGTTATAACGTGTAAGGCGAATGAAATGAAATTTGGTGACATGACAGGTGATCACTGTTCTTAAACTATAACGTCGAAGTTTTTGAAAATTTGGAGTCGATTTTGAGAGTTTGCGAAAATTGTTTCAAACTGCAATATTTGTTCTAACAGAACCATTTTAATAAAAGTCAACACAACACAGCCCATTGATATAACTAAATGTGCAAAACATATATTTTATTCAAAACCGAAAAAAAAATCTCAGCTGTACTCTCAATTGTAATAAGATTTACTATCTAAATAAACTGAAATTACTAAAACTTTCTACAAACGATGAATGTTATATTATCGAGCTATACGCTTTAACTGAATTAAATTGGAAACATCGTAATCATTTTACAAACTTGACTACATTCGTGTTTCTTATTTTATTTTAATAATAATAAAAAATAATAATAAACATTTACTGATTCACCTCTTCTACATTTAAATTTACCCTTCAACTAACTGTACTTCAAAACTGAAGAGCATCAATTTCATGTCTCTCACTTTATTTACTTTTTAATTAACATCTTTAAAACTCGTATTATGGTGATTGACTCTTCAATTTTTTTTGCTGGCAGTATTTTCATGTTAGAAGATAATTAAAATTTTAAAGTGAAAATATTTCATCTGCGCTCGCTTGCCTTTAAAATGCAAACTTGTCTATTTAAGCACATTTCCGCTCCAAATAATTTTTCTTAAATAGAACTGTTTTTAAAATTAAGAATTCGCTGCCCACGCGAAGCAAATTTTTAACTCCCATATTTCTAAACGCTTTGCATTGTATTAGCCTACAATTGAGCTTACTTTAAATAATTTCGTTTCAGCATATCGATGAACTGTTCTGGTTTTCGGTTAACTTAAAGTGTCAGCAATTTATCAAGAGAATTTTATGCTTGAAACAATTAAGGATGCTACATAAAAAGGGTTATTTTTAATAAATTTCTGTTCTTAAAACAGTGAATACGATTTTTAGCTACTTAATAGTTTGATAGAAAATGAAATTTATTCTAATTACACTATCCAAAACTGCATATTTAAAAAATAAAACCACTCTCACAATGAAGTATATTTTATTCTCTTACAATAAAAATCGTGAGTATGTGCAATAAAAATATTTTTCATTATTGTTTAAATTAGAATATATTATCTTATTTCACACGACAAATTAAGATTTTTAAAATTTACTTTTTGTATCGGAATCTGAGTTTAAGTTAGTTTACTTATCCTCGGAGTCTTGTCTCTAGAGTATACAACTTGCATCACCAAAATTTGTTATTTAGAATTGAAAATTATTTATTTTCGTAAAATAATTAGTTATATTTCAGAAAGCTGTTTTCTTTGGAGTCTTGAGACTGACTGAGGCTTTGACGAGCCTCATTTCCGGTACAGACGTCATCATATAAACTGCATTTGATTGAATAAGAGAGGGAGGGGAGGAGCTATTTCTGTGTAAACCACGTTGTTTTATTCGTTTAAATGCAACAAAACACCTAATTGAGATTTTTGCGTCACTTCTATTGCCAGCAAACCTATATCATCGTACCCGTCTCCTTTCCCTTCTTCTCTCCTCTTGTACTTCGTAATTTGCAATCAGTATAGACATTTAATTAATCACGAAACCTCTCTTAGTTTGTACCTTGAGTTAATTTTATGGTTATGTTTATGCTTATACATACACAATGCCTTGTATTGCTATACATACACAATTTCAAATTCTCACAGTAAAACGATATGGAACTGCAGAATTCTGAAAATCCAACTGTCGTTCGACTTTCGGAGATTTTCAGGGTTTAGAAAGCTTCTCCGATATAGTAAAAAATGTGAAGGACGTTAAATTTATTTTTTCTCGTGTTTAACACCTTTCTATTAATATAAAGTTGCATTATTTAGTCTGATGCAAAAACTACTTCGCGAGCAAAACCATCTCGTAGGTTCTACGTTTTCTGTTGGATTAGAATAGCTCTTAGAAGATATTACGATCGAAAATCGACGTTTACAGCGAAACGAAGTTAACCCTCTTGTCACCGAATTATGAAGAATCAGAGAAAACAAATCTGTCTAGCATTTAATGCATCTGAAATACTATTATAAATCATGCAAAAATATTTTTTTCTAATGTCGATTAATGTCGATAATAATAATTTTTCTAATAATAATTTCTTAATTTTCGAAGCATTTTGTTATGCTAAAATTAATTTAAAAGGATGCACATATTAGGTAAAGGTTGAGGAATAAGAAAAAAACTATACTTACCTTAAAAAGAAAAAAAAACGGTAAAAAAAGCAGCGTAAATATTTTCTTAATTTTTCTCCTGAAACAATGAAGCGAAAACTGTAAAAAATGATCTAAATGGACTAGTATTGCAATCTAGGCACGATTTATGCATCTAGTTAAGAGCCTCATATACTTTCTACACGAATTAATGATATTGATAACACTGAAAGAAAAAAATACTAAATTCAATAGTTTTCTCTCTAAATATTGCTATTTGAAATAGGAGCCTCAAATGAGGTTCAGGGTGACGAGAGGGTTAACTGAGTGCCAAGTATTTCATGAATTATTATTATTATTATTATTAAACCATGGGTCAGGTATATAGATTGAGTATTTTAGTTTTCCTCAGATCAACATTTTAAAAAACTAAAACAAGGGTTCCAAAAATAATCAGCATGTCATTGTGTCCTTCCCTTCATAGGGGACAACGTTGGTCTACCTACTGGGTGCCGCCATTATGAAGTGACCAACAACTCTGGCCTTAGTAGCGACCAATGCCTCCAAGGCATTGGCCGCATTTTATTTTATTTTTTAAGGATTTCAGTTTTTAATACTTTCTTTTAAAGTAGAACAATTTGGTTAATGCAACTAAACATAAAAACAATTTTTTTTCAGGTAACATATTTACTCATCCCTGTATTTTTAGTCCTTGAAAATCATTGTCTTGAATAGTTCTTAAAAAGTCCTTTATTTTTTAATCCTTTGAACGTACAATCCTTGATACCAGCAAATATTGTGATTTGTATCTCGCGTGATGTGTTCTTTTTTTCTGGCAGGTTGACAGCAATAAATTTTGTAATTTTGAAAATTATGCTCCAATGGATTTAACTTCAATTGCATAATAATAATAAAAAAAATCTTTCATCCGTGCAGCTAACAGACAGTTAGTCCGATGCAGATTAAAGGTAAAATTTTGTTGAGACAAAAAATTGTTATCATATGGCGTTTTTTTACTAAAACTTTCCAATAGTTTTAAAAATTGCACTTAGCGGATTTCTAAAATAAGCGGTTCAAATGCTTTATTATTTTATCAATATATATAAAATATGAATCTGCATCAAGCTTCGTAAAACTTGTCGTTGGGTGATATCCATTTTAATGTAACTGAACCGCAAAAAATTAAAAATTGTATTGCATTATATAGTAAATCTTCATAATTGTTTTCTCTAAATCTAAAACTATATCACAAAATGATATATAGTCGTTTTAAAATAAAACAGATTCTATATTCTAATAAATTTTCGTGGTGATTTAAAAAAAATGAGTGATGAAAATTTCAAAATACTTGTGCCTTTCTTATTAACGATATTAAACTATTGTAAAATTCCTTAAATACCTTTGAAACTTTTAGAAAGAGTACTTTAAGCATACTTTTACTATACTTTTATTATTTACTCAACTTCTTTCACAGAACTCTTGTGATTTTCATGTCTTCAAATCACATGAGTGAAAATTGCGGGTATGTATTCGTCAGATGATTGCATTAGATCATCCCAACGAAATGCACACTTCTATAATGCTCTACCAAATACTCAAACTGCATTAAAAGTTATTTACTTTAAAGTACAGTTTATCTTTTAGCTAATTTCTATGATAAACAATAAAAGTTTAAAGAAAGAAAAAGATATGTTCAATAAGTTACTTTTATAACTATTCGTAAATTTAAAATATTCACTGAAATGCACACCGATAACTTGTTTTATTTTAAACTATTAATTCATAACACAGTGTTAAAAACAAAGCTACGGGATACATGCCTTTGAATAATCTATATATTTTATTTAGTAATATGACTAATGATTTGTATAACAACCGACAGTTTGTTTATTTGAAAGATGAGATTATCAAAATATTTTTATTTTCTTTCAGGAATTTATCTACTTTAACTTATCTATGCTCTTGGAATTTTAATCAATCTTCATATCTTGTGAGGAAAGATTTTATGCATTTATTCATGAAATCTTTTTTTAAATGATTACTCTAGAGCTTTTCCCTTGTATTGTGTCCTTTAACCAGTCAAGTTGTATTAAATGGTCTTTACTTTAAAGTACTGCTTGGTTTTTATTAAATTTCTGTGACAATTGGTGAAAGAAAGAAAGCTCTGCATCACTGTAAAACGGATTATTTTGCTGTATTATTTTAATTTTACTAAAATTTTTACTTTATAAGAAAATGCCCTTCCTGTCAAAAACAATTGTTATATTTCTTTTTTTTTCAGAAATTACATTGTTAAATTCTTAAACAGAATATACTCAATATGATTATGAAGTTTTGAAAGTAATCTTATGATTTAAGTACAAGTAAGTTTTTTATGAGAGTGTTTTAAGTAATTTATCATTATTTTATCATTCTATCAACTTATTAATAACAGAATATCTTCCCAGAAAGCAGAGCTTCTGTAAGAGGTTCCATATAGTCAAGATACATGGCACCACTATATTTTTTTCGCATGTTCGCTTCACATTCTTTTCTCCTACCAGTTGCTATGTGGTCACCTTGTGACGTGACCATACTGTGGGTCTTAAGGTGACCGCCACGAGAGTACATCGTATCGACCGCATAGTTACTACGTATCTATGTCGCAGTGGCTGCTCGTGGCCGAATTGTGCATGTCCCTTAAGGGTCTCTAGAAGGTCATCGTTCTAGCAGGGGCATAGCAATTTTTTGACCACTTAAAAGTGCCTTCAACAAAGAGTGCGGAAAAAACATGAGATTAGATGTACACAATACATGACACATTTCGTGAAATTACCACAGAACCGGGGGGGGGATCAAGCCACAGATTAATGCTTGTCCAAATTCCGTTAAAATCAACACAAAAATCCCATTTCAGTGTGTTAACGGATTTGTGATACTAGTGAACGGATTTGTGATAAAGTATAAAACAAACTAATTTCTTTTTAATTAAAATATTAAGTCATTTTGCAGTGTAGTAAACATCATTTTTCTTAAGGTAGCTCAATTCTACCGGTCTTCCATATCAAATGAAATTAATATAATCTTAAATCCCAATAAGATTTTCTAATTTTTATTTATTTCGTTCCAGTATTTTAAAATTTTACTCAACATTACAGCAATTTTTATTTTTTTAATTTCCTTATGCTATTTTATTCCATCTATCGTTGATCAATAAAAAAGAAATATCTGGCAATCTTTGCATATTTCTTGTAAAAGTAAAACGCATATTGATCAAAATTTTCAGAAAAGATAACTTTTGAAAGTAATTTATCATATTTGATGGGTTTAGATTCAAAAAAATATGTTAAGAACAATATTTAAGGAAAAACTAGTGAAAAGTTTTTAACAAAATCTTACACAACAGCGTTCGTATATAAAGTTTAAAATTAAAAATAAATGGCAAAATAATTTTTGAAAATAATCTGATGGATTACAGATATATATTCTCTTTTAAATTAATAGCTTTTTATTGTGAATTTGAAAGGAATACCCGCAGTTCATGCAGAAATTTAGTTGTACTGCAACAAAACAGAAAGTATATATGCAATCGGCGACCTAATATCAGATTTTTAAGAAATGCTTTTAACTGTACATAAAATTTTCCTTTTTTCTATCTTCCAATAAAAGTAGGTAAATTTGAAGTGATTTTGCACTATCCCAGGCAGCGTAACAAGTTATCTCTTTGACCGACTACTAACGTTAAGAAAACGTTCAGAAATGTTCTCAGAACGCCTATTAACGTTAAGAGAACATTGCTGTGCTGCCTGAGATATGTTTATTTAATACCATATTTACAGTTTAGTTAATTTCTGTAACATTTTAAACGTTTCCACATCTTTGAATCATTATTACGTTTTAAAAACAAAATAATTACGAATGATCAATTAATTATCCTCTGTCAACACTTATAGATTATAATTAATAAAATATAGTATAAATAACTAAAATACTATAGCTAAAATACTATACTAAGTTATCCTACTAAATAACTTAGTATACTTATTCAGTTTTGTTGTTGTTGTTGTTGTTTTTTCACAACGCCGCTAAATTGCTTAATTTGAATTTCCAAGTCTTTATCCAGTAGTGAAACTATGTTCTGCGTTGTATTTTTGTACAGTGTACTGTTATTTCTTTCCTAAAGGCTGTTTAAATATATTTACCGTACTATGACACAATATTTCTCAGGTGATAATTTTTCGGCAGCTTAAAGGCTATAATAAAACGCTAACGATTAATTGCTCTTGACCGTTTCATCATTTGTCAAGTACCTACAGCTGTAGGTGAAGCGCCGAGTATTGTCAGGCTCAAGATGATAAAAATACCTCATTATCTTGTGTATACAACATCCTTTATACGTTTGTAACTGCGTTGTTTGACTTTATTCTTTTCAAACTCTTGAATAGCAGATTAATTACATTCCGTATCATTTCGTAGTATGGCGGTAGTTTTGGGGGTCATGTTGTTTTCTTTAGAAAGGTTTACATTTATGATATAAAATTCTGCTAAAACGAAATGAGAGATATCCTGTCGACTTGATTCATTTCTCTCCCTTCCCAGAAATGACTGATTTTTAAAGTTCTGAATATATTACTCATTTTACTGCATTTCTAAAAAATATTCATAAAATTATTACCATTGCATGAAAGTTTCGTAAAAACATAAGTTTCTGTGTTTAAAAAATGATAAGGCTTCGATTTTTACGTAGAGAAATTCAGTGAACCTTTAGCATATGCTATTATAGCGAAGGTTATTTTTTAGATAGATTTGTCTCTCTAGATGCCTCAGACCACAGATGATCACATGATTATGCACCTTTTGCGTTTATCTGTCCGATTTAGTTTATTTTTAGTTAGAATAAAATATTCCAGTTAAACAGTTAATTGTTAGTCATATAATATCGTTAGTCACATCTTCAGATTTCCTGACAAGAAAAATTTCATGCTGTTGTTAGAAACATTTGATTTGCTACAGATAAATACAAAATGTGATGAATTGTTCAATTTGAATTTTGAAATAGATATTAATAACGTCTAACATCTAATCACAAAAATATTTTTATCAGTAAAATAAACAATTCTTTTAAAAATATTGACAAAATTAGGGTTACATACCTAAGTATCTCTTTTCGATTTTTTATCAAATGAACGATTACAGTAATTGTCTGATTCAGAAAAACATTCAGAAATTTTCACGCTTTAAAAATTGTTTATAGCAATTTAAACTTATTTGGTGATTTATTGAATATTTATGGCACGCGTTTTCTTAAATCAAGTTTTATAAGTCTTGAAACATTACAGTTTGAGTTACATATCAAATGAGTTTCTGATAATTTAGTTGTGATTCAAAACAACGCAACAGAAATTGTTTAGTGCTAATTAGGAATAAAAAGGTTTTGACTTTACCTGTTATTTTACAATTGAATCATTCATTCTAAAATAAAAATTCAGAGTGGGCTCGCTCTACAACTCGATTATAACTACGCGAATTTGATTTTACGCCAGTTTTTCACGAGTATGTGCACTGTGAGAAATGCCTGTAATTTTACCTCACATATTGCTGTAAAGAATACAGCACTGTGTGTTGTAAAAATGACGTAATGACATTTATAGTCCAATCACGAAGAATCTTGTATGGCAACTATCGCAGTCTACCTCACAGCGTGTTGGCATTACGTTTACCCACACGTTGTGATCTAAAATAATGCAGCATTGTGCGTTGCGAATCCCCTCACAAAATGTCGTAATGACGATGATAAGCCAATCACGAAGAACATTGTATGGCAAATTGGCAGAGTCTACATCACAACGTGTTGGCGTTACGTTTACCATCACATTACAACAGTAAGAAGCGCCAAATTCATTCATTCCTTACTTTATGGGGGAAATGGTAATATATATTTAGGGAATTGTTTAAAACTGTTTCAGGGGTATTTGTAGGTGTTTAAAACAAGTGTGTATGTATTTTAAAAGTCGTATATATATATATATATATATATATATATATATATATATATATATATATATATATATATATACATAGAGAGAGAGAGAGAGATATTAAGCCCTAACAGAACTTAAATTAGAAAGAAGGCCATTTTCTCTGATTTTCTGAAAAACATTAGTTTTTATGAACATGGAATGTGAGTTTTTTCACTATATTAAGACATCAAGACGTTTGTCTTAAAAAAACTTGTAAGTCAATATTAATAAAATTACTTTTAAATAAAATTTTAGCTCAAATTTCCCCTTCTAGGACATTTGCCATGAAACGAATGCATAATTTTATAAATCTCTAATTATTATCAATCTTACATTGCTATACAAAAATGGTAGCATCAATAAGAGTATAATGTTCCATGTACTAGCTCTTGATTTGTTCTCCCTGAAACAAGTTATCACACCTATTTTTCTGCTATATAAATAGTCATATAAGAACTAATATGTATGTCAGCAGGCGCTCATATTCGCGCACATATGCCATATCCATATTATATTTCAAGTTATTTTGCTGCATTTTCGGATAAAATATTTTAATAAAATATTTTTTGAAGTTAGAAATAGGCAAATGAGACAGTGAGCCACAAAACAAGGTGCCAAAGAACCGCATATATCTAGACAGCTACAGTTTCAGCACCCTGATTTAAAATATGTAGAAACCTAATACCTGTCATGTAAGATCGGGCATTAAATCAAGACTATTTATGCATTTTAAATAAATTTTTCACAAATAAATTTCAAGATACATAGATTTCAGCTCGAGAACGTGACTCTCCATAATCATGCACACTTACAAGTATTTATTGCCTGCTAACTATCTTTTAAAAAGGAATACGTGCTTCGAACGGTATTTACAACTTTAAACTGACGCTTATTTTTCTACTTAAATTTCCTCGACACGACTTTCGTCATTCATTAATTAACTGTATTATGAAAAGTTATTTCTAAAAGCAAACATTTACAAAATACTTAAGGATAGATTTTTTTTTCTCGTTCATTATTAAACCAACGCGTTTATTGTCGGTGAATTTGTAAACACCCTACTCTATTTCTGCGCTCAAGTATCATTAACATACACCGAGTCTGTAAGAGTCTTTGGAGACAGAAGCGGAATGTATAGCAAAAATCATTTAAGTAGATTCCATGGATTACAGAGAAAAAGAAAGTGCTCTTTTAAGCACTTTACGGTTATTAATTTTAACCATGTCTGTAAGTACAGGAACTCAACTACAATAAACAGAAGTTTATGATGTTTAGGCTCTCACGGGGAAATAGTATTGTAGACACTCTTAAAAGTATGCTGACAATAAGAAAAAAATGAAATATCATTTCGGTGAAATGGATTTTAAAGGTAACCAATAACAAGATTATTTAGAAAAAGGTATGAGGTATTTTTTGTGCCTGATGCAGTCTCCTTGAATAAATATGTCCATTTATATGTTAAGCCGTTTAACATAAAATAAGCTTGTTTAAATATTAATTTACAATTGTTCCTCAAAATAAAAGTTAGAAAAATTGTTGAAATACTCTATGTTTAGTAGTAACACATTCAATCTTGTTGTTAATGTGAATATGTATTTCGGATTTGTGTGCTTGGCTCGAAACCCGTTAATAAATACTCGTCAGAAGGGCAACTCAAGGGAGGGGTGCCCTCCTTGGGAGTCTTTATAGGGAGTCCTAACCCGTATTTACCCTAAGTTTCGGAGAAAAACACGGAAAACTCAGAAAACATAGGTCGACGGACGCGCTGTGTGACCTGTGTGTGATCCCGGGACCTTCACACTTCGCCCGTCTACCATTTCCAGTGACATAACCACTGTGCCATGGTGAGACCATTCTCCATTTGTTACAAAGGTTATTGTGTGAACTTGTAAAAAACAGAACGGTGCAAGTCGAATTTTCATCAATGTCGCCATTTAAGAAATTTGTACCATAGCTCTGTTTAATGTGAAAGAGTAGGTTAAAAATCGCAAAAATTCTCAGCAATAGGCAGTAAACATTGACAATAAGTAAAAGTCTATTACATAATATAGTAACCTCTAAACTGAGTATGTCTTTCACAAATTCAGGTATTAATGGATGTTTAAAATAATTATCGTTTCATACAAGTAATGCATATATGGAGAAGAAATATAAGCTGTATCTAACTTTAGAAGATGGGAAATTTGATTTTAATCAACTGCTCAAAAAAAACTTCTAACTTGAGAGTAATTTTAAGAGCTTTTGAAATACCCTAATGTCACAAGAACCTTTAAATCCTTCATGCTTGGATAAAATTGCTCCTCTATATACAACGAAAACGCTCAATATTTCTGTCAGCCAATGATTGATATAATCAGTTTTTACTTACATCCAATTACAAGAATAGTCAAAAGTAAATGCAGAGTGAAGATATTAAAAGTTCAAATCGGAAAAAAAATAGTAAAAATGCATAACCTAAATTTGTATACAATCCCCAAGTCCCTACATCCATATTTAGGGAAATACTGTCTATACAGAAACATTGCAAGCACAGACGGTTCGATATTTTTGCGGCTAATATTCACAGAGTCATGAAACATGGCGTTCAGTGGCTTATCACTTCTTATACAATTCGTCATTTACATATTTTCAGGGGTGGTACACAAATTGAAATATAGAAAAGAAGTCAATGTTGTAGAAAATTATTAGGAAATGAAACTTTTGTCTAGGAGCTACCAATTTCTGGAGTGGACTGTAGAAACTGAACTCGTTAACAAGTATCACAGATGGTATAGTCATTTAATCCGCCAAAATTCTTCTGTACGCGTGTAATAACAGGTAAAGAGTAAGTGGATGTGTTGTGTGGACCTTGTATAGCGTGCTTTTTGATTCGCCTTAGATTTTCTAATGAAAGTGGACTATTCTATCTTATCTGAAAATAGATGAATGACGGCCAAATAAGGACAGTGTTTGCTTTTCCGGATCTGCACATATTACAAAAAATATTATTTTCAACAAACCTCTTAGTTTGTTGGCAATCACAGACAAATTACATTTAGAAATGGTTACTGTACTTAAATTTAGAAAATTTATTTCTACTTTTTAAGATATCAGAATACAATATGTTTTTTCAATAAAAAGAATCACCAAATTGATTGGGTTTTCAAAACTCCGCTTGTAAAATGATGGCATTTTTATTTTTTTATCTTTTTTATTCTACCTAATGTTCATAGATTGGATGTTTTCAACGTTATGATGAGAATTTTTAATCTTATAAAACATAAGACATTTTCTTATGTTCATTCTTTATGGTGAGCTGAAAAAGTTTATTGTAAAAATATCCTTAAATGTCATTGTTTTCGTGTCATTAATCAATTTTTTTCATTGTTAAAACATCATATAATGGATATTTAACTAAAAGCAGTTTTCTATTAACCTTTCCTTAGAAAAGGGAAAAGCATTATTCAGTGTTTTTTCATCGATATTTTTGTCCGATGCATAAAAGTAAAATATTAATTAACTAAAGTATAACATAAAATACTAAGTTTTTGAATGTGATAAAATGCTCCCTTTAAACGCAATATTGTACATTATGTTTATATTTTCTACAAGCAATTTTTTAATAAATTGAGATGATATGTAGTTAAAAATAGTGTAAATAAAAATTACTTTTCCTTGGCATTTATAGCACTTCTCTTCAGTAAATTTAATGAGGCGTTGGGTTTAAAATATTTGTATGCGTTAGTGATATCACTGCAAAATATTAGGGGTTAGAAATTCCTAGTTGTTGAAATGCCTAAATGTAATCTTCAGTTTTTTTCTATTAGCAGATTATTTTAATGCAAAGAGTGTTCAAATTTATTCAAATAGTACCGATAGAGTAGCATAATTTAATTAGAATACATGATGAAATCTGGTAAGGTAGTCATGTTACACTTTTTCAATGAGTTCAAAGCATTGCATTCAATTTAATGGATGTGAATGTGATTAAAGGAGCAATGCACCACTTAGGTTAAAACAGAGTGTAACTGTGATCACAGAACTAGAAGCTCTTTGTTGTTAAATCAGGCCTAAATTATTTTCCTATATGTCATAATTGTATTATCTGAGTAGCAGCTGATAAAGCTATTACAGAATGCCCACCACTGTCAGTAGGAAAACATAGTAGCATTAACAGGCTCATTAACAGAAAAACATAGCCAAACTAGCACATTTTTCTTAAAGTAGTAGCGTTTTAGATTTAAATGGGAGTCCTAGAACGGCATAGTGGAATCCACCTGATAGTAGATAAAGCTTCGGAAGAAAAGAGAAATAGCGGAAAAGAAAACTCTACAATTTTTCCAATTGCCCAAAGCATTAACCGGCATCAGTGTGAGCTAACAAAATAATTGCATTTAAAACAGCAACGTCCAGAACACTACCAGGCCTAGAAAAACAGTTTTGCTACGAGATCAGCAACAAAAACGAAATTAAGACCACTGTATTTGTTAATTGACTTAGATCGACTTACAAACTAAAAAGTACGATAAACAACAAAATTGTTTCCAGTAGCTCATGTCTCTCTGTTATTTTAACCAATGTGAACGATTCTCTAAGCTGTTGAGTTTCCCGAGATTGATAATCGTAGTTTGTAGGCTGACCTCGTCAGGCTTCTGCTGAAAAAAAAAATACTTATTTGGTTTCCCAGAATAAAAGAAATGTCGCCGAATATTTGAAAACAGTATGCAAATGGCATTTTTTAACCAATAAAGTATATTACCTTTCCTTATTTTTTATTTTGCAAAGTCTCATTTTTAATTGGTATTAAGATCCGAAAAATCTAGGCAACTTTATGTAAACTTTTATCACTTTTAAAGGTAATGTTTAAATGCTATACATACAGTAAACACACGCATTCAGTTTTTTTTCATAAGATTATCCAGAAATGGCTGCAAACGAACTTAAAAATTGTAGTTTCTTACGTTATATTCACTGTCGGAAACTCCCTAATAGCAGAGATGTTTGCAAACGAGTAGTCGTGACGTCACAGTTGACACAGGACTATCACAAATAACTCATATTGTGACTTGGGAGTGGTGCGTCTTCACTAACCCAGTGTGACCCTATATTTGTAGTCGGTCACCAATTGACATTACTGTGAAATCAAATTGTGACTACTCTGTTACTCACCGATGGGTGATTGCAATATGAAATCACTGTGGGACTGCTTTCTGTCTACGTGGTTGTGATTTCTCATTGATGTCACAGTGACTATTCTTTGCGTCTTTGTAAGCAGACTTATTTTTGCTAACATTTCGTGAGTAATTTTATTTTTCAAATATTAATGCATAAATCCGAAAATGATAACGAGTAGTGTAGTAAAATGTCGCTGTTGTATTAAGTAGTGGTCTTGAGTTGAATTTATTAAGTTAAAAAATAAATCGTTTCGTTTAAACTCAGCTATATTATTTATAAAAAAGTTATTATTCCGAAAAATATTAGAGTTGGGAGTTTAACAAGCGTTAGCAACTTAAGCCAAAAACGAAAGAAAAAAAGAAATATTGTATAATTCTACCATCACTACGCCTAGTATCGAACCTCGTACAACTATCCTAAGTTTATTTCTCAACAGCATAAAAAATGCTCGAGAATTTATGAGCTTGTTTTTTTTAATGAATAAGAACTCCTAGAAAAGAAATATAAAGGAAAAAAATATTTCCAAAATTTTAATTTATATTTAGCAGCTAAGGTTTTTTTTTTTTCTTACATTTTTAAATAACGCCATCAAAGTTTCAATTTTGGAGACTAATTTGGCCAAAAATGTTACTTTTAAAATGTTCGCACCAAGAAGTGCATGGCCGAGTATCTAACGCACTTACCTACGGACTATAGTAGCACAACTATTTCAAAAAGCGTCCAAAAGACGTTCACAGAACGTACAGAGGCGTTCAAAAGACGTGTTTTGGACGTCTTTTAGGCTAGTTGTGCTACTAGGAAGATGATCGAGCAATCGAAACCGAGTAGGCTCACATATCGACTGAAAGATACTTAGGGCAACTGTGGCAGATGACAGCAGCATGTTTTTTTGCTATAGGGTTGGCATTGTGACTAACCTCATTGTATGGTCACATTGAGACTATGTGCTGTCACATCACAGTTGCAATGTGATGAGGACTTCACTGTGACGATTGCATTGCCGACTGCAACCGCTGCGAGACTTCATAAAAAAGTCACAGCGGCTACCGTCGTCGTAGTTGTTACTACTCTGCGAGGTCACAAAAAAGTCACAGCGGCAACCGTCTTCATAGTTCTTACTACTCTGCGGGGTCACAAAGGAGTCACAGCGGCAGCCGTCATCGTAGATATTACTACACTGCGGAGTCACATTGGGAAGTCACAGCAATGAAACATAGGGATCGTAGAGCAATCACACAGATCCCTAATAGTGACTGTTTGTAACTCTAATGTCACTATATTTCCGAATAACTTTTCGGTCCCGGGTGACAGTCGTACTGTTAGGGCTGCTATTTTGCATTAATACTTATCTTTAATGAAATACTATTTTGTGATTGAATGTTGAATTTGATTTATTACTTTCAAGCAGAAACGAATCCTTGAAACAGCCTTTCGAAATTACCGTACTTTGTCAGCCTTTTGCAGTTACACAAATATATGTGTGTGTCCTACAATAATTTGCTTCAATAACACAAAAATTGAATTTTGAAAATTATTTCAATGTTCCATCAAACATAAAAATTAATAAATCATTATATTCCATATGCTGCTCTAGAAAGTTTTCTCTCTACCGTCGTGACCCAAAAATCTGAGATGCTGAATATCCCTATCCTATTAAAATACTCATGTAGCGGGATTTGCATATATATACTCATGTTACCATTGATTTTTTGCTTTAAGCAAACTTACCTTCACTTTCTAGCTAATTCTAAGCACATTTTGAAAAGAGGCAAACCGAAAATTATCCTGATAAGTTAACCTAACAAAGCGGAAAGTAACAATCACACGAAGGATCCCCAGCCTGCTTATTCTGTAGTGTTTTCGACAGTGATTATATCTGATAAATATTTCTGTTGAATACGTTTTCTATTTATCATTGGATTCCTGTAGTACATTCACGCGTGACAAATAGCGAGTCAAATTTTCACGCCATCTTTTGTTATCGCCAAGCTTAGCACTTCCCTCTGCGAGGAAAATTAATTATTTGGGTGCATTTGCTTTGTGTCAGGTAGCAAATATCGCGCTATCGAAAGTGCGTTATATTTCAAAGCAACATCAGTAATTCGACAAAATATTAAGAGATAATCAATGGTTTCAGCGTGTTCTACTAATTGTAAATGTCATTATATTTTAACTAGGAAATATGACATATGTTTTAGGAAAATAAGCATAGTTTGTATTTTTATTGTTTTTTTTTTATTACAATCTTAATAATTGGTACTACTTGATGTTTTTCTAACTTGGCATTTTTCAGTAAATCACAAATTAGCCAATGACTTTGTTTAACGCGAGCAATTGAATTAGGGATACGTGCCTAATAGAATTAGCACCACCTTCTGCCTTGACGACGGCTGCGATTCGTCTTGGCATGAAATCTACAAAGCACTGGAAGCGATGGGTAAGCCATATGTATCCACAAATCCTCAACGACCTCCCACAATTAACGAAGATTACATGGAAGACGATTGGAGACTCGAACACTTCTCTCAGCTGCATATCAAATATGCTCGATGGTCTTGAGCTGAGGTGATCTTCATAGTTAGGAAAGCACATGTAGGTCTGTGGAACTTTAACCCAGCCATTTCGATACATTTCGGGAGCGATCACACGGTACATTGTCTTGTTGAAAGACAATATCTATAGTTGGGCTGTTGACAACGAACATACGGGAGCAGATGATTGTCAAGGATATCCTAATAACGTTCACCTGTGAAAGACGATGTCACACGTACTAAGGATCTCATTTTAGTCCGCATGAACACTCCCCAGACAAGAATGCTACCTCCACCAGCTTCAAGAGTCCCCAGCTTGCAAGAAGGATCCATGTCTTCATGTGGTTTACGCAGCACGCGTACTTTGCCATCGGCATATACCAAAATGAATCGCGACTAATTATTTCATTTTATCCACAGCATTTGCAAGATTTTTCCATGGCTAACCATGGATGGTCCATTAGCTATGTACCCGTACCTAATCGTAGCACTCTAATTTGTGCAGTTGTCAGAGGGACTCTGGTAGAACGATGACTCTTGTATGATGTGTCAGCGATGGTTTTGTATGGTGTGTCAGCTTAAACGTTGCTATGTACTAACGCGGTGGTTCTCAACCTTTTAGCGTCGCACTCCCCCAACAAAGGTTAACTTACAGTGTCGCCCCCCCCCACCATTTTTCAGCATACATTCAGTTTTTTAATCTTTAACAATGAACATTGAGTCGAACTTTCTACAAAATAATGTTATCAGTAAAGTTTGAATGAACATTTTAAGCGAAAATGGATATATTTTTAAATGAAAATGAGAATAAATAAGATTTTTTTAAAAACATGCATCACTACTTGCTCTTTGGTTTTTCTCGCGCCCCCCCCTGCAAACGCTCTGCGCCTGCCTTGGGGGGGGGGCGCCTACAGGTTGAGAAACGCTGTACTAACGTTGAATGGACGGGTGATTTATTGATTGCAGCTCATTTATCCGATGTTACAGTACAGGATAGTAGACGAAGATCTCGGTCATCCACACGCTGTTGTCCGCAGCAGTTGACCCTGACAGGGATGATTTTGTCAGATTTGACGTACTCAAGGTAAATTCTTAGCACATCGGTAATTGAAAATCCAAGTGTCTTCACTACTTCCGAAATGGCGTGACCCATTCGCCGTGTCCTGATGATTTGGCCAGGCCACTATCAAACGCGTTTAAATCCGTACTTTCACCGATTTTACTAGACGGTTACTGATACCGTGAACAGCGCTTCTTGTCTTTTCAAACTACTGCTTAGGTCTTTTGCAAGTTGGCTTCCAGGCTTGAGTACACTTTAAAATTTTCATAAAGCCATATAACCCTAATGCTGTTGCTTATCAGTGTGGTATCCCTTATATTGCCATTTTCTCAAATGTCTATACTTTCATTATTTCATCCTCTCTCAATTTTTAGTTTACTTAAATATTCAAACAAAACAGTGTAGCTAATAATGTCCAAGAAACATAAAATACTTTGAATGTTCTAATTTAACACTTGCTAATGTTATAGAGGGGAAAATTATATAAAAATATTCCGATAAAGTTTGATGGCCTAAAATTCTTATAGCATTATGATCATTCAAATTCTGTTAACAGTCTAAATCAATGATCATATTCACAGTAACATAGAAAACAATTATATTCAATTATTCTGAAATTTGGTACAGAATTTACAGTATCTAAAATTCATAAACTATTCTAAGTGACAAGCAAACGTTATTTTTAAGCTCAATCACGTGCTCAACGAAATATTAGTGCATTCTGCTCACATGCTACGTGTCTCCAAGATACGATAAGCATTGGCACATTTGAAGAATTACAAAATGTTCTCTATTGATCAGCAGTAAAATGTTCGCCAGTTCACATGAACGAAGAAAACAAGACCGACAAAATCTTAAGTACAGTATTTATAGCTGCTTTGTTCGTATGTGTTTATCTGAGATTTGTAATTTTTCATTAAAAAAAATAAGACTTTGATATCGCATTTTTTGTGGAGCAAGAGAAATGAACTGCGTGAAGTTTAAATTTATTCATTACTAGCTGAAGTACCCGTTCTTCGCACGGGAATGAATGGACTTTTTGATATTACGATTTGTGGTGATTACTATTCATTGTAATAAACAGATATAGCAAAGTGGATATCGCGTTATATTGTGTCCAATAATCATGCATACCGAATTGCAAGGCAATCGTTTGTACGGTGCAGAAGGCCATGCGGCGTAGCGCAATCTAATGGCGAGTTTTAGCAAAACGGATACGGCGAAAATATTTTTCGCATTCAGATATCGATACGAATTTTCATGACTATCGGCTGGACAGTCCTGAAGTTCATGTGTTGACGCGACATCTAGTGGTAAGTTATAGGAAAATGGATAGCGCCAAACTCTTCCCCGTGTTCAAATATCTATGTATACCTATTTTCATAGCGATCATTTGCACAGTCAAGAAGTGATACACTGCAGGGCCATCTAGTAGTTAATTAAAGTAATGATCTGCTACAGCGCCGTCAAGTGGAGAGTTATAGCAAAATGGATAACGCCAAACTATTCTCATTGTTCAAATAGCTATGTATACTGATTTTCATAGCGACCGTTTGAATGGTCAAGAATTTGGCCTGCTGCAGCGTCATCTAGTGGCGAGTTAAAATAATAATGCATTGCAGTGTCATCTAGTGGTGAGTAACATCAAAAGGAACGCAGTTAGAATATATTCTTCGTGCTCAAATGTGTAAGTATAAAAAATTTTATGCCGATCGATCGAACGGTATAGAAGTTGATGCTTTGCAGCGCCATTTAGCGGCAAGTTACAGCAAAATGGATAGTGAAAAATATTCTCCGTGTTCCAAATTTCATCGAAATCGGTTGGACGATATTCGCATAGCAAACGGCTAAACGGAATAGAATTCAACGTTGTGCTGCTGCACCAAGTGGGAAGTTAAGGAAAACGGATAGCATAAAAACCTTCTCCATCATAAAAGACTTAGGTGAACCAAATTTCATCGTGCAACGGTGCTCAACGGTGCTGGAGTTTTTCAACCTCATAAACACATACCAACATTCATTTTTATCTATAACCAGTGTTATTATATATACCAGTCTCAAATAAAATCCAGTTTCAAATCTAAGCCTCGCCAAAGTGCCAACATACGCCATTTTGCAAGAGATTTTTCAGGGAATCATTCGAAGCATTGACTTAGCAGCAATCAATATGGGAAATGGTTCGACCGCCAAAGAGTAGCACGCATTTATTTGAAAATTAGAATCCCTTAATACAGCCGATTTTTTTTAAATTATCAACTATAATGTGTTTTATTCATCGTTACTCCGATGTACTAAATGAGAAGATTTCAATTTTCTGAAATTTGGCGGAATTCCCCCAACTTAAATCAATGTACTCAATTGGTGAGAATTCTGAAGTTAGATCGCTTGAAATCCCTTAATAACTGCATTATTTCTTCACGGATCATTAAAATTTAACACTGTATTCTAATAAAACCTTTGCACTTGTTTTCAAAAATCTATTTCCTTAAGCTCTCAATAAATTGCGCCAAGCCGAAAACTGTGCAAACCGCTAGAACTCACTTACTCAAACTCCATATTTCAGCCATTTTATTTTTTCGCCAAACTAAAAAAATTTAAACATTAGCCTCGGAAATCTTCAATTCTTATTGTTTTGCGTGCAAAGCATTACATTCCTGCTCTGATTTTCCATGCACACGATATTATAATTTAAAAAAAAATAACCTTACGAATATAAACTAACAAAAAAAAATCATTATTATTCTTTTATTTTTACTTTGAGAATTTAAAACATTTTATTCGGCAAAATCGCCACACATGGCAACCACGATCCTTATTTCACGCTTTTTTCACTACAGGGGTTACAATTACGGAATGCTTTTTGCGTGAAGTGCATAAAAAATCTCTTAAATTCCGGGAACGGGGGGACTTTCAAAGTTTTAAAGTGGACTACGATTTATTCTATATTATTTTACATATCTGTGCTAAATTTCAGGCCATTAGAATCCTGTGCATAGCCACAATCAACTTTTTTCCTGTCGCGTTTCTTTTTTCTTAAAAAAAAAGAAGATAAACAGTACAGTTCAAATAAGACTAAAATAAAATAGTAAAATCCAGTCTAATAATGTATAACTGGGTCACCCTACCCAGGGTAAAAGCAGGTATAAAAATCAGATTTTTTATTCTTACTGTTCCATAGCAAAAACATTAAAATACTGCAATTGTATTTTTGTTCGATATTCTTAGCGTTGTATATCTTGGGTCTAAATTGAACATAATTTGTTTTTTCCGTTTGGTTTTAATTTTTGTGTAAAAGGCTACATCGATTTTACCCCGGCGAATACCTATTTTATTCCGTAGATCGGGGTAAAATGGGTACACACCGGCGTAAAATGTGTATATGCTGGTTAAATTTGAATTACATCATAATTAATGGAGGAAATGAGAAATTACGAAGCCTAAAGTTACACTTGAAAATCAGTTTTTAATCAAAAGCAATTATAACATATTGTTAACCGCTGAACCAAAGTTTATGAACAAAAGTTATACTGTCAACGGCAGTTGCAGTTTGGATGAGGTAGCTTTCTGGCAATTTTCGATATCTACTCATCGGCTACATCATCTTGCTTGGGGAAGACGTTGAATAATCCGCTAGATAAATTTGTCACAAGCTTCACAATGTATTTATTCACCCTCATAAGGAGTTTCAATAATACCTATAAATTCTTGAACAGACTTCTTTACCACAAATTTCACAATGACCCAGTCACAGAATTCTCAACGCACATTATTTAAACTTTTTGAACATTTTTTGACCAATAAGAATAAAAAATCTTTAGCATAAGTTCTAAATACAGTATTTTTTTTTTCATACTGTCATTATTTCCTGTTCTTTAACCCAGCTTTGCTGTTCTACAATCCTGAGATATTTCTCTCTCAGTGCCAAACCTTCATTAAATGTTATTTTACCGATTTTTTTATCATCCCTATAATTCTTACTGTGTCAGTCTGTGTATCTTGTGTCTGTAATTCAGTGTCACTTATGTCACTGTTAGTCATATGAAGATTATCAATGTAACCACCAGAGTTCACAAATTCTAAAATATTTTTTTTTCCAAGTGGTAATTACTTATTAGTTCTCCTCTGTGGTTATACCGCTGCTTTCAGCGCTTGCAACTTGCAGGGCAGATTTTATTGTTTACACTGGACAGACAGTATGGATTTTAGAGCCTTGCGGATTTTGGGTCTTCTATTATACTGATTTGCATAGTGTGGGTAGGCTATGTATAAAAAATAATAATAGGCCTAGTTAATAGTACTAATAAATACCTAAACCTATATACACCTATTTAGGTAAGATAAGGATTTATTATTCTTACAAATACAAGTATATACATGCACATCTAATGGGTTTAGGTAAAGGCATAACATAACTCTCCCTAAACATAAACTTGTTCACAAAGGTCTTTCAACTTTGATCAATCTTCATAGATTCTCATCCTGAACTCAAAAATTTTGGCTGTATGCATTTTAGCCCATGTACCTAAACATGCTATAAATTCTTGTGAATAAGAAAATTTACTTGCTTTTAGGGGTTGTCTGTTAGGATAGCTTTTCTTCTATAAAAATCAAAGAATAGATTTCCAAAATTCTTCCTGTACATTTTTATGGCAAGAAAAACAAAATGGCAACTAAGCCTAATAAATCTGTTGCCAGATTTTTTTACCAAGTTAAAAGACTGCCAGATATGTGAACATTTTAATCATAATTTTTCATTTTAAAAAAATGGTGCCTAGTAAAATAAAGCAAAAAAGTAAATCTACCCACTTTACCCCGGGTGACTCTAATTCAAATATTCACTTACAAATGGTAAAAGTCTCGGTAAAAATCTCCATTGATGTCCGTCTATCGTATTCCATATCATTAGGAAATTTAAAACAGAAGCAAATATTTAGAAGTTTTTTACTAAAAGTAATCCCTTTGTCGTTTCTGAATATTTTTTTTCGTCTTAATAATGTGTGTTGGTGGCTAATTACGCATTTCTAATTAACATGTACATATTCATTGCCATTGTTGCTCCTTCAACTTTTCATGTTCATTAAAAGGTAATAGGGCAAAAATATGACCTGTGGCAATTAAAATTCTAAAAGTTGCTCAAGTTGCAGCACATAACTAGCATTTTAAAGAACTTTCTCATTAAGTTAGTGTTAAAACATTAATTAAAATTTATGTTTAAGTCGGACGAAAGAAAATGCCTTAAACTTAAATTTATTGAAAAGCAGCGCGTCACACTTGTACTTTTTATATATTTTTTCCGTTCTTTTAGTCAAAAAAGATCTGTCACCTAGTGAACCGTTCGGCGCCGACAATCTTCGGAAATGATCAGAAATGTTTCTCTGGAATAAAACTACTTAATAAAACACACATGTATGTATAATTTTTCTTTCATTTATGCTCAGTCGAATACCAGATGAATGTCTGAATAAGATTTTTACAGTAACTATACCAATTAATTCCATTCAGTTATAAATGTAGTCTTTTTGAGGATTATCTCACCTACATATCGTTTTCATGCTACAGATGTACTACGCGTTAGTTTGTTAAAATACTGTTTATAAGCGTTCATTCTGAAATTCTTCATCGCTTAATATAGAACATATTTATAATAATAAAAATATATTTGATTTACTTGTTAATTATATATTAGAAGTATATGGGGGAAGATGGCCTTAAAATTTCCTCTTAAGGAAAAAACTTGTGTAAATTAGCATATATGTTTAAATAAAAGTGTGGCTTTTGCTAGCATATTTAGCACTGTATTTTGCATTATAGAAATGTTTTAATAGTATTTTAAAAGAACATTGAGTAGTAAAAAATTATAGAACTTTGCAAAAGTGTCCAAAGGATAATTTTACCCTCATCCCAGGGCAAAATTATCCTTCATTTGAAAATAATTGTAAATTGTTTTTCATCTGCAAAATAAAACATATAAAGGCAATTAATACTACACATAATGAAATAAGATAAGTTTCACAATCCTATAGTATACATAATTTATTTTATGAACATTTTAAAATAAAAAAGTGACACAAACAATAAAATAGAATATTTGAAAATAATAATTCAGAAATTATGGCCTTAACGCAGAAATAAATTTAATAATGTCTTTTTCCGCCACTTTCGAAAACTCGGTGTATTTGAGCACATATCCGAAAAATACATAGGATCATCATTCTCAGGTATCCCTGCGCATGCATAATTCTACCACCTAAACATTTATGACACTGGATCTAACATAAATAATAATCTAAAAAATATCCTCCATTCAGTAAACCAAACCATATTCATATACATGAAAGACACTTTAGCTAAATAACTAGGAAATTTAGTGCTTACCTTTTAAAAAATGTTAAAAAAATCCAATTTTTCAAACGATTCTATTTATACGCCTAATACTGTGATTACTTTAATACCACCATTGCTTCTTCTTCATTTAGCACAGCTAGTTTATGTGTTATCCGATAGATAGCGCTACCAAAGTGGAAGAAAGGATATGTAGATCTTTTTACTCGATAGTATCATTTTAGGCGACCTTCTCCTAAGCCTATTTATAACTTTCGAAAACATAATATCACTTGTAAGTAGTACAAAAGCTCTTTTATAACCTTTAATAAGATTTTTTTTTCCAATGGTAAGAAAAAGACAAACTCTTACAGAATACAGAAAAGTGAATAACATCAAACCTCTTATAAGATTAAATTTTACATTTAATCTAATAAAAGGAAAATAAAAATTGAAAACTATATTGTAAAAGACTTTATTATAATCATCTATTCATAGTATCCTTTACTCATTTTAAAACATGCGCTTCTGTATTTTTATGCATTTCTCACGCACAAATACTTCAAATATTTATGTAGTAAATCTTATTTATAGTTATGCATTAAAGTACGTTTTCTTATAATTTAATTCTTTTTTAACTATGGAAGTTTTATAATGCATAATGCTTACTTTAAAAATAGTCCTGTTTAATATAGTATTGCTAAAAACTCTATATTTACTAATTTCTTACGAACTTCTAAATATACAGTTTCACATGAATGTGCGTGCTTGATTAATTCTCTCGAGAATATTTGGAATCCTTGGCTCATGTATTTTAAATTGTGCCGTAAGGTACCTTAATGATGATATATATTTGCTAACACTCTCTGCAGCTTCGTCATGGAATAATGCGATTTCATATTGAAGAAAATGTGCTTCGATAGATAGATTGCAGGAATAAAAATTACACAAAATTGGAATATAAAAAATTAATATGTGTAGCTATCTATTCAGCAATCTTATATAAAATTAAATTATAATTGTACTTTGAAGCATCTCTCTTTTGTATAAATATTTAAATTAGTCTTGGTTTTTTTCGAAGGGGTGGGATTTTTAAGGCCATAGGCAGTAAGGCCAAATAAAAACTACTAATGCATGACTAAAATTTCTAAAGGGACAAATCAAATCACCATAATCCCCCTCGGCTATACGGCATTAGATATATTGTATTGTGCTTTTATAGCAATTTAACTTTCTAATTAAGATCTCTAAATATTTAAAAATCAATCGTTAATGGAGTGATTATTATAAAATCGTAATCCCCCTTCCGTGTCATATATAACTGCGGAGTAATTTGTTTGACAGTCTTTTTTTTAACCAATAAGCATACATATATATTGGACAAATCATTATTCAAAAATGTTTGTAAGTGTTTAAAAGTAATTGTTATATACATATATATATATGATTGCTTTAGCGCGTAAAATACTTCATTTCTGCAAAAAAATAGCAGTTTCCTCACTCTCTTTAGATTGTACTTATCCTTCAACATTACTTAAAAGGTAATTACATCATAGCTCAAAATTCAAGAAATTTTTAAACGAACTTAAATTCATATTACCATTATTGACTCTTAACCTTTTTTTCTCCTGCCAAAATCTTACTTGTTAAAAGATAATTAAAATTCTAGAGCTCCATCACTGTTTGCATGCTTCTGAATAGAAAATTGTCTATTTAAGCATGCACTGTGACGAAAAAAATTAGCCTCTTAAAATTAAATATTCTACAAGTTGTTGAACTTGTAGAGTATAAAGATGCATTTTTAATTCCAATCTTTCCGAAGACTGCCTAAGTTAATCAAGTTAATTATGCTTTCCTTCAAATTAGGGACTTCTAATGTATAAATGAGGTTCTTTTTTGAGAAAGTTGAAAGATATCAGCAATTCATCCGAGAATTTTCCCGATTTCAAAAAAGGAAAATTGTACAATAAAGCTTTCTTTCTGATAACGCAAGGGCATAAGTCTCTTGTCGTCAGACATAACTATGATTCCTATAACTTTTCATTTAGTGAAACGAGATTTGTAGAACTATTTTATAAAACTGTTTTATCATTCAAGTGGATACTTTCTTCTGCAAAAGATATTCGAAAAGAAACAACCAAAATATCTACGTAAAGCTTGCACGCAGTCAATTTTTAAATAAATATTTTCTACAGTACAAGTGTGATCCCAACTTATTAAATTTTATTAGATATAATGAGTCATAACTTCAATATACATTTAATTACGTTTCATATTAGGACTAATAAGTAATATGAATAGCGGCAATTTCACTTTGTTCTGCATGAATTCCATTTAGTATAATTTAGATTTAATTTTTCCTGTCTCTCTAAATTGATAAGGTATTTTGTATCTAATTCTAAATAATAATGACTTATTCTATTTATTTACAAGTATTATTCACGTTCACTCTGATATGCATAAGTGAATTTTGAAATTAACCAAAAATTATATGGTTAAACTCTTTACAGCCAGTAAGACACATTTCAAGGGAAACTTTTAGTTTTTAGGCTTTAACTTATTTGCACCAAAATAGTCTTATTAGAACATATTTTCAGGGAATAAATCTACCATTTATTGAATTTAAGCATTAATTAGCACACATTCGTTTAAAAATAGAAACACTTTCTTAATTCAAATAAAAACGCAAACAAAAAAAAAATTATTCCAAACAATGAAAATCTTAAAACATTTTATAATATACTTCCCAGGCCACATAGTCTTTCAATAATCGACATTTTCTTTTATATGCAGAAGAATCTCACAATATATAGCATAATGCCTCCAAAGATAAGCTTATCGAAATATTTTTTGCAGTACTTTTTAGAATTTATCGAGTTTATTTAACTGAACTCTTGTGTTTTTAATCCGCCTTCATATCTTGTGAGAGAACACTTCATGCATTTATTCATGAAATCCTTTGTCAGATGATTACACTGGAATTTTCTACTCCTGTATTCATTCCTGTATAACTTTTTTCCTAATATCCAAGCTGTATTAAATGGTATTTGCTTAAAAGTACTGCTTGCTTTTTATTAAATTTCTAAAAGATAGGATGAAAGTTGAACGGAAGAAAAGAAACCCCATTTGACTGTAAAGCAGATTATCAGGGTTTTATTATTCAGCGCTGTTTGAATATGTTATTTGTTTGCAAACTTTTATAAATTCAAGATTGTAAGTGGTCTATAATTCAATATCGCGCTTTTTAAAATTTTAGTCGTAGGTAGTTTGTAAGCAGTCCTGTAAAAAGTCAGTTACTGTGCTTTGTTACTCAAAAAATATTTTAAGGGGATAATACAGTATAAATAATAAGTTATTAATAAATGATTCATTATATGAAACTATTTTTTCTTAATATGAGAAATTTAAAACAATTTCTTCAGTCCCAAAAAATTCATTCACAATATCTGATGTAAAAGCAAGGGTCCCATCATGACCGAATATTTTATACTCGGTCATGACATTGAACATGGTAATGGCTGACATTGAACATGGTAGATGGAACATTGAACATGGTAATGGCTGACATTCAACATGGTAGATGGAACATTGAACATGGTAGATGGAACATTGAACATTTTAGATGGCACATTGAACATGGTAGATGGCTGACGTGTGAAGATACGGTGTTTGAGCCTACCCCGCAGTTGTCAATCTAACGGTCTGGAACTTTGGTTGGTTTTCTCTAGATGTAACGTGAATATGCGTTAAAACCCTTTAAAAAGACCTCCGCTAAAAGCACCCCCCTTGTATGCAGATGCTCTTTGTGAAGACTTGCTATAACACAAATACTCAGACACTTATGTAATACCAACTTGTCTATCCACATATCAGACCTGTATAGTTGTAAGAACTCGGACGTTTATTCAATTTAATTTTCCCTTGATTGCAATCCCTGAGGAAAATTTTCGGAAAATTATATTTATTTTGTAGAAGGAGAGATGCCTGTGTACTGTGAGTTATATAAAACAGTAAATTGACTTATTCAAAGAGAGAATACTCGTGGGTATTTTCATAGATATATACATTAATCCATTGTGGATTTATAGAACAGTTAACTTTATCTCTTCATAACTTATTTTCTATGAAGAATGAATACTTTTGAGACCGTCATACGGAGAAATGGCCACCAAAAATATTTTCAGATATTTTCACTAGATAGAGCTGAGTTTCGATTAGTTTATTGCAAGCGTCGATCGAGAGAAACATATGAACAAAAATCTGAGATTGGTTTTACATGGCATAGCTCAAATTTTATAGTAAAATCCCATTGTTATGAAGATCACATATTTAATTTAATAAAAGCCTTTAGTTAGTGTTTCGTTATTATAATCTATCCAAAATCATGTATTCTAAATCATTTTCTGTTCTCATTTTTCTGTCACTTCAGCTTTTATATCTATAAATTCGCTTTTCCCTGTATGCATTATTCTAGATTGTTTTTTTTTTTTTTTTTTTTTTTTTTGTCTTATCAGACCTTTTGGAGCCGTTGTGCTAAAAATAGATTACATTACGTCCGTAAATGCTCCATTTTGATTTTGTCGACATTTATTTTTTATTGCAAGCACTTATTATTTTTATTTGTGTCATGACATTTTTTTTCTCTCTGTAAACTTTTTTTAGGTGGTGGTCATCAGTAATTTTGCAATTGTATAAATTTGTCTATGTATGTTTATGTTTAACCCAGCCGAGCAGAGCATTTAATTTTATTTTTATTAAAGACATTAATTTTAACTAATAATAATACAGAAAAATTTCCCCAAAAACATTTTTCCTGGATGAGGGGAGTATATATGTGATGAAGATCACATGTTTAATTTAATAATCGGCCTTTAATTTGTGTTTCTGTAGTGTAACTATTCAAAATCAAGTATTCTAAATCATTTTCTGTTCTCATTTTTCAGTCACTTCGGCTTTTAAATTTGCATATTCGCTTTTCCCTGTATGCATTATTCTTGGTTGTTGTTTTTTTGTTTTGTTTTGTTTTGTTTTTTGTTTTTTGTCTCATGAGACCTTTTGGAGCCACTGTGCTAAAAATAGATTACATTACGTCCGTTTGCTATAACAACGTTGTTTTTTTTTTTATTCTCTCTTTGGCATCCTACTGGCTTAAGTTATTTTTTGTTGACCTGCCTCATCTTTAAAATTATTTGATCGCTACTCCGTTGTTTTAATTTTATTGGATTAAGTTTTAAGGTTGCTCTGGGATTGGCGTTATTTATCTTAGCCAAGTTGTTATTCTCGCCAATGTGTAATTCTCTGCTGGCGTAAATTTTAATCATTCCATCTTAATTTCACTGTCCATATAGGACGTATTTTTATTTTGCTGAGCCACTACCAGCCGTTGTAATAAGTTTATGTTTCAATAGTTTCTTTTAAATAAAATAGTTCTAAGTATTTTAAAGCCTTCTTATATTTGCAACTAAATGTACCGAACCTGGATTATCGCTTCACGCCTTTTAATCTTAAATTTGGATCTGCAACTAACATCTTCGTTATACCCATATCATCCAATAAAGCGCTATTTTAATTTTATGCTAACTATTTTTAATTATTTGTAAAATTACATTTGTTAATTATTTTGTAAATATTTGTTAATTATTTGTAAAATTATATTTGTTAATTATTATGTATATATTTGTTATTTATGTGTAAAATTTTATATTAATTATCATGCATATATTTGTTATTTATGTGTAAAACTTTATGTTAATTATTTGTATTTTTACGCATTTATAGCATCATTGACACTTTTAAGTTTATTTGAAGCCCAAAATGCTTCTTACTACTTTAATTTCAAAATATAGACGTCTCACACGTAGAAACGAGAGAGAGATGGGCATACGAAGTCCGGTTAGGATAGTGTTAGATATCATTTTGTGTTACTTTTAATGCAATTAAAAACTAATTTGCAAACAAATACCAATAAAAAGCTGTAGCTATTTGTCGCAATTGGACAAAAGATTTTTTGAAATCCCCCCGAGAAAATGGCGACATGTCTGCGTAGATTTCCCATTAGTAGTAGCCCCTTGACTGGGCAGAGTTTAAATAATCCAAATTCTATTCTTATGAACAACTCCATCTATGGATAAATCAAAATTCAGGCCACCGAATCATAAGACCAAAATTTGGAAGTTTCCTGAATAAAGCTTTGGTGTTGAGCAGCTTTAGCAGAAAACGATATTTCTGGTTTCAAGGAAAGTGGTGCTGTTCCATTTAATCCATGGAAAATACAGGATTATATCTTCTTTAACTGGCTTCCGTCTCCTAGCTCTCATCCTAATCCACCATTATCTGATTCCCTAAAACTTCAGGGAAGCATGGAACAGAAACGAATTGCTTCAATCCTAAACCATATATCTCCAATTCCACAAAAATTCATTGAAGTTCTCAAGCATAGCAAGCAAGTTGGCAAGCTTTGACTTCGAAAGAATACGTAGCTTTAAGAAGAAGAAAAGAATGTAAAAGGAAGAGAGCAGAGTAGAGCAAAACAAAAAAAAAATATATATATAAAAAGATCAGTAAATCAGTAACAATGAGAAAGTGGAAAACAAATTGACAGGATTATGTGAGTATTTCAGAAGAAGAGGAACCAATATTGGATGATGCATCGCTCAACGGAGAAGATAACTGCACTTAATGTCGAGAAAAAAAAAAATGTTAGACCCGTCTTACTGAAGATAAGCTGTAATGCTTAGACTGTAGTTTACAGCTGCTGGAAAATTTTATAGAATATGATGACGTGTGCTCTAGATGAAGACAGAAGAAGAAAAGTGCTTTAAATGAACCAGGAATGATAGAAGAGGTGTAGGCTAAATTGCAAATATAGAACTGGTCATGTGTCGCGTACTACTACACGAAAATTACGCTAATCTGAGTGAGATGTCCAAACGTGTATTTTTCTAATGGATTTGTAATTTTTTTTCCTCACGTAACACATTTTATGTGATGCTATTATAAAGAATTTAAGTTAAACTGAAAAGATTTTTTATATTCTATTTTATTACACTTTTAAAAATCTATAGCCAACTCTGTTGAATTCACCTTATGTCGAAAGCCTTTTCAAGCAAAAGATATTGCACGCTCCCACAAAGAAATATTTCACAGTAATATACTTTTTTTTCCTTTCTTCAAAAGACATTTTAAGCATACAGTAAGTTTACTGAAAAAAGAAAAAGACGACGAGAAAAGAGTACGAGAAGAGTAGATGAATATGTATTTTTAAATTTTCTAAATTTAAAAATACATATTCATCTACTTAAATTTCTTGTCTTTTTTTTAGATTTCAGAACATGAGGAACCATTCTCAAAAAAAATATTGATCATGTACTAATTATTTAAAAATTTTCTAATTTTAACCTTCTGAATTTCATGACTTTATTCCATTTCGGCACTCTATGATAGTTAAATTCTTCTAATAAGTATTTGAAAAAAATCCTGCATCGGCTCCATAAGTTACAAAGTAAACTAGATGTGTCGGTGCTTTCTACATCCTATGTTTTCCAAAAAATTCTCTCCATTTGTCTGGAATAAATACTTTATTATTTACATAGTTATAAATTCCTATGTACAATTGAAATCAATTAGATCCAAAAAAAAAAAAAGATCTCGCGAACAAAATAGATTTTATCTGGCCTTCCAGCCCGAAGCTGGTTCACATCCCGCTGATCCATCGATCCCCCCCCCCTATTTTTTTCTTGCTGCACCCCTTTCCATTTCAGAGAATCCGGCATAGAATTTTACACTATGGAATCTATAGAATCCCCATTTTCTAAGGAATCTGGGAAGGGGGGGGAGGCCTGTATGAAGGGTGTAGTACTGCCTGATAAGTGCTAGCATCTCTGATACTAAATTCACTTAGTATGTTGTTGATGGTATTGTTTTTCTCATGTTCATGGAGGATAGACGATCGCTTTATCCGTGGAAAGTGGTGCTATTGCCCCCCGAGGGGCTTGGACTTCTACCTGTTGGTCCCTAATTTTGAACCAGTTTCACATAAGGGAACAATCTTCTGATGGAGGACATTGGAGCCAAGAAGGATTTTACGTGCACCAGCTCCCATTAGCGTAAACGGTTCCACTGCTGTCCAGAAAGGAGAGAGATAACCTTCCCTTGCACTGACCATGCTGGATGTTGCTTCGCTTTTCGTATTCTTATGTGAACGGAGTTTAGTGACTAGACCACTGCGGTGCATTAACGTAGCATAAAGTTACTTTTAAAATCCTTCCTGCATAGCTTCCGAATTTCACGGATGTTACCGCGAAATGAAAACCGCCACTGCACAAATTATCCTGGATGACAGCAGATTTTCAATGCTAAGCTTATTAACGTGGAAGTCTTTAAAATTTTATTGCGTTCCATATTCATTATTTTCTGCATGATGACGCCACGCATGCGCGTTGCAGTAAATTTCGCGCTGCTGCGTATACGTGGCGTTCGTCAGGAAAGGGTTAAACTGATTGATTATACTTCAAATCATTAATGAAGTAAATAAGCAAGTTCGATGTTTAGAATAATCAAGTTCTTTTACGTAAATTCAATTTCAAAGGGAAATATTACTGGGATATTTAAGAAGAAAAATATTCTAAATGAATGCTAACCTAGAATTTTCTATTGTATTATTGTTACTTTGTCCGAAAAAAGTAATTAAATGTTAGTGGGATTAGAAGCCTTGAAAATTCTTCTGTGGCTAAATATAATTGTAAAAACTGAAGTGATATCTGAAAAACTATTTGTCTAGTTAAAATACACAAATTCATCTCAAGAAAATTTGTTTTCCTTATATAATTTCACATTTTGTGATTTATATAAAAATAGCTACGTGAGTTTTACATTATTCCATTATATAGTATATATATTCTCTTAGGTAATGTATCAGAGAATACATTTGAGAGATATTATCTGTCATTTATAGAATGACTTACGCTGTTCACTTTTTTTTTTCCCCGTGATTTAAATTGTGATAATGTTCATCGAAAATATAATTACAAATATTGCTTTTTATTACAAAGTAATCGTAAATACAACTAGAAAAAATAAAATTTGCCTAATTTATGTGATAGTTTAATAGTATCAAATGTTCCATTTGTATATATGTATATATATATAAACTAATTTATATGAAAATACTTTATTGCGTAGATTTTATCTTTCAGTTTTAATAGATAAATGTACGTTTATTTTGATAAAAGTTTCTAGTTGATTTATTCATTTTACAAATTAACGCTTTCGCTGCAACCAAAGTTTGTAAAAAGTTTGAACCTTATCGTAATTTTAAATATTCTAGGTACGTAGACATTAAAAGTCAATTAAAGAACCTTCTCACTAAAAATCATTAGAGTTACAAAATCATTTAAACTTAAACATAAATAGAGGCAGAACTGATAATATATTTTCCCTAATTTTGATAAGATGATAAAATGTGAATTTAACAAGCTTTTCAAAACTTTTAACTCAGCAATCTATGCTATTGCTTTTGCTATGCTATCTTCTATTGCTTTTAAGAGCAATAGACAACTGTAAACTCATAAACTTTATTTTTATGCTTATATTTCTCACAAAATATTTGTAATAAATATAAAACTTCCAAAAGCTTATTTTTTTAGGTTTTTCTTTTACAAATTAATATTAATTGATGACGCCAAATAAGAATACAAAATATTATACAAAATTTACTAAATACTAGCTGCGTACCCGTTCTCCGCACGGTAGGGAACGAAACTTTTTCTTACATGTTTAGTTCGAATTGATTCCAATGATTTGGGATGTAAAATAAGCAGAATGATTTGACTCTTGGCGTAAAGTTACTCATTAGTTATTTGTAAAGTTAGTATAAGTACTGACCTGAGACCATTGTTAATAATATGACGCAAAAAACTATGTCGGTGTCATTCGCGATCAGAAAAGAAAAGCGTGACGGTTTACAGTGAAAATTCCTAATTTTCAAAATGTCTCATTTCTGCATCATAATCTTTTTTAGATTTAAGTTATGCCATTAATACCTTAAATACTACATGAAGTGGAGAACCGTTTTATTTTATAATTAAATAGTTGTGTACCCGCTCTTCGCAAGGCAAGAAGAGAACATTTTCCTAAAATGCGATCATAACTACTTGTGACAAAACAGAATCTCCAAGAAAAAAGTTGTGTTACAGTCTTTTCTGTTGAAACTACCGCGGGATATATTAACGCGACGTAGAATTACTAAATGTTTTGTTAGCTGTGATGTAATACGGCTGTTGAAAAATGAATAGAAGACTTAGTTTCACGAAATATTTATTAATGCGGTATATCGTGCTTTGATCAATATTGCCTTATCATATCTACTTACTATTACTTATACTATCTTTTACTGATACCCATACAATATATTTTCGTTTTGCAACCATTAATGCTTAATTTAAAGAAACGGTCTAGATATTTGCCACGAATGTAGTCTATTACACTTTGGTGATTCTTTGCAATTTATGCATTAGCATAAACGATAATCATTTCCCTTAATGGTTGCCACTAAATCAGCTCTCCATAAATTTTTACGCATAATTCTTGTCAGATTGACGTATTTAGCACCAGGGCCCTATTATCGCACGGGCAAATTGGGGCTTTGCGCAGGGGCCCCCGGCTCGAAATGGCCCCCAAATTCAAATGTTGTTCTTTTTTTATAAAAAAAAAATTATGAAAAATAAAACAAATTTTATAGACGGGGGGGCCCCCTGTTGGTCATAATCAGGCCCTGTTTAACACCGCAATATATTTCCTGCTATTTGAAAACGTGACCCGTTTAAAGTCTCAATTGAAAATAATGCTGGATAATTCACTTGTGAAAAAACAGCATTTAATAATTTTTCTGGGAACGTAAAGTAAAATATAGAATTATTTCACATGCGCGGCGTATGTTTTGCTTGTGAGTCCGTTATTCTGATTGAGTTTCGAAAGGGGTTTTATAGTCGTGACGTCAAATTGGCGCACATTTCACATGTGAAAACTCAGTTATTTTAAAGTAATTTTATTAATTTTTTTTCAACAGGCAATTTTAATCATTGTTACTGTCTCCAAGACAACATAACCTCAAGATATAATACCGAAATTTTTAAGCTGCTGCGATTGAAATGAAAACCCTTCTTTACTTAAAAATTCGTAAAAAATCTCCTAATTTATATTTTTCCTCCGTTCTTCTTTTAAAAGCGGTCGAATTGTATGCTCCGTCTTTTGCCGAAATATAAAATCAGCTATGACAGATAGAATTCAAGATGCAGCAGTTTAAAAAATATTTTACGAAAGTCAACGTCAAATTTAATTTTATTTGAAAAATTCCCAAAAATCTGCAAATTATGTTACACAGTCCGAACAAACAATTTTTAAAAGAAAATTTTCCCCTCTATCCGATGATGTAAATTTCGTTTTACTGCGAGTGCAATGACCGGCGTTATTACGTATTAAGCGAGAAAAATCGCTAAAAATCGGACAAAACATAAAATAAAACATTTTCTAATTCGAATTTCGAAAAAATCGCTCCGAGGCGTGTTAGGATCTGTCCTAGTGAAGCCGTATGCAAAATTCGGTGGGTCTGCGACCAACCGTCCCGGCGCAATGTGATCCAGAGACGCGCGCAAGAAGATCGGTGGTCACAAACTTACCTACCTACCTACATACAGCTACGCACAGCTACATACAATGTTTACTCTCGGATTTTATTATATAAAATAAGATAAATGTTAAATATCACTATGACACATTTTAGAAAATAAAATTTTATAAATAATTAAGTGACGTTAACTATTATAAAAACATGAAAATACTTTTTAAACAATAAAAAAAATCTGGAGTGACTCCACTCGACTTTCCGAACACTTACGATTAAGATCATTACCAAGCACTTAAATAAATTTTAATCGATGAATAATTCAAACATATATACCAAATTGAAACTCAATCGAATGCACCGTTTAAACGCTAACTGCAGTTTGGTCGTACCCCTTTAGGAGAACTATAAGTCCTATACACACCAAAATCAATACCGGTCTTAGGATGGTGGTTTATAACATGTATACCGAATTTGAGCTCAATCGAATGTATCGTTTAAACGCTAGCGCACTTCAAGAAATTCCCCCCATAGGCCATAATGTAAAAAAAATCTTTGTGGTAGCCCTGTAGAAAAACTATAAGTCCTATACACACCAAAATCAATACCGGTCTTGCAACGGTGGTTTATAACATATATACCCAATTTGAGCTCAATCGAATCTACCGTTTAAACGCTAGCGAACTTTCAAGAAATCCCCCTCATAGGCCATAATGTAAAAGAAATCTTTGTCGTAGCCCTGTAGAAAAACTATAAGTCCTATACACACCAAAATCAATACCGGTCTTGCGACGGTGGTTTATAACATATATACCCAATTTGAGCTCAATCGAATGCTCCGTTCAGGAGCTATCGTGTTCACTCACATACACACAAACACACATACACACACACACACATACACACATACATACATACATCTCGTAAAAATAGCATAAATGGATTCAGAAGCCCTCAAAACGTGTAAAAACACCAAAATCTCGAAGTCGAATTTTTTCATGATTACAATACTTTCCTTACATGGTACATGTTCGGAAAGTAAAAAGGGCAGACGTTGCCATCGCTCGACTTAACTACCAGCAAGAGGGCGAACGATCGGAACGTTCATCGCGTGCCACAGATCGAGAGATCCTTTTTTGACGACAGCTGGCTGTGCCGCACAGCGAGCTGTCGTCAAAAAAGAGCCTCTCGATCTGTGGCACGCGATGAACGTTTCGATCGTTCGCCCTCTTGCTGGTAGTAAAGTCGAGCGATGGCAGCGTCTGCCCTTTTTTCAGCATTGGGCAATCTATCCAGCTGTTCTCGCATTCTTCCCTTATTCTGCAGATGTCAGTGCTGTTAAAAAGAATCGTGACCCTTTTTTGACGGGAAATGACGTGCTAAAAAAGTAAAGGATTATCGTGGAGCTATGTCACCCGCAACTATTTTTATAGAAATCAAATCTATTCTTCGTGTCTGGCAACAGTCAAAACGTCAGAGTTGGGTGTTCCCAGAGCGGGAACACCGCGTGTGAAAGGGTTAAAACAAATCATAACTGAAGAAATTTCGTCTACAACACCAAACGGTGTTGCGAAGTGCGTCAAAAAATTGCTTTCGACGTGTTCATGTTTGCATTCAAAATGACAGAGGACATTTTCAAAACTGGCTGTAAGGAATGATGATGCAAAAACTTCGATTTAAATTAGATTTTTCAAAAATATAATGATCACAGGATTCAATAACAGTGTTTGACCTCGCCCATAAAGTCGTAACAGTCCATCAGTGTTGGAAATTGTCTTTCCCTCTAAAACAAGGTTCGAAAAATTCTACTTGAGTGTTAGAATAGTTGCCACATTCTTAAAATTTAAGAGTAATAAGAAAAAACCAACGGGTACTCTTTGAAATGGATCTCCCTGTAATTTATATCCTTTTCCGTGGTTTCCTTAGCAACAAATGAGTAAAAAAAGTAAAAAGGTGCTCTATCTTGAAATGACTAAAAAAAAAAAAGTGTTTATATTTGTTACAAGCGTCTATAATTAAGCCAGAGAATGGCTTTAAGTTCATTAATGGGTTTTTTTTAATGTAAAATGAGTTCAGTATTTGAAAATAAGTTTTGTGAGATTTTACCGTTTGAGTTTAAACGTGAATTTAAAAGTGTTAAAATGGATCACCGCATGATATAAGCGTAAATATTATTTGTGAGTCATCGTCATTGTGAATACACATTTTGTAAATATTGTTTTTCATTCGATTGGCTACACCGGCAGTTACCGCAGGGGTGACCCGACACGGTAAGAAAGGTAAGCAACATTTCGATCTCAAAAACTGAAAAAAAAATTGATATAGAGCATAGAACGAGCCACCTTTTTATTTACTTTTTGTACGGAATATAAGGAAGTAATGTGATCCGGAAAAATTTCGGCGGCCAAATTTCGAAGAAAACACAGATTTTGACTACCGCTAAATTTAATTTTAAGAATTTTTTCGGTGCATCTCATCGTAGGCTATCATGCGTCATCCTATAAATGCGTCTGCAATTCATTTTGACCAATGGCGAGTCTATTGTGACCTCCATGTCGTCTGTAGGTACGTATGTCGTATACATGTGTACGCATGTATGTATGTAACTCGCATATCTCAAACACTATGGGTCGTAGAATATGTTGGAATTTTATATTTAGGATTGTTGTGACATCTAGTTGTGCACCTCCCCTTTTGGTAGCAATCTACAGGATAGTTTATCTACAGGAACGCCCAAAAGATTCGAAATACATTACGCTCTATAGGCCGAAATTCATCAAACTCGCATATCGCAAAAACTATTGGACGTCATTGAAACTCGAAACTTCATATTTAGGATTGCTGTGACATCTAGTTTCACACCTCTCCTTTCTGCCCCATTCGACTGTATAGTTTATCTACAGGGCCATCCAAAAGATTCGAAATACATTAAGCTTACGGGCCGAAATACATTAAACTCGCATATCTCAAAAACTATTAGGCGTAGAATGTCGAAACTTTATATTTAGGATTGCTGTACCATGTAGTTGTGCACCTCCCCTTTCGGTCCCATTCGACTGGATAGTTTATCTACAGGGACGCCCAAAAGATTTTAAATACATTACGCTCTATGGGCAGAAATTCATTAAAGCGTATATTAGAAGTATGAGGCTACTTCAAACGACTCAAAGTGATATATGCTATTGAGATTTACAGAATGAATTTCTCCATTGAAAAAAATGTCTTTATCATTGATAGTGCTGCTACAGGAACACTCAAAAGATTTCCAATACATTGCGGTCAATGGCAATTTTAGGTATACATTCATCCATTTCAAGCACAATACCGTCCTACCCTATAGTTAGGTAATGGTCCAACCACGGTCACGTGCCTCCCCAAGAATCACGTGAAAAGTCGCAAAGCTTGACAACTTTTGGTGTACGTGTGTATGTATTTACTCGAACGTGTGTATTTATCAGGCCTCTCAATTAGTCCTCCTTTTTTAAAATTCCTACCTTCATCAAAGTTTTATTTATATAGCCTAGTATTTTAATGGTTTGATAGACGAAACCTTAACATATAAAAGAACATTTAACAACTGTTGCAGAAGGAGAACATTTTACTCTATTATTTATAGAGGTAGGAATTTTAAAAAACGAGGACCAATTGAGAGGCCTGATTTATGCACTCGAACTCTATAGGAGAGCGCTGCTTTTGTAGTAAAAAAAAAGGTAATTATGCAGAGAAATTGAGGAAAAAAGCCTGATAAAGTAACACTTTCGCTAAACATCAGAATTTAAATATAAATGTATCTATCAGTATTCTGAGAATTAAATAATGATTACCATGACGCTTCCAAAAGAATTGACTATTCTCATAAAATAATCTCAATATCTCTTAGAGGATAAAACTTTTAAAATATATGCATATATAAATATTTCTGAAAATTGTTCACACGGCAAAATATAAACCATCAGAAAAAGTTTTATTATATATTAATGAGTATTGTCTATTCCTTTTATTTTATGTTTGTAAAATATGTATGCAAAATTTTAAGACATTTCATCGGTCATTTTTTATTTTACGTTTTGCATTAAACGGAAAAGTGTAAAATTTTATTTTCCGAAAAAGCAAAAAAGTGTGTTTTAAACACATGTAGATCTGGTGTCTGAGTAACATTTAAAGAGCTGTAACTTCGGTTCTAACAAAAATAGATGTAAAATTTAATCCGTTTTGGAAAACTTAAAGATGTAATTTTATAATTTTAATATTTCAGAAAAATCGATATTTTCACCCAGTACAATCGAAGTTACTTTTTCAAGTTTTCTCTTTGAAAAATAAATAAAACCATTTTTTTTAAATAATAGCATACCTTATTTTATTCAGGTATGCAACGAGAAATGAAGGAGAGAAAAAAAAAGTTTTATTTAGTCTGAAATAAGTAGGAAACGGATAAAGATACAAATATATTATTAATGTTTTCAATTTACAACTTGTGACTTTGGACGATTGACCTCATAATGGTGAGAAGTAGAAAAAGACTGGAAGCACGTCAATTAGTCTGCCAGGGTATGACAAACCTCGTTCTTCATCAGTCCAACTGTTCTGAAGAAGACTCAAGAAGAGCGTAACGGACTTTGCGTCAAGTAGCCCTGATGGTCACCAGCGTTCGAGAAGATATCAAATCTCGTGCGACGTCAATGCAGCCTCGGATCGTTTTAAATATGAACAACAGTGAAAACATTTGTAATTAGAAGATATGGCTTTCCTCAACAGTTCTAACTTCCATGCGGCTTGGGGGGGAAAATATCGGCAGAGTAACAAAGATTTTGAGATATTGCTCGTCTTTAATTGGTTTTCATAAAGGCTCTCTACCTCGAAGAATGTATTGATTTTCATAAGGGCCACCTTCCCTCCCTTCAAAGCCCATCCACCTCCTCAAGGTGTTCTTCGGGTTTTCTCATTTCTGCTAAAACCCATTGAAAGGCTGTCTTGTTCTTCCGCTTTTCACTGCCCGGCTAAAAGCGGTGGAAAAGGCCGTCTTGAACTTCCACTTTTCACTGTCCCGGCTAAAAGCGGTGGAAAAGGCCGTCTTGAACTTCCACTTTTCACTGTCCCGGCTAAAAGCGGTGGAAAAGGCGTCTTGAACTTCCACTTTTCATTGTCCCGGCTAAAAGCGGTGGAAAAGGCCGTCTTGAACTTCCACTTTTCATTGTCCCGGCTAAAAGCGGTGGAAAAGGCCGTCTTGAACTTCCACTTTTCATTGTCCCGGCTAAAAGCGGTGGAAAAGGCCGTCTTGAACTTCCACTTTTCATTGTCCCGGCTAAAAGCGGTGGAAAAGGCCGTCTTGAACTTCCACTTTTCATTGTCCCGGCTAAAAGAGGTGGAAAAGGCCGTCTTGAACTTCCACTTTTCATTGTCCCGGCTAAAAGCGGTGGAAAAGGCCGTCTTGAACTTCCACTTTTCACTGTCCCGGCTAAAAGCGGTGGAAAAGGCCGTCTTGAACTTCCACTTTTCATTGTCCCGGCTAAAAGAGGTGGAAAAGGCCGTCTTGAACTTCCACTTTTCATTGTCCCGGCTAAAAGCGGTGGAAAAGGCCGTCTTGAACTTCCACTTTTCATTGTCCCGGCTAAAAGCGGTGGAAAAGGTCGTCTTGAACTTCCACTTTTCATTGTCCCGGCTAAAAGAGGTGGAAAAGGCCGTCTTGAACTTCCACTTTTCATTGTCCCGGCTAAAAGCGATGGAAAAGGCCGTCTTGAACTTCCACTTTTCATTGTCCCGGCTAAAAGCGGTGGAAAAGGCCGTCTTGAACTTCCACTTTTCACTGACCGGCTAAAAGCGATGGAAAAGGCCGTCTTGAGCTTCCACTTTTCACTGCCCGGCTAAAAGCGGTGGAAAAGGCCGTCTTGAACTTCCACTTTTCATTGTCCCGGCTAAAAGCGGTGGAAAAGGCCGTCTTGAACTTCCACTTTTCATTGTCCCGGCTAAAAGCGGTGGAAAAGGCCGTCTTGAACTTCCACTTTTCATTGTCCCGGCTAAAAGCGGTGGAAAAGGCCGTCTTGAACTTCCACTTTTCACTGCCCGGCTAAAAGCGGTGGAAAAGGCCGTCTTGAACTTCCACTTTTCATTGTCCCGGCTAAAAGCGGTGGAAAAGGCCGTCTTGAACTTCCTTTTTTCATTGTCCCGGCTAAAAGCGGTGGAAAAGGCCGTCTTGAACTTCCACTTTTCATTGTCCCGGCTAAAAGCGATGGAAAAGGCCGTCTTGAGCTTCCACTTTTCATTGTCCCGGCTAAAAGCGATGGAAAAGGCCGTCTTGAACTTCCACTTTTCATTGTCCCGGCTAAAAGCGATGGAAAAGGCCGTCTTGAACTTCCACTTTTCACTGGCCGGCTAAAAGCGGTGGAAAAGGCCGTCTTGAACTTCCACTTTTCATTGTCCCGGCTAAAAGCGGTGGAAAAGGCCATCTTGAACTTCCACTTTTCATTGTCCCGGCTGAAAGCGGTGGAAAAGGCCGTCTTGAACTTCCACTTTTCATTGTCCCTGCTAAAAGCGGTGGAAAAGGCCGTCTTGAACTTCCACTTTTCACTGCCCGGCTAAAAGCGATGGAAAAGGCCGTCTTGAACTTCCACTTTTCATTGTCCCGGCTAAAAGCGGTGGAAAAGGCCGTCTTGAACTTCCACTTTTCACTGCCCGGCTAAAAGCGATGGAAAAGGCCGTCTTGAACTTCCACTTTTCATTGTCCCGGCTAAAAGCGGTGGAAAAGGCCGTCTTCAACTTCCAATTTTCATTGTCCCGGTTAAAAGCGATGGAAAAGGCCGTCTTGAACTTCCACTTTTCACTGCCCGGCTAAAAGCGGTGGAAAAGGCCGTCTTGAACTTCCACTTTTCATTGTCCCGGCTAAAAGCGGTGTAAAAGGCCGTCTTGAACTTCCACTTTTCACTGCCCGGCTAAAAGCGGTGGAAAAGGCCGTCTTGAACTTCCACTTTTCATTGTCCCGGCTAAAAGCGGTGAAAAAGGCCGTCTTGAACTTCCACTTTTCACTGCCCGGCTAAAAGCGGTGGAAATGGCCGTCTACCACTTTTCATTGTCCCGGCTAAAAGCGGTGGAAAAGGCCCTCTTGAACTTCCACTTTTCACTGCCCGGCTAAAAGCGGTGGAAAAGGTCGTCTTGAACTTCCACTTTTCATTGTCCCGGCTAAAAGCGGTGGAAAAGGCCGTCTTGAACTTCCACTTTTCACTGCCCGGCTAAAAGCGATGGAAAAGGCCATCTTGAACTTCCACTTTTCATTGTCCCGGCTAAAAGCGGTGGAAAAGGCCGTCTTGAACTTCCACTTTTCACTGGCCGGCTAAAAGCGGTGGAAAAGGCCGTCTTGAACTTCCACTTTTCATTGTCCCGGCTGAAAGCGGTGGAAAAGGCCGTCTTGAACTTCCACTTTTCATTGTCCCGGCTGAAAGCGGTGGAAAAGGCCGTCTTGAACTTCCACTTTTCATTGTCCCGGCTAAAAGCGGTGGAAAAGGCCGTCTTGAACTTCCACTTTTCACTGCCCGGCTGAAAGCGGTGGAAAAGGCCGTCTTGAACTTCCACTTTTCATTGTCCCGGCTAAAAGCGGTGGAAAAGGCCGTCTTGAACTTCCACTTTTCACTGCCCGGCTAAAAGCGGTGGAAAAGGCCGTCTTGAACTTCCACTTTTCATTGTCCCGGCTAAAAGCGGTGGAAAAGGCCGTCTTGAACTTCCACTTTTCATTGTCCCTGCTAAAAGCGGTGGAAAAGGCCGTCTTGAACTTCCACTTTTCACTGCCCGGCTAAAAGCGATGGAAAAGGCCGTCTTGAACTTCCACTTTTCATTGTCCCGGCTAAAAGCGGTGGTAAAGGCCGTCTTGAACTTCCACTTTTCACTGCCCGGCTAAAAGCGGTGGAAAAGGCCGTCTTGAACTTCCACATTTCATTGTCCGGCTAAAAGCGGTGGAAATGGCCGTCTTCAACTTCCAATTTTCATTGTCCCGGTTAAAAGCGATGGAAAAGGCCGTCTTGAAATTCCACTTTTCACTGCCCGGCTAAAAGCGGTGGAAAAGGCCGTCTTGAACTTCCACTTTTCATTGTCCCGGCTAAAAGCGGTGGAAAAGGCCGTCTTGAAACTTCCACTTTTCATTGTCCCGGCTAAAAGCGGTGGAAAAGGCCGTCTTGAACTTCCACTTTTCACTGCCCGGCTAAAAGCGGTGGAAAAGGTCGTCTTGAACTTCCACTTTTCATTGTCCCGGCTAAAAGCGGTGGAAAAGGCCGTCTTGAACTTCCACTTTTCACTGCCCGGCTAAAAGCGATGGAAAAGGCCATCTTGAACTTCCACTTTTCATTGTCCCGGCTAAAAGCGGTGGAAAAGGCCGTCTTGAACTTCCACTTTTCACTGGCCGGCTAAAAGCGGTGGAAAAGGCCGTCTTGAACTTCCACTTTTCATTGTCCCGGCTAAAAGCGGTGGAAAAGGCCATCTTGAACTTCCACTTTTCATTGTCCCGGCTGAAAGCGGTGGAAAAGGCCGTCTTGAACTTCCACTTTTCATTGTCCCGGCTAAAAGCGGTGGAAAAGGCCGTCTTTAACTTCCACTTTTCACTGCCCGGCTGAAAAGCGGTGGGAAAAGGCCGTCTTGAACTTCCACTTTTCATTGTCCCGGCTAAAAGCGGTGGAAAAGGCCGTCTTGAACTTCCACTTTTCACTGCCCGGCTAAAAGCGGTGGAAAAGGCCGTCTTGAACTTCCACTTTTTATTGTCCCGGCTGAAAGCGGTGGAAAAGGCCGTCTTGAACTTCCACTTTTCATTGTCCCGGCTAAAAGCGGTGGAAAAGGCCGTCTTGAACGTCCACTTTTCATTGTCCCGGCTAAAAGCGGTGGAAAAGGCCGTCTTGAACTTTCACTTTTCACTGCCGGCTAAAAGCGATGGAAAAGGCCGTCTTCCACTTTTCATTGTCCGGGCTAAAAGCGGTGGAAAAGGCCGTCTTGAACTTCCACTTTTCACTGCCCGGCTAAAAGCGGTGGAAAAGGCCGTCTTGAACTTCCACTTTTCATTGTCCCGGCTAAAAGCGGTGGAAAAGGCCGTCTTGAACTTCCACTTTTCACTGCCCGGCTAAAAGCGGTGGAAAAATCCGTCTTGAACTTCCACTTTTCATTGTCCCGGCTAAAAGCGGTGGAAAAATCCGTCTTGAACTTCCACTTTTCACTGCCCGGCTAAAAGCGGTGGAAAAGGCCGTCTTGAACTTCCACTTTTTATTGTCCCGGCTGAAAGCGGTGGAAAAGGCCGTCTTGAACTTCCACTTTTCATTGTCCCGGCTAAAAGCGGTGGAAAAGGCCGTCTTGAACTTCCACTTTTCATTGTCCCGGCTAAAAGCGGTGGAAAAGGCCGTCTTGAACTTTCACTTTTCACTGCCCGGCTAAAAGCGATGGAAAAGGCCGTCTTCCACTTTTCATTGTCCGGGCTAAAAGCGGTGGAAAAGGCCGTCTTGAACTTCCACTTTTCATTGTCCCGGCTAAAAGCGATGGAAAAGGCCGTCTTGAACTTCCACTTTTCACTGTCCCGGCTAAAAGCGGTGGAAAAGGCCGTCTTGAACTTCCACTTTTCATTGTCCCGGCTAAAAGCGGTGGAAAAGGCCGTCTTGAACTTCCACTTTTCATTGTCCCGGCTAAAAGCGGTGGAAAAGGCCGTCTTGAACTTCCACTTTTCATTGTCCCGGCTAAAAGCGGTGGAAAAGGCCGTCTTGAACTTCCACTTTTCATTGTCCCGGCTAAAAGCGGTGGAAAAGGCCGTCTTGAACTTCCACTTTTCATTGTCCCGGCTAAAAGCGATGGAAAAGGCCGTCTTGAACTTCCACTTTTCATTGTCCCGGCTAAAAGCGATGGAAAAGGCCGTCTTGAACTTCCACTTTTCATTGTCCCGGCTAAAAGCGGTGGAAAAGGCCGTCTTGAACTTCCACTTTTCATTGTCCCGGCTAAAAGCGGTGGAAAAGGCCGTCTTGAACTTCCACTTTTCATTGTCCCGGCTAAAAGCGATGGAAAAGGCCGTCTTGTTGGGGTTCTACAGAAATTCTTCATAAAGTATTTTAAGTAAACAATTTAGTTTGAACAGCTCATTCGCTACTTTCACAAAAGAACGAAACTGACGTTGACAGAGCGGGGGCATTTCTTTCCACAGTACGCAGTTTTCATTTATAATAATTTCGCTCTGCTCATTTCCATTTTGGGATTCAACAAATTTTTCCTCAGCTATGGAGGCGATGACTTTGAAAAAAGCTCCAGGCTGTGAATACTTCGTTTGGTCGGAGAGTTCACTTCTTATTGTTACTAACAATCCGTTACAGAGCTTTATTTTACTGTAAAATAAAACAAGAATTATAAATATGCCGGGCACATCGATTACATGAAACATTTTCCAACATAATTTCTTTTTCTACACCCAATTATTTAACGGATGCAGTATTTGCGTGTCAAATTTCGGAATATTTTTTTTTTCTTTCGTTGTTTTACACTTTTCACTCTTTAGTGATGCTGAAATTTCGCGTACTAATGTACACAATCTAGCAATACCTGGATCAATGATAAAAAGTTTTAATCTAAGCTAATTTTTCTGCAGTTTTTTTTTGTGTCTCTACCCAAGAGACGATTGCCGTAAGTATGGTTTTTTAATGTAACAAACTCTCTGGAATACATATTGCTCAAGCGTAGTTATGCTTACTCGTCACGAACGCTCCTTTTTTCCCCGTTAATGGAGTATCCGTGATATTTCAAGTAGGGCACGTGCCACAGGCGACCCTTGACCACTGAGATTTCCATTTCGAGGTGGACGCGACGAAGAAGCATTTAGCCTATCCGCTCACATAGTTGCAAGGACGCGACGAGAGCGATTATCCCTTCTGTACGAGAGACGATATCGGACTCATGTCCTAAAGCCAGAGTACTTTTAATTTACTTTAGCCCGAGGTATATCATTTAAGTCGGAGCCCCAGCCCCAAAATAGACAAATTAAAGTCAATAACTTCATTGACAGAATATCATGAATTATGCCGTTTTTTGACGTTTACTAAATCCTCGCACATGTGTTATTTACTAGTGAGTTTTCTCAATAGTGACCTTCCAAGTGGCTACACTTAATGGACAGAGTATAGTTAATGTTTGAATTGACCCAAGTAATTGAATTCATTTGTATAATTGTATTACATTTTTAAGTTTGTTACTTATTGAAAATTTCACGTTGTCCAATTTCTTAAAATTAAAAATTAAACTCAATGACTTTAAACGGCAATAGTACATTACAGAGCAAGTGAAGAAATTGACAGTTTCACTCCCTCGTGTATCGGATTTGAGCATTGCTTATAAAGTCCCTACACCAAAAAGTTTAAGAAACCTTCTTCTTTATTATTATCAAGCATTTTTTGTCAATGGGTTTAAACTGGAATCCTTCCTGCCTCTCATTGACATCCTGCAACTTTCTAGAACTTTCATGACAGGTTCAGCGCTCGATTCCCAGCTACTTCATCAAGTCAGGCCTTCATTGGTTTGACCCATATATCGCGCCACCAGAACCTTCGTCATAGATGGGAGAGGAAGGCTGCCATAAAATAAAACCTCACGGGACTGCGCTGGTTTGTTACGGAATCAATAGAGTAGCGAGGGTGTGGTTTTGAGTGTCAGAACCCCCCCCCCCCTAAATTTTTTAAAAAGGGCCTAATTTTTTGCAATCAGTACCGGGCCCACAAAATAAGAAGAGGTTCTTACCTTTCATGAATTTTTAGTTAGTAATTTTAGAGATATTTTAAGCATAACTTCCCTTTACTATTGTAAATATTAAACAGAAGATAAATTGCTTTTATGCAGCGGAACTATCTGATAACGACAGATTCTTAACAATAGATTATGGTGTGGCAACAAATGATAATAGGCTTTCAACTTCACTACTTTTTCTAAGCTTAATGACTGTGAATCAAATTTAACCAAGCTTAACCACTGTTAATCGCTCCATTTTCCTCGCATGTATGCCATTTCCGAAACTGGGAGCCTTGGCACACTGCCCTGGGTGCCAAGGGGTAATTAAGGCCCTGGATTAACGGCGTCTATGTATCTTAAAAATGGTCTATTTCCCAAATACAAGAATTTTCGTTACAGCATTGTCTAAAAACAACCCTAAATACTTTTTCTAGCTACGCATTTGTAAGGAATTATAGAGCGGCACGCACATAAAACCATTTCTTTTATTATAAACTAGCTGCGTGCCCGTTCTTCGCACGGTAGGAAACGAAAAATTTCTTCACATGTGTAATTCGAATTAATTCCAGTGATGTGGAATCTAGAAAAAGCAAAATTATTTCACTCTTGACTTAAAATTTGCGTCATATATGTAATAACCTGAGATCATTGCAATATAATGACACACACACACACACACACACACAAAAAAAAAAAAAAAAAAAAAACTATGTCAGCGTCATTCGGTATCAAAAAAGTGCAAATGGACCGTTTGCAGTGAACTTCTCACTTTCAAAATGTCTTATTTCCTCAGACATGCTGTCTTTTAGGTTCACGTTTTAGCGTTAAATACCTCAGACACTACATGAAATGATTTTTTTTTTTTTTAAATACGTTACCCTCTCTTGCAACCCTTTACAAAAAGAAAAGAGATAAGAGATAAGACTGCGCTATTTATAAAGGCTTTAAAATTGTTTTTCTCAGTTTAATTTTTCTTCTCGCAAATAAATCCAGTATTTATAAAAGGAAATCGAGCCAAGCAAAGAAATCGTCTGCTCGCGGGACCCGTTTTTATTTATTTTTTTCAACTGGCAATTTTAATGATTGTTACTGTATCCATGACAACCAAACCGCAAGATATCAAATCGAAACTCATAAGCAGGTGCTACTGAAATGAAAATCCTTCTTTAATTAAAAATTCGTAAAAATTCTCCTAATTTATATTTTTCCTCCATTCTTCTTTTAAAAGTGGGCGAATTGTGTGCTCCGTCTTTTGCCCAAATATAAAAAAGTTATCAGAGATAGAATTCAAGATGCAGCAGTTTTAAAAATATTTTACGAAAGTCGGCGTCAAATTTAATTTTATTTGAAAAATTCCCAAAAATCTGCAAATTATGTTACACAGTCCGAACAAACAGTTTTTAAAAGAAAATTTTCTCCTCTATACGATGATGTAAATATCGTTTTCTTGCGAGTGCAATGACCGGCGTTATTATGTATTACGCAAGAAAAATCGCTAAAAATCGGACAAAACATAAAATAAAACATTTTCTAATTGGAATTTCGAAAAAATCGCTTCGAGGTGTGTCGAGACCCGTCTTGGAGAATTTCCGTACAAAATTTGGTAGGTCTACGATCACCCGTTTCGGAGCTACGCGAGACACAGACAGACAGACAGACAGACAAACGGACAGTTTACACTCTGTTTTATTTATATAGATACACAGTGACATGTAAATCAACTTTTTGATCCGTTTAAAAGGTACCGTAATGAAAGCTGAAAAATACAGATTCGATGCCACTTTATGTAATGATGAAACTTACTTCTTAATTTCCATCTCTATGTTTTCGATAGTACTTTCCAGAGACTTTTTATGACTACGACCTCTACGACCGGACCTAAATGCCATTAGAAAGGAAACGCATTAGTGTCCTGAAACTTATTTATTAACAGTAGCTGGGGGAAAAAATTGAATTCAATAATTTTATGCAATAATAGAGTTTAAATTTGTAATTAGAAAAAAAAACTAATAATCCAATTATTTAACGTTCTTGGGAAAATTGAGTTTTCTTCGTGTGCCCGAATGAAGACGTCCATCTTGCACGATAATTTCAGTGTCCTCACTTTCGGACTGGGGATCTAAAATGTTTAAAACCACGTTAGTCAGTTTTGTCAGCTGACGTCTGCTAATCTCTTCAACTAATCGTTAGTCCCATTCTTCTCACGAAAATGAGGTTCTCTTTCACAACTACTAGTGCTTAAAGTAAATACTGTCTGGCTGCGTTTAGCGTCGAAAATTGGCAAGCTGCCAGTAAAGGTAAATCCGAATGAACCAGTCCAGGAGGGGGGAAAGCGAGCGGGGTGAATGACTTCTTCCAACTTGTTCATTTAATGTAGGATTGCAGAGGTGTGCTTTGAATTCTTATCCTTAGTTCATTTCATTTGATAATATAAATCGTTATCTCGTAAAAACTGCGTCTGGATAATTTAGCGGCAAGCGTACATGTGACTGGTAACCCCAACAACTAATGGACGTGCCCTTTTCCGCCTCTAAACAGGACATTTACGTTTTCATCTAATCGTAGTCAAAGAGTATGAATCTTTAAAAATGTTTGTCTGCATACATACTCCATAGTCAGGGGCGTAGCCAAGGGGGGGGTTAGGGGGTCATAGCCCCCCCCATGAGAAATTTTTTGCCATACAAAATGTATATTCTTCACTATATTATCACACATATGTATACATATATATGAGTTGCAGCAGTCATAACCCCCCCCCATGAAAAATTTCTGGCTACGCCCCTGTCCATAGTGCGTTACACGGGTGTATTATAAGGTATTGAGGCATAACTTGACTAAAAATACTGTCAACTGACGTTCTTCAGTTTGCCGTTAATCGAGTCAACTCATTATCAAGTCCTGTACTTTGTTCGCGAACGAAGCTTATTTTCGCAATCAATGTGATTTTTTTCTTTTACATATTTTTTGAATAATCGGGCCATATACTGGCAACAAGTTCATAGCCAGGAAGGGAACCATAAGGGTTTGATCCCCGACTCTCGAAATTTTAGTCAGTACATTAGTAGATTTTTAATTGCATTGATTCTAGGTGATTTTTTTTTCTCCCTAACGGCCAGTTCAGCTGTCTACTTATAATCTTGACCGCTACGAGGGTCCTAAATGTTGGTCATTTCATTATGGGGGCCGCCTAGTAAACAGACCAACGCTGTCCCCAATAAGTGGTCTCCTAATTTTGAACCCTTTTTCCAGATGAGAGACCTAACACCCGTATTGGCACCCCCAGAGGTATCGTCCTTTGCATCTTTAAGAGATAAAATTTTCCTTTCGTCAGTATGGCAGCCAGGAAAAAAAAGACAGTGCTCCTGACCCTTTTTGGCTAAACTGCTGTATCTGTCCAGCTAGTTTTTGCACCAATTTTGGCGACCCATGACGTTTTAGAAAACCTTGGCCTTTTCGTGTGAAATTTCTTTTAATGTTCAAGCATCTTACTTTGGTTTGCTAGTAATTTCTGTAAGATATATAACTTAGTTCGATTAGTATTTATAGCCTTATTTGTTGTTCATATGTTATTAAATAATCTCCATAATCATGATGTTAATACTAAGTGAAATTCTTTTAAATCAAAGTTTAAATATACTTTGTATGTTAAAAGATAGATAAAAGCCAGTTAAAAATTCCCAAGCAAAATTTACAGATTATTTCCGATGGATTTGACGATGGTTAAATTAAAATGGCACTTAAATATGTAAAACTTTTTTAAAATCTTAAATTTGGCATATTTTCAAGCAATTTTATTGCTTTTCAAACTCAGACTCTCCAGCAACCGCGTTTGAAATTCCAAGAGACGATAAATACTAAAACTTTTAAAATAAAAGGATAAAACTTACAGAGCTGTACGAAACTTTTTGATCAGGCACATATCTGTAGTTATAATCAGCAAATGCACTAAAAATTTCAAGCAAAATCGCTTTTTTACTCAATTAAACTCCAAAGCAGTTTTAGACAGAACCTTTACACTTGAAATTTCAAGAGGAATTGTTGGAAAAAACCTCGAAATTGCTTTGTTGCAAGTTTCAGAACCTTGATAGACTCAACAATGCAATGGTGAACTTGGGTTTGTTTGGATCTGCGTTGTTTGTTGATTGGTGGTATTTCATTGTCGGTGGCATTGTTTTGAATGGATGCATTGTAACGAAAAATCAAAGAATGGAAAATCATGGCCCCCGCTGTTTGTTTACATCTTTTATGGTTGTTTATGATTTTCTATTCTGCTTGTGTAAATACTGTCGAATCCACTTACTGAAATATCGGTTAAAGGAATGTCCCGCTTATTGTAATAAATTTTCAATGTACCAAACCGTAATAATTAGTGAATGCGATCTTGTATAATCTACTATTCCGCTTATTAGAATGAATTTGCTAGGCAAAATGGCTATTTCATCAAACGAGTTCGAATGCATATATTCCCAAAGGGAAAAAATTCTCTTTCCTCCTTAAAAAAAATCCCTTTCCCAAGGGTGGACACTTGGCCATCGGGCATTCATCATTACTAAGGTCCGACGTATTGGCGATTTTATGGTGTAGAATCCCAGTAGTTAGCCAACGTTACCTCTATAAAGGGACTGACGATGTAAACACCCAAGCCGGACCTATGGAATGTTGGTGGTATGGCAATCCTTCACGAGGTTCATCAGCCTGCAGAGTTACCCTTCAGGCTGACTTTTTACGGGGTTATAACGTGAATTCACGTTAGATCTGGAGAAAACTAGCCCAAACTCAAGACGGTGAGATTGAAAGCTGCGGGATAGGACCACAAACCCGGAATCTTCACACTTCAGCCGTGTACCATGTTTAACCCTTTAATGCGAAGTATTCCGCTCTGGTAACACCAAACTCTGACGTATTGACTGTTGCCAGTCACGGAGAATAGATTTGATTTCTATAAAAATAATTGCGGGTGACATAGCTCCTCGAGAATCCTTTTCTTTTTAGCACGTCATTTCCCGTCAAAAAATGGTCACGATTATTTTTAACAGCACTGACATCTGTTGAAAAAGGGAAGAACGCGAGAACGGCTGGATAGATTGCCCAATGCTGAAAAAAGGGCAGCCGTTGCCATCGCTCGACTTAACGACCAGCAAGAGGGCGGACGATCGAAACGTTCATCGCGTGCCAGAGATCTAGAGACCCTTTTTTGACGACAGCTGGCTGTGCGGCACAGCCAGCTGCGTCAAGAAAGGGTCTCTAGATCTGTGAAACGTTTCGATCTCTGATGAACTTTTCGATCTGATGAACGTTTCGATCGTCCGCCATCTTGCTGGTAGTTAAGTCGTGCGACGGCAACGGCTGCCCTTTTTTCAGCATTGGGAAAGGGTTGCTCCTCAAAGGTTTGTCTTATCCACTCTGCCATGGTGGGAACTGGACCCAGGGTGTAACAGAATGGTTCGTTAGCCACTACATCACCAGGGTAGTTGTTTATTCAAATATCGTTCTGCAAAATTGTACTTGGAAATCAAACGTGAACTTGTGTAGACTTAGGAACAACAGAGATGAAAGCCTAGCCTAAAAGAACCACAGATCTCGATAAATTGTGTCTCTCGGATCCAAAATTTCCCAATGATTGCCTCCTTTTGAGTGCGCCATTATTCCTTCTTTTGACCTCACGTAGGAAAACTAAAGAGCAGTAAGTAGTTAAGCGCAGTTGTTCTGTTGAGCAGTAAGTAGTACTCAAGCTTTAAAAAATTATACATATTATTTTACATTAAAAAAAATCTGGAGTGACTCCACTCGACTTTCCGAACACTTACGATTAAGATCATTACCAAGCACTTAAATAAATTTGAATCGATGAATAATTCAAACATATATACCAAATTGAAACTCCATCGAATGCACCGTTTAAACGCTTGCGCACTTTCAAGAATTTCTCCCCATATGCCATTATGCCATAACATAAAAGAAAGTTTTGTCGTAGCCCTTTAGGAGAACTATAAGTCCTATACACACCAAAATCAATACCGGTCTTGCAACGGTGGTTTATAACATGTATACCCAATTTGAGCTCAATCGAATCTACCGTTTAAACGCTAGCGCACTTTCAAGAAATTCCCCCCATAGGCCATAATGTAAAAGAAATCTTTGAAGGGGGGTCTTACAGGGCTTGTAGCCCTGTAGAAAAACTATAAGTCCTATACACACCAAAATCAATACCGGTCTTGCAACGGTGGTTTATAACATGTATACCCAATTTGAGCTCAATCGAATCTACCGTTTAAACGCTAGCGCACTTTCAAGAAATCCCCCCCATAGGCCATAATGTAAAAGAAATCTTTGAAGGGGGGTCTTACAGGGCTCTTAGCCCTGTAGAAAAACTATAAGTCCTATACACACCAAAATCAATACTGGTCTTGCAACGGTGGTTTATAACATGCATACCCAATTTCAGCTCAATCGAATCTACCGTTTAAACGCTAGCGCACTTTCAAGAAATCCCCCCCATGCCACGGTGGGGATCCATAATGTAAAAGAAATCTTTGTCGTAGCCCTGTAGAAAAACTATAAGTCCTATACACACCAAAATCAATACCGGTCTTGCGACGGTGGTTTATGACATATATATCCAATTTGAGCTCAATCGAATGCTCCGTTCAGGAGCTATCGTGTTCACTCACATACACACAAACACACACACACACACACACACACACACACACACACACACACACACACACACACACACACACACACACACACACACACACACACACACACACACACACACATACACACATACATACATACATCTCGTAAAAATAGCATAAATGGCTTCAGAAGCCCTCAAAACGTGTAAAAACACCAAAATCTCGAAGTCGAATTTTTTCATGATTACAATACTTTCCTTACATGGTACATGTTCGGAAAGTAAAAATCAATATCTTACTTTTCAGAAAACGTACACAAAAAAAAGAATTTTAACATGATTATTAACTATGAAAAGTAAAAATACAAAATTTCATAATTTGTCCCACTCATGCCAGATTATGTTGTGAACAGGACACAGTAAAAAAAAATATTTCTAATTTCAACTTCATTTCAATATACAGATTAATTACTTTAATTTACAAAGATATTTTCAATTGAAAAAAAAACAGCCAACATATTTAAAAACAATCCAATTAAATAAAAAAGATACAATCCTCTAAGTCCTAAAAAATTTTCGAAACTACAAATGTATAGCAAGAAAATTAGTTTTTTTTTTCACTTATTCTTTATTGTTACTAGCTGTGATAATAGCTTTTGAATAAGTCCTCAGAATTCGGCAGCAGTAAATAGCTTATTCAAGAGCATAAAATCCAAGTCATGAATAAATTTTTAATAACGTATTGATCGAAAACACGAAACACGTCGACAGTAAACTTAAAACAGTTAGTTATTACCAAAAATGCGCGTTCCCCCGCTCACAATCGAACAAAAGGGCGTACATTTTGCACCCGAATTAATTAAAATAATGAATCGGGCCGAATGCAAAATTAAGTGCGTATTATTAATGAAGACATTTCTTGATTTCCGCAGCGGAGCGTTTGCCCATTTGAATGAAATACACCATCGATTTCCGTTTACGAAATAATGCGATTTATAATTAATTTCGCTGGATAACTCCCAATTATTTCGCTGACTACGCGAGTTATTCCGAAAGCTTAATACAGTCGTGACAGCACAACATTTGCAACGTGACACAGGACAAATTTGCTTAAGTAATTAATTCCCGCTCACAGTCGAAAGTATCGAGTTAGACTGTAACAAAAGACAGCGGGGGAATCTCCCTGCCTGTCTTGTCATTGGGCAAATATTCTATAAAGTATTTACCGAATATATATATATATATATATATGTATGTATGTATGTGTGTGTGTGCGGAACGCTATTCTCAATGCAACCGTTTTATCACTGTTAATCAGTGTCAAGCGCACGGTTGGTTAAAGGTTTTATAAAAGATGCGATGTTCTGCTTTCAAAGACGCACAGCAATGTAGTACAACAACGTATCAAAACTCTTTACGTTGAGTATGTGTTAAAGTTGCAATAAAAATTCCGGAGGAGGGGGGGTGGGTTGCTCTGGTCTAGTATGGACTGATTTCAAATGACTACATCACCAATCGGTGCAAGAATGAGGAAACAAATTTTGTGGCTGCTTTTTTCCTGTAACTCTATTGAACAGTGAAGAACTGTGGCATTGCAAATTTCGATTTGGTGGCTAGCTCTGGCGAGTCTTCCCTAGTACAGCGTCAGAGAAGTTTGGGGCAATCCCCGGTTCAGTTAGGATCGTACATTTTCTATTGAAAACTGGTTGTTTAAATGTATTCTACCACTCCTCAAAGTTAGACCCCAAGAAGTCCGACTCATTCTGTATAATCATCCACTATCTTTGTAATAAGAATTAAATGAAAATTTGTGTACACTGCAAAATGAGAAAATGTGCTCTACTTCTATAGGCATAAAAAATTAATATTTTTTAACCTACGCACGCCGAGAACCTTCTCTTGATCAGGATTTATTTTTTCCGAACCCTATCCCAACCCTAGACGCCTTGCGTTGTTCTTGTAACTTTCTGGCTCAGTAATATCGTAGCAATAGTGTTAATAAGGTTTGGTTAGAATGATAAGTGCATAGTGTTGCCACAAAGCCAATGGGAATGCAGGAACATAAAAAAGAACTTCGAACAAAAACTAAAATAATAACTTAACTATTAAATAATTTTTTAAAACATAAAAATCAGAGAGAGTATTAAAAAATTCATCTTGTATTTATTACTTTAAAAATATTTTTATTGCTCCGCGCTTCTTGGCTTTTCATCAGCTTCTTGAACTGCTTACAAGCATTTTTAATTATTTCGTTGACACCCTGTAATGTTTGCGAGTACCTCCAATGGTCTGTGCACCACAGTTTAAGAACCTAGAGCTAATCTATTAAGAAGTGTTTTTGCTTTGATTTTGGTACGAAAAATTAGCTGCACAGATTATGTACCTATATTAAAATTATTCAGGTATAGATAAAAATAATAGGAACACCTGTGAAAAAATGCAATATTTAAATTACACAGAAGTTCTTGAAACCCGCTAGGTTGTTCGGCTACCATTGGCCTGATTTACAAATTGTATGCAACTTGGGATTGGCAGATACAGGTCTTGCACGAAGGTAAAGATAATTCTCATCCATTAAATTTGCAGAGTGATCTGGAGTTCAAGTAGTGTGCAAAGACTTAGAAGGAATCCGAACATGGACTTTGTTTTCCAAAACACTCCCCAAAAGCTCAATAATGTTGAGATTAGGAACTGAGGACACCACGGGTGATGTTATGCTTCATTGTTATGTTCATCTTATCATGTTTGAACATGCCAAAGCGTGTGTACAGGGCCATTGTCATCGTGGAATAGTTTACGTTCTCCAGGAAATAGAGTCTGAAGCAATAGGATGTAGACGGGTTGAAAAAATACTGTGATAATGCCCGACTTTAATCTTCTTCCTCAGCACTACGGGTGACCTCAAACCTTAAGTCACACCAAGATACCATTTTCCGCGAAAGCACAGATACATCTCCATTCTTCATGGTAAGAACACGACTCTCCAAACGAAATACTTCTGATGATGAACAAGACGAACGCATATCCTGAGACCTGAAATAATGTAAATAATCAATTGTCGAAGCAGATTACTTGTTTCCATTGTTGTTGTGTTCAGTTTTAGGGGTCTCAACACCAATGCCATCGCTTCATAGCATTCTGCGGTGAACATAACAGCTTTGGGATCGCTACTCTGTCATGAATGCAGGCATCATGCCGCTCCCTTTGAATGGTTTTGGTGGATACGGAGTTCTGGAAATGGTGTTCATCTTGGAGGTTAACCCGGACAGTTAGGATCGTACATTTAGTCTTGCGTTTTCGGAACAGTCTGTTCTTCAAAGCTGGTCTATGACGGTCGACCAACTTCGACTTTGGCCCACTGTTCTTCGTCGCTGAGAACACATTTCCCAATTTTTTACTGGATTTCAGAACCCTTGACACAATGCTTGAAACACCCATAAATTTGGCTATTCTGGACGCGGAAGCTACAGCGAGGAAAGCTCTTTTTTTTTCCACGCTGTGTAGGTCGGACATAATGGCACTCCTTGTCGGGAGAAGAATTTTTGTATGTAGAATTCTCACACCGGTAAATGCTCGACTGATAGCTTTCTTTACCTGCCACTAGGTTGCAGACTTTGCGACACGTGGCAAATCTGCTTTGGACAATTCCTGTTGGACAATTCCTTCCAATTCTGCTGTTCCTGTTATTTCGTCCTATAGCTGGAGCTATGTGTACATTTTAAAATACAGTCGCAGCATTTGATGGAATGTTTTGTTCTTTAAAAGGATACTGGTAGAATTTAATATACAATGATTTAGTAATACGTGAATGAACCGCTAATGCTGTTTCATGCATGTGAAATCACAAAAAAGTGTATTAATAATCTAAAAACATAATTGAAATTAAACGTATGTGTAATTTATCAGTTTAATTCAGTTGTATTCATTGCAAATTCAAGCAAACCGTCGAATGTCACTTCCAAAAAAAAGCTTTTTATTTGTATGAACAGAATCACATGTAAACGCAGAATGCAGTTGAAGAAAAAACCGCCTAATTAATCCTTTCAAGAAAATTTAAAAAATACAGTAAAGCATACTTAGAAAGTGTAAATGAGTTATCATGATTTATTTTGAATTCATGATAGTATTTTATATGTATTTGTCATTAAATAGCGTATTTTTATGTCATGGAGTTTATCAATTACAGTGCAAAAATTTTTCCACCGATTTTTAAACATTTTTCACTGATTTTGCGTTACTTATATTTTAAATGGTTTTGCTTTGCCATTACTGTTTTAATTATGAATTCTTATTATATTTGTGTTACTTTAATACAAATTCATATTTTGCTAATTGGTTAGTTACTGATTTTATAACTAGTACTTATTACTGTTTTATAAAAACGTGCATTATTTTTACACAAGCCAAGTATTTGTGTTTTCATCGATTTTTTTAAATTAAAATTTAAAGAAGGATGCATCAATTAGTAATAGTCAGTTTTAATCTAAAAAACTGCTTCCAATTTTTTGAATGAGATAACCCTGTTCTAAAATTGCATTTTCTATATGTTTAAAATCTGAAAACGCTCAGAAATATGATTTTGTTACTGTCTCTTCCAACAAAAGATGAAATGACGGTAATTTTAAGCTTGTAAAATAAAACGGCATTCAGTTTCAGATTAATTACTTTTTATCTTTCACATTAGATATTTCATACTGTTAAATTGGAAATTAAATCTACAATAAAAATTTGTAATTATTTTCCAAAATCATCATTAAAGCACTGATCACAAAATGTCTGAAATTTTTGTGTCTTCATTAACATATGTTTTACCTTTCTGACATAATCCTTGTTCTTCAATAGTCCAAATTATCTTTGTAACTAAATACAAATTTTTTCTACAACAAATCTGTCATTTATTTATTCCATTAAATTATTTTGTGTAATTTTTGGGTCTTAAAAATGCTTTTATTTTCCATACTAATGCATGGATAAAAGATATTGTTAGGCTTACAATCTTAAAAGAATAGAAGAATTGATGGAACGATTTTATGCAATAGCAAACTTTTGACAGAATGTAAAAGATCATCATGCAAAGATATAACAAATTTTTTACACAAATCAGATTTTGAAAGAATTAAATAAAAGCTTTGGGAAAAAAATCATTATTTCTATATAACTTATATTTTAATCGATATTTTAATATAAGTATATTGATAAAGTTCTGCCCATCTTCGTAAACTTCTGTACGAATCTGTCTCGCTCGCTCGGTGTCGGACATAAGGGTACCTGTGCGTGGTCCATATCCCCTGTTTCCAACGATAGCTCTCATATACATTTCCGGCTGGCTTTAGTGTGGGCTGAGACCGACATATTAAATTACTATAATTTTTTTATAAACTTCCTGGTTATTTTTACCTATAGATATCGTACAAATTACACTTATTTTTAATTGAAGCGATCGATCTAAATGAATATAAACGCACGAAAAAGTCACCGCAATACCACGTCTAAGTGGTGAGTTGCACTGAGAAAGGAGAAAACGCGTCAATTGCACTCATTCTGCTCAGTGCCTTTCCTTCGTCACCCCGCCCTCGATGCAAACTTAAAGTCTTAACAGCGAGCTGACTGCAATGGTTAAATAATGACACTGAATTTATGTGTCCGAGACTAACAGTTTTGTAATTATAAAGGTAAAAAGGTACAGACGGTCAACGTTTCTGGCCTGCTACCCGTGAGAGATTTTAAAGATGTTTCACGTCAAGATAATAATAATAATTATCATTATTATTATTATTATTATTATAAAATAAAATAAAAATGCCGTGTCCTTTTCTGATGTCTTCTGTACTGTTACAAAACTAGAAATAATAAGCAAACTGATAAACATAGTTTTATTATCAACACATATACGCGCATTGTGCTGTTGCATACTAAACCAAGTTTTGTAACTGATAAGAATTACAAATCCTGAATAAGCCGATAGGCAGTTAAGTAGTCTCATCAGGTAGCACATAAATTCTGTACATTTTCTAGAAACATCTTTATTACCATACATGTTGTTCTTTTCAAGTTAATGGACGCAGGCAGGGTTTTAAAAAGTACACAATAAAATTACTGAAAACAATTAATAACTATAACTGCCCATATTTCTTTCGAGTTGTGCAATTATTGAATGAAAAATTAATTATTTACAAAGTTAAAATAAGAAGCAGGATAGAAAGGGAATGCTTTTTTTCATGGGTGTACACAAAATCAATAGAAATTTTCTGACATAAGTTATCTTTCCGAATTAGCAAAATAGAATGTACGAGCACTCCATTAATGTTTTTTTTTTTTATCATATGTTCAGTTCTACACCACTTATATATTCGTACTTTTCCTACCTGGATATACAAAGTTCCGTTCTTAAATTTACAAGTAATTAGCTAATTCAACAAGTTTCTGCGACATCCACGGAATCCTTCTACGCATTGCATATTTCAAAATGGTAAATTATTTAAAATAATTAAATCTGCATACTCTACATAATAAAAGGAAATTTATCTAGCATTTTTTGTAATCTTCCTTTTTACGTTAATTAAATCAGCGTTTTAAATCTAGAAAAATAATATTGATGATTTTCTAATTTTTAAGAGCAAAACACTTACTCCAACTCTTACATTAATTTTTGTGCGAAGTGTTGACAAAAACTGCGCAATTAAATATCTTCAGTTGTCACTACTAAAGAGTCATTAATCAAATTTCTTCATTGTTAAAATAACACATAATGGATATTTAACTAAAAACAGCTTTCCGTGAAACCGTCCTCGTGAAAAGAGATAGAAAAAAAGAAGTTACCCAATGTTTTTTTTTACCATCATTTTTATCCGATGCATAAAAATAAAGCACTAATTATCTAAAGTGGAACATAAAGTACTAAGTTTTTGAACGTGATAAAATGATCCCTTGAGACCCATTAATTCTTATAATGTTTGTATTTTCTGTAAGAAATTTGTTCTTTTAATAAATTGAGACAAGATATGGTTTAAAGCAATGAGTAAGAGAATGACACTTTAAACATTATAAATCACTCTGAATCTTCGATAAATTAATGTAGCCAATGCTTCTTAAATTTTCTCTCCTGCAGAATTTGTGGACAAATATTATTAAATGTTCCTTAAATCATCTGCTTTGCAGCACAAAATAAAATGCTGAAAAGTGTACTTCTAAAATATAACTATGAAAAATAAACAAAGTTAAGTAGAAGTATCATTTCAATGTTCTGTAATTTTGGAGTGATTGGGGAATTTCTTTCCTATTTTTTTATAAATTAAATGTTTTTACAGTGTCATCAAAATAACTTAAGTAGATTAACAAAAGCTTAAACCCACGAAATATTTCAGACAGTGAAATTGAATTGAAATGGTTATAATAAATATGAATTATGCGAATATTAATTTTAGTTCTAACATTTTAAGGGGAAAAAAATTACGTCGGACGACTGTGTTTCAGATATCGTGCTTAAATTACGAAAGAAAGCATTGATTGCAACAATACATAATATTTTTGCTGTTATTGGTATTGTATAGCCTCTCTGAAACATTCTTTAAACTTATCTCTGAGCCTTTTTATGATGAAAGGCTGAAACTTTGTGGGTCACCTAATTAATATATGGGAACATTTTACAAATTAGGAGCTTTCTTGTATGGTGATCGTATAAAAATTTTAATCTCCTATTTATTTCGAAAGAACGTGCATTAACTTTGTTTCTGAAATAAAATTTCTGCTCCCTCTTTATTGAACCTCTGTAAAATTGTAAACGACACCTTAAAATTCTGTGCATTATTCTTTTCCTAATTTTGAAATTTATTGTGTATGTCTGTGATTGATATGTCTTTTATTTAAGGAATAAAAGCCTAGGTGAGTGTTTTTGTCACACCCTCTATATATAATTATATACCGTGTGACCAAAAAGTCCGTATAAACTTTAAAATTCACTAAAAAAGAACAAATAGTGATAGAAAATTGCGGTTTTTATAAATAGGTTTAAAGGATGACGGGATTTTTTTTATTAACAGGAAAATTTTTAGTTTCAAATGTTACCGATAGGCGGAGCTGGCATGCACAATGGAAACCAAGTGTCCAATTAAAAAAAAAATCCAAAATCTCTCTAACTTTATAATTTTGTTTCGTTATTTACTCTTTTTTAATGAATTTTTAAACTTTGATGCACCAAAAGCTCGTAAAAACTTGAAAAATTCATTTAAAAAGAACGAATCATTATACAAAATTGCAGTTTGCTGAGAAAGGGTTACAGAAATTTCGGGGTTCTGTTTTATTGGAAACTTGGTTCCCATTGTGCATGTCAGCGCCAACTATCGATAACATTTGGAACTACAAAATTTCTTGTCATTAAAAAAAGTCCCACCATTCTCTAAACCTATTTGTGCAAATCGCAATTTTCAATCGTTATTTGTTCATTTTTAAAGATTGTTTAAAGTTTATACGGACTTTTTGGTCACCCAGAATTTATACAAGGTGATCAGAATTAAAAAACCCCTACTTGACCTCTCCATACATCGAACTATTCAGTGTAAAGGCTCCAGAATTCTTGACCATACTATTCAATACATGGGAAAATGGATTACTCGAAAAAAACATAGTTCCTGTAACACCAATAGACGGCGTTCTGCAACAGAAAATATGCTAAAAAGACTCTAAATACACATTTGTAGCACATTTTATGCGAACGTACCAAACATTCAGGCCACAAGGACCTTATCGAATGCTGCTTAATATGGTTCCTTTCTTCAAGATGTAAAATCTGCAATCTGTTGGCAGTTTCTCCAACTGCGGATCGAAATTGATCGATTGAGATGCTTCTCCAGTGCAGGGTGATACTGTCTTTCAAATCTACCAAGGTTCCCAGACGTCCTCGATATGCACGGTTTCTTAAATATCCCCCCCCCTCACAGTAAAAAATCACAGACATAGGATCTGGGAAACGAGATGGCCTAGTTTTCGGAAACGCACGACTAATTACTCTATCATTAGTAAAATGCTACCGAAGAAACTGCTGTACACAGAAACTATCGTGTGGAGGCGCTCCATCTTGCCTAAAGTCAAGTGAATCAAGACATTAGCGCTGTTGCATTTAGGGTACAGCAAAATTTCCGGGCATGTTTTGGTACCCACTGTCCGTCACGTTCCATATAGCAGGGTCATTGCGAGTAGCCTCTTCGAAAAAAAATTACATCGATTTATATCCATTTTCTTTAATTAAATGATTTCAAGAACCTCAAAAATAGCTGTTTGGAATGGCATAAAAGGTACAGTTTTCAGAATTTTTTAATGAATGAAACGATGATCGGTTATATTATTACTTAAGAAAGAAATTGTCTTGTTTCTCATTATAATGCCCAATGACCAATGGAAATCTATATTGATTAGTAGTTAAATAATCTTAGTCAGTTTCCCTGGGCAATTTTTAAAGGTTTTGATTGAGCTTATTTCTGTTGAGTTCTTTCTAAAACTTAAGTATCTCAATAAAAAAAAACACTTTCTTTTATTTCAATTTTTCAAAAAAAAACCACCCTTTCTTTCTATTCTTATTAAAAAACAAATTAATTAGAAAGAAGTAAAAGCAAACCAGAATCATCAAGAAATTTTAAAACAGAATCGAAATAAATAATCTGAAAATTATCCTGGCCAACAAACGAGGTTAAATAGGAAAGGGCTGTGTTATTCTGAATTCATAACTTTCCTAGAAATCACTGTTTTTGACACTGATTATCACTGTTAAATGTTCACTGTTGAGCACGTTTTCCATCTGTCATCGGCTCTCTATAGAATATTTACTAGAGACTGATAGGGTGTCAGATTTACCCTCCCTTCAGTTTCAACTCTTAGTTCTGCGAGAAATATTAATTGTTTGGGTGCATTTCTCTTGCGTCGTGTATCAAATGCTGTGTTTTCGGGACTACGTTATGTATTGAAAACGGATCAGTTATGCAACAATGGTGGTTATGCAATCATAGTGGGTATTCAGCTGTTCTACCAAACTTCAGTAAATGCAAATTCACATCATTATGTAAACGAAAAATTTATATTCTATTGTGATGAAACTTTATCCGGAATGCTTAACTGAAAATGCGTCTATAGTAGATGGCGTTCACCGACTTCTATCAAAAATGTTTACAACTTTCATAAACATGTGGCAGAACTTTCATAAAGAGAGGTTCATTTTATTTCATCATCTGAAAATAAATATGGTTGCAATGAGTTGATATCTGTTTACTTTCATAAGTGGTGATTGTTATTGATCAAGAATAAGCATTCTTTGTGCCCGAAATAAAATTTCTGCTACAAAAGCATTGGAAATATGAAATAAGAACGACTACTTATCAAAACAGGTATTTGAAAGTCACTTGAAAGGTAAAACGAAGCTCAAAATAAATACATCGTCAATGTCGCTCGAAATGAAAGAAAATTTGCCTGTTTTCTTTGTATTGTCATTTTGATTGCCTACCGACTGACCCGATAGTCGATAGAATTATTAGTGGAACCTACTAAAGAGGTCACATGGGCGTCAGTAGGATATTTTCCACGAGGGGGTCTCAAAATTTACTTCAACATATGGTTACCATGCTGGAAAGAACAAAAGATCAAGGGTCGTGAAAGCAAACGTCATACAAAAATACAAGGAGGGGCAAATGCCCCCCTTGCCCTTTGCTGCCGACGCCCATGAATAATCACCTTCGTAACAATGCCACCTATCTATAGTGACTATTTTTGTACAATTTCACTTTACAACTACCATACTGTACCATATTTGTAAGTTGGCCACCTTTATAAGGAAACCAATTTTCTTCTTCCCGAGGGTGGTAACATAAGATAGGTTCCACTGTACTTGAAAACTTTGTGCCATTTTGTTTTTGTGAGGAAATTTGTCGAATACAACCTGATATAGTCAACAAGAATACACAATGTGCAACCAGAATATTCAGTAGTTTTGCACCAAAATGATACGTTTTCTCGCTGTGTAATTATTATTTATGAGTTTTTAACCAAACACACAGTAAAACCGACTCGTACCAGTCCCCATTCACCTGAAATAGCACCTTGAGATTACTTCTTATTTTCACGATTTAACTGTCTCCGTCAGAGTTTTGAGTCCAGTGGTTTGATAAAATAAAATTCGCCAAGAACTATGCAGGGATTTCACAAAAAAAAATGACTTTTAAAGCATGTTTTGATTATTAGAAAAATCTTTGCACAAGGGCAATGAACAAAATAAAAGAAAAAGAAAAAGATTGCAATAGATTTTAATCAATAAATTGATACCTTTTGTTTCATGCCACCATTCCAAGTATTTTTTATCGCAGTGCAGATAAATGTGAAATCTTTCATTTAGTTACTGTTTCTTTTATGAAGGACAATTTTAGAGACTACTTTATAGGATAATTTCTTAAAATATAGAGATAATCAAAAAAATATTTAGATTTTGAAATACAAACAGTTTCTCTTAAATTCTGATTACATATATCAATTGAAAATTGACTGCGTGAAACATTTGAATCGGTGAGTGCAGAAACCACCTCAGTCACAAAAAGGAAATTTTTTTCAGGAGAGAGAAAAAACTTCATAACTCCTCCAAATTTTCAAATATTTAAACTTATTTTTTTCCTCTGTCATAACATGCATTTATGTTTCTGTCATGCAAATATTACCTAATTTATGAAGTTTTATGAAGTTTTTTCTCTCTCCTGAAAAAAATTTCCTGTTTGTGACTGAGGTGGTTTCTGCACTCACCGATTCATTTGCAAAGAAGAGCAATGCAAGAACCAAATTCAAGAACCAAAGGCAAGAACCAAAGTCAAAGCGCATTGATACAATTCGCATTAATTCACTGGAATCGACAGTAGAAATATTAAACTGACTGTACGGCACCTCAAAACTCTTAATTCCAATAAAAACAATTTCCCTCTAATCTCTTTAACTGTGGTTCCTTACAATGCTCTTCTTTGCAAATGTTTGCCAATTTTCGTCTTACCTCATCGTTCGAACGCCTTTTATGATTTTTCAATGCGCTTCACAGACAAAAAGTGGGTGTTGTCACTGGGAAATTTTGAAATGTTTTCACTGTAACCTTAACCGTAACCGTGAGAGATCTGCTGTTTTAAACAACCGCTATCTCAGGCGTATTCCTCTGAATAACTATATCTGAAATTTTACCTCGACTGGTTGAACGGAACGGCAGCTAGAGATCCGTATATCGCGGAAGTTTTCTTTTTTTTTATGACCCCCCTGTATATATGTGTGTATAATATACCGGGTGATTCAAAATAGATGTTAAGGGGATTATTTTTCAAATCATAAGTGATCGAAATATACTTCCTACATATATAGTTTAATAATCTTATAATTTGGCCTTCTTTAATCTAATCTATCCAAAATCAAGAATTCTAAATCACTTTTGTTTTCATTTTTCTGTCATTTCGGCTTTTAAATCTGTATATTTGCTTTTCCCCGTATGCACTATTCTTTTTGTTTATTCGTCTCTTCGGACCGGTGTGCTAAAAATAGATTATATTGCGTCCGTTTGCAATATCAACGGCTTTTTGTTTCCCCTTATTTGGCATAGCGTTGGCGTAAGTTATTTTTTGTTGCCATGCCTCGTCTTCAAAATTATTTGCTCGCGATTACGTCATTGTAATTTTATTGATTAACTTTTAGGGTTGCTCTGGAATTGGCACTATTAATCTCAGCCAGGTGTTTGTTCTCGCCAATGTGTAATTCTGTGCTGGCGTAATTTTTAAGTCATTCCATCTTAATTGCACTGATTAATTTCGCTGAGCGACCACCGCCCGTTATAATAATGTTTTAATAGTATATGTTTAATAAAATAGTTTTTCAGTATTTAACGTCCTTTTATTATATTACAACCAAGTGTATCGTACCTGATTTTCATGTCACAACGCAACTTAATAATTTAAAACAGCCTAACCAAATAACTTCTTTACATAAATTGGTGTCTACCCAGGCACTTATGTTGCATTTATTCTGGTGGTGGTCTGGAATTGTCGCTATTAATCTCAGCCAGGTGTTTGTTCTCGCCAATGTGTAATTCTGTGCTGGCGTAATTTTTAAGTCATTCCATCTTAATTGCACTGTCCATATAGGACGTCATTTTATTTTCGCTGAGCCACCGCCGCCCGTTATAATAATGTTTCAATAGTATATGTTTAATAAAATAGTTTTTCAGTATTTAACGTCTTTTTATTATATTGCAACCAAGTGTATCGTACCTGAATTTTCATGTCACAACACAACTTGATAATTTAAAACAGCCTAACCAAATAACTTCTTTACACTTCCAATTAGAAAAGTTCGTTAAATTAAGAGTATCTTTCAGACATTGCATTATTTTTATTGGGGGTTTTATACATATTGAAATACTAAATTTAATTTTTATACGGTCCCTCCTCCTACCTTTTATATTTAGAAGAATATTGCTCATTACCTAAGAAAATTAATAAAACAAATCCCGTGTCTCTACGTGGAATAGTTTCTGAGATATATCAATTTGAAAATTTTGTCATTTGTCGCCAAGCAATAAGGGGATGTCTCCAAAGTGAGAAAAATTGAATTATTTTTCAACTGACTTTAATTTATGTTAATAGTCGCTCGATAGATACAATTGACTCCTCAAATCCTAATTTAGCTAGAATTTTCCTATAACGCATCTTTGGCGGTTTCTAGTGAAAGTTGCCACACCATCGTAACCTACACCATTATTTTGTCATTCTATTTTACATTTTAAAATTCCTTCTCTGAAAACGTGAAGTAATTAGTGGATGCCCCCTCCTTAAAAGACTAAATTATCGCTCATTTCATAAAGCAGTACCGATCATTTTAGGTAAAACTGTACTTGTTAATTTCAAACATTTGAATCTGTTTAATTAACTTTCAAAATAATGGTATCATTATTTAACTTTTATCAACTCATAGTGGGTCCCCTAAAGTAAAGATTATCTCGTCTGAAAACCGAAGCCAACACAGTAGGCAAAGTGGTGTAAGTCATCAATTTTAACATTAATTTACTCGCTAACTATTTTACTTAGAGACACGGGATTTGTTTTATTAATTTTCTTGGGCAACGAGCCACATTCTTCTAAATATAAAGGGTAGGAAAGGAGGGACCGTATAAAAATTAAATTTCATATTTTAATATGTATACAACCCTCAGTAAAAAAAAAATGCCATATCTGAAAGCTACTCTTAATTTGACAAACTTTTCTAATTGGAAGTATGTTTCGACCACTTACAGTTTTAAAAATAATCGCCTTAACATCGATTTTGAATCATCCGGTATATACACATACATTATAAGATTAACATGTGAATATTCATTTTATTCAAATTCTTCGTAATTTAGTATCCGCATACAAAAATCCTTAACGGGTTAAAAATGAGGATATCAAAGTTTGAGTGACGCCTTGGAGTGACTTTATAAGATTTGTTTTTAAATTCCATTACGGTTACTTTTGTTTTATTTCCTAAAGAAGATTACGCATTCAAGTGATGCTTTTAATTATCAATTGCACTGTCAACAATGCCAGACTTTCACTGCGCCTATATTATGTGTTCAAATGAACTTATTTCAATAATTTAATTTATCTTTGGCGTCACGCTATCTAGAAGGACAAGTAAAATTTACGCAAATGTTTATTTTGCGTCATGGTATCGAGATTAAATGAAATGTATTCAATACGTAGTTGAACGAAATAATTTGTTAACTTAACAAAAATTTTGTCAAAACCAACAAAGCAAGTTGTTTGGCAAAAACAAGTGACTCAAAAACAGCACTTGTTTCTGACAGAAAGTTAGTCAAAAACAAATTATTTGGCTGAAATAGCTATTTTTTTTTTAAATCGACAAAATTTTGTTCAATTCAACAAAACATCATTTTCCGCATATAAAATTTGATGAAAATCAATTATATACAAAAATTTTATATCAAATATTTACAAGACAATTGTTCCAGAAAATAAAGCACTATTGAGATATTAAGTATTCGACCTTTTGTGAAGACGCCAAGTCCTCAATTACTTGAATCCTTCCAATTTGCAATCAAGTGCGCATTGGATACTACCCAACCGTTTCCTGAATCACCACAAGTATGCAGCGCGTTTACCTCTCATACGATCGCTTTCCCTTTAAAGGTAATTAACGTTTTCCGCCTAGTACAGAATTTGTTAAATTGGTAGGCTAAATAAGCTGAAATGAGATGATTCATGAATCAGGCGAGTAATTACGCTCCGCTACCCCCCCCCCTTTGGAAAAGCTTTCGCCGTTAGATAACGACCTCTGCAAAAACAAATTTTCCAAAACAATAAATAAAAGAGATTGAACTTTATCATAGCCAGGAGTTTTCGCTAGATGTGATGTATGTATATGTATTTAAAAACATTCATTTATTTAAGCTTAAATTTCAAAATTACATGGTGGTGTTTTTTTCTTAGAACTAATAATGGGGGAGGGGAATACAAAAGAGAAACTATTTCTTGCAATTTGGTAATTTAATACTGAAACTGAGAAGGATTTATGTATTTTTAAAATAGGCTGAATGGGGAAATGTGAGTTTTTATTAATGTTCTATATTGGTTCGCTTTTATTAAACCACGCTATTGTTCCTACTGGTATTTTATGAGCTCCAATTTATCAGCATTCAACGATTTCAGGCATAGCATGTTTTCTTTCTCTTTTTTTTCTTTCTTTGGTTTACTTTTTAAGCTTCACAACATTTATTCAGCAAGAAAAATGTTTTGAAACTCTCTCTCTCTCTCTCTCTCTGTATATATATATATATATATATATATGTACGTTTCTTTTCGATAAAGAAAACTCCAGCTAAAAGGCATCGGCTGTGAGACTTTAATTTCAAGTACGCTGTGTAGTAAGCAATTTTTCAATAAAATAAGCCCATGCACTTTTTCTTTCAACTTTGTGATTGCGAGCATTTTTTATTAGAAATATCATTCAAAAATACACACAAAAATACGTGACTAAAACTTTTCATGATTAGCGGAGAAAGCGTAAAATAAATAACATATACCCAGCATAAAGAAATACGCAAAAATAAAAACTACAAATCCTGTAACGCAGATTTATAAATTCAAATCTTCAACGTAAATGTTTATTTAAACAGCAGACTACCGTATTGGACCGAATATAACGAGATATTTTTTTTACTGATCATTTCCCCTTAAAAACTAGCCTGCGCTAAATTCGGGGCCTAGGATTTTCTATTTATCTTGATGAAAAAATTTCGGGTTCGTGTTATATTCGAAGCCGCGTTATATTCAGGCTAATTCGTTAGTAATATGCTAGTATTCTTGATTCCGCAACACGACATTTATCTTAAATCAAGGGGGACAAATTGTGGCCCAAGCGTCAAAATTAGTGCATTGGATAATTTCAAATGGCGCATGCGCCAAACGTGGTGTGGTATATTGGATGATTTTAAATGGTGCATTGCATCCTTGTGACTGACTACTTACTGTTTTCATACAGATTAAAAGCTTTTTAATTAGTTTCGTGCCCAGAAACAGTTTATTTTGCATAATTTAGGATGCTACGTCAAAAGGGAACACTTTTACAATCCAAAATAGATTGTAATCAGAAATCGAACCATCAGTGATTTCCTACCAGATAACTGAAAAATTAATTCTAAGACTCCTTTTCCTCAGACTAATTTCAATCTCGTGTTCACACGTCATAACTTGTGAAAAAAAAAAAAAAACTGACGCCTGATATGGGAAAAGTTTGACCACGCCTGATCTAAGCAATGTATCTATTTAGCTTTTTATACGTTTTATCGAAGTAGCTTATTTTAATCTTGTTCAGACATGAATGTCACTTTATCCATTAGCTTTATCACTTTATCTGCATGCTTAATTCAAAGGAGCGAAGCTAACTTTCCAAAAATGATCAAATTTCGATCGTTTGTCGCTTGACTTATGAGTGCTAAAGGTGTAAGGCAGATATTATAATTAATTACACTGTTTAAAAGACATTTTTAACAAAGCAGAACAAACTAAATTGAATATTGAATATATGAGCTACACTCAGTGGTATAAATGTTTCCTCCTATTTTGTTAGCTTTCGTACGGAAAATTCATACGCTAATATCAGAGCTTCAAATTCTAATATTTTTCCATTTTGGGTACTCTAAATTTTTAAAATCTCAAAAGCTGCAAAAAGTAACGTCAGCAGTCAACACTTCGTTTCTGATTAGACATGTGTGCGATCCACTCTGGGTCTGACACAATTTTCGATATATACGAATATCAGTTACAATTAACCTAAAAACCATATTCACTCAGAGATTTTTGGCCACTCTCTAAATGACGTAATGACGTCTTTTCGTCATTCGTAATGACGTCATTCGTAAATGACGTCTTTTGTTATTAAGACTGCAACGATATATAACAATGCTAAAAGACTTTCTGGGCTGAAAAAAATACGTTCCCGCCCTGTCTGCGATAGTATTCCTAAAAAAAGGACTATATATATATCTTTGTAACGTTGTACTTTTTTTTTAATTTTCAGTCGATATCAGTATTAGGGTTTATTTTGTTGCTATTATGGTACTAATAAAGAAACACGAGAAGATCAAAAGAAAAAATTTGAAAATCAATGACTCAGAATGAAGACTTTTGTAGCTGTTCTCAAAATAGGCACAAGGGAGTGATGGAAGGGAGGTTTTAAATTTCCTTACTATCCTGGTTTTCGAATTTTTGTTAAGGAAAAGTAATACTTTTTAGTAAAGAAAATGTAATGCATCAATGATACTACGTATGAGCATTCTTATATGATAAAGTACATAAAATTTATAATCCTATATTAGGGTTACGACACAGCTGCATTCTTGTGCATAAAAAATGAAAAATTTTTTTTTTCGAACTTCCAAGTATTTACAAAATTTATTCCTCATCCAGTGAATGAAATTAACGGGAGGTCATCTTTGGGTCATTTTCAAAATTGGGTGTAATTTGAAAATTTGAGAGGCAAAAATACAATTAAAAAAAATAAGTAGTTTTTCTTTCCATAGTATAAAACATACCTTGTTCATGAACATTATTTGAGTATTATCCATGCCTTTTTTTTCTTTTATGGGTCATTCCCCGTCAAATCAAACAAAAAACTGGAAAAAGTTCACCACACCAACTTAGATTTTCCTCAAATTTTATACACCAACTTAGATTTTCCTCAAATTTTATATAGAGGATTTATAGGCTAAGACATCAACAAATCTCAATTTTGGAGGTTCTACGATAATTAATTACCGAGAAATTAATTATGCAAATTTTTAAGTTTTCTGCAAGATGCGTCAACTTTTTTCTCAATTCCTTAAATAACTCCTTACCTGTAAAAGTTACTGAAGTGAAAATTTGTTTCTAGGAGTAACTTTTTACGCTGATTCCAAAAATGTTATCGAAATTTGCATATCTTCTATAGTTTATGCATGAGCACTGCATTTCCTAAAAAACATCATGGATTTTTTCCGCATGTCTGATCACAGACACATGTTTTAAATTTTTATATGCTGTTTAGATGGAATAATCGTACATCCCAAAAAATTTTCATCTTGGCTTTCTGCTCAGGAGCGGAGAAAAAAAATTGTATGTATGTACAGGTACATGGTAAACAGGTAACTCTAATGGTAAACAGGTGTTGCTGTTCTCAAATTTCAATTTTGTTGTTTAAAAAGTTGAAAATATTGTATGGTAACAGGCATGACATCAATGTCCTGACAGCTATATTTAATTATAAAAGATCTAATATTTTTCTTAAAATCTTATAAAATCCTTTCCGTAATGTAGTTTAAACTCTATCTCAAAATATTAACGCATGTCAGGGCAGAAATTTTAGTTTTGGGACAGCAATTCTACGTTAACACCGTTTATGTTCTATGATTCCGACAGCTATATTTCAGTATCTTCTCTAATCATTTCTTTTTTTTTAAATTTTATTAGATAGTATGTTTTCTAATGTATTGTTTCACTACTGGAAACTGTCTGATAAACCCTGAAAAAAAGAAAAATCATTTAAATTTTCTCATACCTTGTAAATATATATATATATATATATATATATATATATATATATATGGCACCGAATTTCGAAAATGACCCTTTTCACAAAACAAACTAGTTGCCATTAGAAATTTTGAAGTAAAGAATGTCTGTAAAAAACTAAAAGTGGCAACAGAGAAGCTATACCGGCTTTTGAATGTCAAAAAAGTACATTAATTTAATCAGATTAATAAAAAAAAAAAGAAATTTTAATGTTGCCACATGCTTGCCAGTGCTGCTGTGAATTTTATTTATGTGTAAAATTTGCAATGTCTTTGTTCTAATGAACGGTAATACGGGGTCACACCACTTATCATTGGTGATTAATTTAACTTATGGATGAAGGAATCCAGCAGACGGAATATCTAGCATATTCTCCAGATTTAAATCTAATTGTCTGTACAGGAAATATTAGGACTTGGAATGGTCTTTGATCTCTTTGGAATAAAATTAGTTATCTCAATCACACCTAGAAAACATACCATAACTACGTTTACAGTTATGTGCTTTGAATCCTTCCGAAAATTATCCAACATTTAAACCGTTCCATTAACATTTAGGCGCTTCATATCGCTAATATATATATAACTAATATATTTCGCTTATAGGAAATCTCATTATTTGGCTCTGAAATTACAGCGGAAACTTATATAGTAGTACGTAAGTGTGCATAATATATATACATGTACTTATGCGTATTGTTACATCCAATATGTATAGTATATGTATATGTATATATTACATGCAAGTATGTAAGTATGTATGTATGTATATATATATACAGGGTGTGAAGTTCCTGCCCTACCGTGGGGCTGTCGATCTAACGGTCTGTAATTTTGAGCGGTTCTCTATGGATGTAACAATACGCATTAGAATCCCTTAAACATTTCTCTCCCAGAACATCCCCCCCCAGGCTGATACCCTTCGTACAGCCTGTATTTGTTTGTGTATTTGTTTTGAAACCAAATACGCACACAGTATTACAAGAGTCAAATTATTCTACATAATGTCATAGCAAAATAAATTTCAAATCCGTGCAATTAAAATGGTCTGAAAATTTGTTATGTACTGCATTAACTACACTTATTTGTTGGTTTGAGAAGTTTTAAGCATTTAAATTACTCATTTTCTACTTTCTGTTAGTAAAATGATTTCCCTGGAGATGTCATTAACTTTCTCATTAGTCCTCATTCGGAGACAATTAGCTGATGTCTAAGTTAATCTGGCGCAGCCAATGGAGTTATGAGGTCAGGTTTTAGTTGAATATGTTTAAAAACATCATGAAACATAGCAGTACATACTAGGGTAACAACTTCGTTTTCCATTTATTCATTAAACTTCAGCTACTAACTGTTGAAACTCTTTTTATGTGTCGTAAGCAATACCAATGAAACTCTCATCATCTAAGCACAAACTGTTTTTTGTTTTTTTTTCCCTAAATTAAAAAATTAAGAATTTCTTGACTAGCTTTACAGAGTCTCGTCACTTTAGTTCCCACGTAATAAGATAAGAGCAATCAGCTAGCGCAAAGGAACTATTTTCTTATGTTGATATTCAAGAATTGAAAAAGTGATTACAGGCAGTTTCTCAGCTCTACTTTCTAAAAATAAAGAAAAACATTTTGAAAGATGAAAAAAAGTAATTGAAATTGAATAAAGTATTCAGCCATGATAAATATAGAGCCTGAGATTTCACACACATTTTTGTATCTCAAAGATTAAACAACAGATTCTTATTTCAGCGTTTAACTTCACGACGTTTGACACTAAACATCTGGAAAATTTTAGCTTGGAAAACGTGGCTGGAGAAATTCTAATTGGTCTGAAAACAGTGGTGTCTGAAGAAGCACCCAGATTTGTAGTAGGTTAAGGCAAAGCTGCATACGAGGGCTATCTGCCTAAAGGGGTATGACTTAGGCACGTGATTTTTAAATGTTTTTAGAGTGTTCACGTTTAATCTTCAGTAAATCGCAAAAAATAGTTCTATTGACCGCTGCATGACAGATTATTATCTTGAAAGAACTGATGATTGTTGGAGGTGGCTGAAGTGAAACGCTTCAGCCATCTACCAACGTTCAGTTTTTTTCGCTCGGCCATTAGTCAGCCATTGGACACATTAAACAAGTATAAACAAACTTTTATTTTTCCCGACAAAACTGAAAGAGCCACAGTTTTAGAACAGCACAACTTGACACCATTTTTTCCTTGTATAATGAAAAGATATTTTTATTCTAGTTTACTTATGCAGGTAAAGCAGACAAGTTTTGCGAAATAAAAGCTAAAAGCATAAAATAAATGTACAGGAAAATTCAGAAACCTTTTATCAATGAATCGCAGCATCTTCATGAAGATGGAACTGCAGAATCAATATTGTTATCAAGGTTTATATCGATTGTTTATTCTATTATGTGTCTTTGTTTTACATGTCAGCTCATCCAAATTTAAAGTACTTTATTATAAAAAGTAACTTAATATAATTAGAAATAAATCAAAATATACTAAGTAAAGAAATATTAAAGTTGATAGCCACAAATATAATTGGAATTTTTATGCAATTAAATTATATTGTTGGAATTACAAGTAATGCTCTTATACATATTTCATCAGAAAATAGTTGTCATTTTTAGGAAAAATAATAATAAAAAAACTGGAGGGGCCGCTTTGTTTTAATATAAATTCTTTCTTCAGGGAATTTTAAATTAACAAATCAAGGAAATCGAAATCAAAGACCTACGCAGTATAGCAAATTGATATATTTTTTTTTTATATAAAACTCCCTTTCATGAATAAATGCATGAACTCTTTTGACTTTCAGAATTCAGACGGATTAAAACACGAACAATTCAATTTTAAGAGTGGCAGAGTAATAAAAACTTCAACGAGAAATATTGATAAAGCATTTCCATCTGTGGAAGAAAATTTAACATTTTTTTCATATTAAAGAATTAAAGTATTAAGAATGTAAAACAAAATAGCATTTGTAGTTGGACAACTACATAAAACATTTGTGTAAAAGTATTGTTCAGAACATATTTAAGTAAAAGCACACATTATACAGGGTGTCTCAAAAGGTCGATGCCAAACTTAGCATGTTGGCTGTTATATGACAGACAAGATTTACGTAGGACATTGTGTCCGGAAATGCAAACGTCGATCGCTACAGAGCGATGTTCGCAGGCTTATTATGAAAGTGTGACCATTTCACCCTAGTAAGGTTGCCGGAAATGGCTGAACACTAGCAGCTAGAACTCAAAAAGATACTTTTCTCCTTGACTGTAATGCGCATGTGCAAGAACTTCGCCTCTGATCTCTCATCCTTAGATAAATGGTTACCAACATTGGCGCGAATGCCGTGTTTTTGGCTAACTATAAAATAACAGGAAATTCCAAACGATCTGTCAGACAGGAGAGCGCAAAACCTTGTCTTTTATTTCAAAAAAGTAAATGCTGAAGAAAAGAAAGGATGAAAAGAAATTAAATAATTATAAATTTAGCTTTTAAAGGATGTTTAAAAAATTGTCAGTTGCTAGCAGCGAACAAATTAAATAATTATAGTTTTTTTAAAGGATGTTAAAAAAAATCATTTGCTAACATGCATTTTTTTTTTAACTAAAAGCCTGATTAGATTAAAAAGGAAACTTTTAAATCAGCATTAAATTTCGTAACAAAAATTTTAAACTAAAAAAATATTCCTTTTTAAAATTTAAACCGGATAAGTTTTAAATTAGAAATGAACATTGAAATTCATGACAATAGTTTTAATTTTTTTTTTTTTTTTTTTTTGTAAGTTTGAGGTTAGAGTGAAATTAATGAAATTTATACAGTAAAACAGCGGTTCTCAACCTTTTAACGTCGCCCCCCAAACAAAGGCTAACTTACGGTGGCGCGTCCCCCTCCCCTCACATTTTTCTACATACATTCAGTTTTTTAATCTTTAATAATGGACATTCAGTCGAATTTTCTACTAAATAATGTTATCAGTAAAGTTTAAATGAACATTTTAAGCGAAAATGAATATATATTTGAGTAAAAATTAGAATAAATAAGATGATTTTTTTAAAACGCTGCAATAAATAATTGAAACATCTTAATTTAAGGAGGTAATTGTTAAATGGGAAAGAAAAACCTTTTACTCTTTCATTCTAATTATTACTTTGATTTAAAAAGCCCTTAATAAAATGTAATTAAATCCCATTTACCATATCAGGTGAACAAACTGTATAATATGAAAAAAAAAACTCAAATAACATAGTTTATATATATATATATATATATACAGTGGCGGATCCAGAAATTTTTTTTGGGAGGGGCTAAAATTTTTAAAAAGCTTATTTCACCCAATTAAAATGTACAATAAATTAAAATTTTAGTCTAAACCAATGTATTAGGCTTTTGGGAGGGGCTAACTAAAAAATATGATCATTTTAGCTATTTAAAGTGTATAATAAAGCAGAATGTTACCCTTGAGCAATTTCTTTTGGGGGGCTGAAGCCCCCTAGCCCCTCCCCTGGATCCGCTACTGTATATATATATATATATATATGCTTTTAAATCAAAGTAATAATTAGAATGAAATATAGTAGTATGTTTCTTTCTATTTAACAATTAATTATCTCCTTAAAATGAAGATGTTTCAATTATTTCTTGTATAAACTTTCATTAATTTCACTCTAACCTCAAAGTTACAAAAAAAGAAGAAAAAAAGAGAGAGAGAATTATAACTGTTGTCAGGAATTTCAATGTTGATTTATAATTTCTCAATCAAATCTATTCCAGGTTTAATTTTTAAAAAGGAATATTTTTAGTTAAAATTTTTTGTTACGAAATTTAATGCTAATTTCAAATTTTCCTTTTTAAACTAATCCAGCTTTTAGTTAAAAAATGCATGTTAGCAATTTTTTTTAAACATCCTTTAAAAAAATTTAAAAGCAACATTTATAATTATTTAATTTCTTCGCAGCATTTATTTTTTTCTTTTTAAATAAAAAACACGGTTTTGCTCTCCTGTCTGACAGATCGTTTGAAAGTTCCTATTCTTTTGTAGTTAGCCAAACACGCAGCTTTCGTGCCAATGCTGATAACCATTAGTCTAAGGATCATAACAGATCAGAGGCGAAGTTCTTGCACATGCGCATTACAGTCAAGGAGAAAAGTATCCTTTTGAGTTCTAGCTGCTAGTATGGCTGAACCGGTTTACTAACTCAGAATTCAACAATACGCATTACGTGCATGATACTGCGGATGGGACTGGACGAGCGGCGGTACAGATGTACAGGGAGAAATGATGTCAAAAGAGGCATGACTTTTATTAAATGGTTTATTTATTAATATGGCTTCAGATCCGCGGCACCATACACGTAATGCATATCGGCGAATTCTGAGCTAGCAAAGCGATTCATCTATCTACGGCAACATTCTACATAGGAATGATCACGTTTCCATAAGCCTGCGAACATCGCCCTCTAGCGATCACCCTTAGCACTTCCGGACACAAGTTCCTGAGTAAATATTGTTTGCCATGGTCCGAGAGACCAGCGTGATAAATTTGGCGACGACACGTAGAGACACTGCATAAAAGCATGGTTTAACAGGGGTGACAAAATAATAAAAACACCTGTAAATTTAAGAAAAATATTTATTAACTATCCATCATTATTTTTCTGCTTACAGTTTCTTCCGACTAGTTTTAGTGAAAATGGTGTCCTGGAGATACCTCTTGAGGTTGGTTTTTATTTCAATCAGCAATTGTCTTTCTTGGTCCCTTTCTGCCTTAACAGCCATCTCTCCCAATTTGCCAGTTTGGGTTTTCGTCCAGTGATGTTTTTTGTAGGTGCTATCTCACCTCAAACCTTCTAAGCAAAATGGGGGATGAAACAATGCAAGCACTCGTGAAAACAGTGACAGCATATAAAACCTATTATTCGCACTACCTGGCAAATGAGACTTACCAGCTAATGAAAACGCAGGGAACATGCCAGTGTACAGCAAAAACACACAATCGCAACCAAAATTGCATCTGACCTGAAAAGACATGTTCAGAACCTCAATTTGAACAAAAGTGAGTTAATAGAGTTTCGTACTATCAAATAATAGAAATTTAATTAACAGAAATACTTCTTCATTCCACACAAGTTCCTAATATTTAGTCAATAACTCATCTGTATATTCAGATTTTATCAGACGTTGTAGCCAGTATCGCAGAACGGGCAGAGTGCACCGGGCGACTTGAAACTATGGAAAAATCAGAATAAATGTCATCTTCATACACCAGCTAATATTCATTTCATGGAAGATACTGAAGTAGTAGCTCAATTTCCTTACTCGGGTTCGTAAACAGAGGTCTGTTCTGTGAACATAAAGTATTTCGAACTAAAGAACAAACTTTATTTATCAATTACAGTGGAATTTATTTTATTAAATTCAACCACTAGTTAGAAATTCATGAACCGAAATTTGACTAGCATTTCATATTATTTTTAAGATATTATTAACGAATTGATTAGGACAACATTTGCCACCTACATGACTACAGTGACGGCAAAAGAAGTCAATTTTCGATTGGGAAGCAGTAATGTTGACAGTTAAATTGTGCGTCTAAAAGATTAGCGTATATTTTCAGGGAAATGCGAGTGATAGATAATGGTCATACTGTTAGTTCGGAATGCTAGTAGATTTATATAGTGTATGCAGGATTGCAGGCCAAGAAAAACTTAAGAACCTGGAATAGAAAGAAAATTTTGCCTCAACAGAAAGAGTTAAGGAATATCCACGTATTATCAAGTATGTTAAAACTACAACTCTTGTCAAACTTTATTGTAGTAACACTTTTAGTTTTCTTTTTTTATTTATTTCAGTTACTCTAAAAATGTTTTTTTTTAAATGATACATTTAGACAAAACCAAATCTCATAGCAACATACAAAACGATTAAATCTGTTCTGCACTGTTAAATATATTAAAGAGCCAATAAAGAAGCACTTCAACAAATTTTTCTCAAATGGAATTCTAGTTGTGGCAATAAATTCCACCTTCAAGCCTCTAAAACATATTCTGTAAACAACGCATCTGTAAAACAACACCTAAGTGAGTTTATTTCCCTGATTAAGCACTTTGCATACACTAATAAATTCAATTTGCAACCTTTTCAATATTGATGAGTAACCATGCATAATTACGCATTAAAGAACATAACAGCTTACTTTCTAGTTTGAAATTTAGTACCTTTAAACTAAATTATCCATCAAATATCTCTCTGAGAAAAATACCTTTCACCATAATAATTAAACAGTGTCGCAAGTGTAGATAAAGGTTTAGGGGGTATATCGATATTTTATGCTTGAAAGGATCAGATAATTATTAAGAGATAAGGTGTCAGAAGTTGATATATTACAATCGATTATTAGCCTTTACTGACGTGAAGTAAACGCAAGGTGATAACAGTGCCGTTTTAAAAAGAAATGGAATATTCCTTGCATGATAATAAGAGTTCTTTTATAAGTCATGCATATATTTGAGGAGCAACAAAAATAAAAGTTCTAAATACTCATTATTTATTTATTTATTTTTGTTCTTGATTTACTCTTACGATTTTCAGAAATTTCTTTCCTTTTTTAATCTCCATTCAGTATTAACTAGAGTTTGTATTCATAGCATAACTTAGACGTTAATCTAAGCATGTTTCATGTTTGCAATCAATAGACAAAAAACAAAAGTTGCTGACCTGCGCGGCCCAAGATTCCGCAGGTATACTTACTCCTAAATTAGTGATAGGATATCCCTAACCAGCGGCACTTACGGCATGTTCTGCAGAGTTAAAAAAAACCAAAAACAATTCAAGCTAAAAATCTGAATGCAAGGGTCTCAATTACTCAAATTCCCTTATTTATCACTAGTCACGGACTGAATTAGTAAAACCGCTAATTTTAAAAGATGGTTATAGTGGTAAGAACTTATATTAAAATCTCTCAATGTCCACCGATACTTTCTGTGAATCAACATGACAATTTATTTAAATGTCACTTGACGTTGAGCTAGTTAGCCTTGAAAAAGCTTACCTAACTAGGTAAGGTAATATAGTAACTACCAGGCTGATATCCTTCGTAACTACCAGGCTGATATCCAAGGTAAATAGTAACTATCAGGCTGATATCTTCGTTAAGTGCTAATATGCTCAAGGAAGAAGCACTTAATAGAAACAAAATCATCGCTTAATATATGTAGAGATTTTTTCCCTCTAGACTTGATTTAGCACACATAAACTGAGAACCAATTATGAGACACAAACAGTTAATAATAAAAATCCAATTGATTGTGAGTTCTTTCATCCGCATTTCTATATTTTGGAATTTTAATGTAATTCCATATGTTTTTCCCATTTCCATACTTTTAACAAACAATTAATGCAATAAACATACAAATTTCTTTTTAGTATATTGATACTTTTATACATTCTAATTTGTATATAAGTACTTTTTTGTTTGTATACTGATTAACATTTTCGGCTTTGTTTTGGGGAACGACGATGTTTTAGAAGTAGTCTTTTAATGTCGCCAAGAAAAATTATTGTTGGGATTTAGGCCCGCTAATTGAAAAGTACCATAGTTAGCCACCACATATATTACTGTTGAAAGTTAATTGGATAGATTTGGATAGATTACTGATTATAAGCATAAGTAATACAAAGGGCCGAGGGTCAACTGCACCCGCGCCAACAGCTATCAATCAAATCGAGGGGTGAGTTGCACCGGAAACCATATCTTGCTTCCCTTCTAAAATATGCTACCGCTGGTCATTGTGACACCCATAAAACATCACTGGGTCCGGCTATCACTGTAAGAGGCCTCTGCAAAAATATGCTACCACTGGCCCTTTGCGAGACCCCAGGGATCCTCTATGATTGTCCTCCCCCCCTCCCTTCTATTTCGCGGCCGTGGATTAAATTCATCATCGGTGCAACTCGCCCTTTTCTCCTTTCGCCCGGTACAACTAACCCATTCCCGAACAAGGGAAGCAATAATCAATCGAACAAGAATGCACATCAAGTTTATACATCGTAATCGCTATTGATTGTGAAGCTTTAACTGGAATCGAATGCAGTAGGAAAATTTGAATTCCGAGTAAACGGATAATTCGGAATAAGTTCCACGTATAACGTATACCGGAGCTATTTTATCTTTCATTTATCCCTTGAAAGAAACACCGATTTCCAATTATACCTGCATTTGCGACGACAATAAGTAAGTCTCAAGGACAAACATTCGAAAAAAATTTAATATTATTGTTGTGGCAATCAGTTTTTATACAAGGTCAATTGTATGTCGTAGAAAAGTAGTGTTCGATCATTCCATGGTTTGAGATTTTATATTAATATTTTATTTACAAGTTTATGTATTTTGAAAAAGACAGACGAAATAACTGTGTAGCCTTGACGAAACCTGGCCAGTATAGCAATAAAATAAATAAATGATATAATAAACAGGGAAATGTCAAAAAAAAGCACTGCTGCTTTTTAAATATGACTTAGCCAAGTTATACCTCATTTTCACATTTTTCAAATAACTGGAAAATTAATGCATAGTAACGTATTTGTACATGATCGCAGCTGACGTAATAGAACAAAATAAAATACGTTATGAGCAATGATTATATAGAGGTTTAATTTATTACGGTCGAATTTCGACCACTGGGCGACCACTATGTATGTAATAATTACTGGTCACAATTTATATTTTCGGTTTTATCAACACTGCAATCCTTTACTTTGAGTACCTTTAAAAAAAATTACAAAAGTATTCTAACCCGCGAAAAGTTTTTTCTCAAGTTTACATACCTCAAAACAAATTCTTCAGTATCTTTACAACATATGCCCCGTGGCAGGGAAAAGTGTTTCCAAAGTACCTTCTTCAACCAATTAGCCTCCTACAAAGGCTTAAATGGGTTAACCAAGAGTTTATTTTCGTTTTATGTTTTTAAACTTTTTCTGCAAAAAATATTACTCGAGGCACTTTGTGGGAGAGATCTCCTTATCTAAGAAGCGAAATATTTTTCTAACACATTTTTCGCAATAGTTTTTTGTACAAATATCGATAACAATACTAATGCTGTTTTTGAAGAATAAATACAGCGTCAATATTTGTTTTCTTTTCGTGTTATCATTTGTTGCTAAAAAGAAAAATAAAACATTCGTCGAAGTTTTCATGAAATTGATATGAAATTGAAAATGCATTGTGTGTACCTGGCTGATTTAGAAATTGTTGTTGTTTGGTGTATATTGTACTTTTTTCTGTAATAATGTGATAAATAATTTATTTTACTGCTTGTCTTCAGTAGTCAATTTTTGAAATGAATGACATCTAAATAATCCTTATTTTTTCTTTACCGTTATCGTCTTTTAGAAAGGGTTTTACTTACTGTAATAGAAATTAGTATGTTCATATTGGCTCCTGATTGATTATAAATTTAGGCAAAAAAAAGTAATGCAGCTTCATCAGCTACAAGAATACCCTATTATTTAGTTAATTTCATAATAATTTTACTGTATTCAGACCACTTACTTTGTCAGCAAAGTAAACAAAAGTTTTCACATTTCTGATCAGTTCTTTTGACCTGATCTCTTGCTTTTGATATTTTTTTTTTGGGGGGGGATATCATTTTCTCTTTCACATGCTGTGATAATCTTAAAATAATTAAATATATTTCAATCTTATTTCTTTGAAATACGATTCCTTGAAATAAAAAAGGCACAATTCAGGACTTATTTAGTTACATTTTTGCAGCCATATTGTGTCAGTATATGCATGATTTACAGCATGTTAAATTGTTTGAGGTATTTTCCGCATTTTTCTAAAATTCCGCTGTTATCGCATATTTTTCTAAAATTCAAAGATTTTCTTTTCCCTTCTCTAAGTTTTCGACTTTTTCTTAACTCCTTTTTGCCAAAACAATTGACATTGTGAGTTGGCTAGTATGTCTTGTAAAAGGGACGGGGTAATGTATTAAGTGTGCACTTAGACACCTTACTGTTTTTATGCATTTTACTTAAACCTGTTACGTATACGTTCGATTCAAGTCAGTGTGGGAAGATATCGGTGAATATGGAGTAAGAAACATGCAGTTTTGTTGAAAAGTGACATTCGGCAGGCAAAATAACTTCAAAAGAGATAAAGAGGATAAGTGAAATATGTATGGATAGAGGACATGGAAAAACGACTTGTTGTATGGAATGATTTGAGATTTGGAAGTAGGCAGTAAATCGGAAAGGACTTAGAAGTTACAGTCTAATTGGAGAAGTTAATCCATTAAAGTGAAGAAGGCGGGTTTAAAGAAATCCAGGAGAATCGCTACGAAGAAAGGTTCGAAGTGAAAATATTTACTGGAATAAAAGTTCTTGATCTAAAAAGACTTGAAAATTACTCTGCATTTAGACTGGAAAGATGAACAAGAAACTAACGATGCCCTATACCTGAGCGGCCTTCAAGTACAGCCCTACGACTCCGATAAGTAGTGTGCTACCAAATGTGGATAGCTGTGGTGATTAAAATTCGGTAAAGATAAATAAATATAGTCAACGCATCCACAAAAAAAAAGGTACTATTTTGAAACTATCGACCAATGTCTATCTTCTTGAAATCTTATGAGTTGCAATGGTGTATAATATACAAAGCCTGCTCGAAGCAGATTAAAAGAATTGCAATTCGATAATGAGTCTAATTAAGTAAAGCAATGCTGCTTAAAATAAATGTGTAGGATGTTTAAAAAGTATTAGGATCTGAAATCAATTTGAGTAAGTTTTTTTTAATTTGTTTCAATAATATTTATTTGCAGGAAAATTTGTTGCGATAAGATTAAAATCCCATTACTACACAGATGATGGAACCTGCTTCATTAAGTTTTATGATTTGATGTGTTTGTGATATAGTAAAAATCAGTAAAAAAATGTTTAACTATACTACTCACAATTTTTTTCATAGTTATGAGTAATCGTCATTATTTTACAGGGATCAAAATCACAATGTTCTAAACGCTAATTTTCTAGAACAGACATAAAAAACCAGTGATGACTCAAAATTTTCTCTTCCTTCAAATGTTGAGATTTTTAATCTTGGTCTTTATTACCATCAAAAAATTTGTCTCTCCCGTCCAGTTTCTGAGACTGTTTGGATTTATTGTAAAACTACGCAGAAAGCAACTACAGCAGTTTAAAATACAAAAAGCACTAAATAAAAAATTTAAATATACCAAAATGGACATTTTACAAATTTTACGATATTTTAATGTATAGAAAAAAATATTTTTTAATCCAGATTCAACAAAACTATGGAAAGTAGGTATGTCCTTAGGAAATACCATTTGAATATAAAAATAGATTTGGAATTAGCAACAAAGCAAAAGGATATTAAATTCGGGTTAGGACCCCTTAGAAAGACCCCCACGGAGGGCACCCCACACTTCGGCCTAGAGCCCACGCGTAGCTAATCGGCCGTAATCCCACAAACAAAGCAAAAGGATATTTAACAAAATACTGTAACCTGCTATGTCTGATACTTATGAACGAGTCTATATTAAACATTAACTTCTCTTTATTTATTAACAATACGAGCTTCCAGTTGTCTACAAGGATAATTACTTTATCTGCAAGATGTAAGCAGGATCACAATAACGAAAAATCATTCATTTTCATGATAGCTGTAGAATGAATTGGATTCATTTGTTATCGTGATCTCTGTTCATTTATTTCACCTTTGTTTCAAAACAGCGAGAAATTTTTCATTTCATTTATTCCAAAAATGTAATTAATCAGGTCCTTGGATTAATATACTGAAACTTAGAAAGATTCAAAATTTCAATAAGCATTTATTCATTACACAATAAATGTAAAATTTTTAAAGCAAATATCTTCAAAACCGCATGCCATTCTTATATTTATTTTATACATGCAATTAAGTCACTTCAGAATATTTAAAGATACTAAACATTTAAATTTACCAAGATCTTTTTTTCTTTATACATACAAACTAATTTTGTGGTAAATATTTATTGATATGATGTAATATAACAAGTACACAACGAGCTATTAAAAAAAAGTGCAATTATAGCACAACTACACAAACTATCAAATATTTCTTAGTTTCATAATATTGTTTTGTATCAAAGAGATCCTTCTAAGAGGAGAATATTAAATTCGAAGTGACAGTAACACCATTTCAGCCTGCAATATCCTGATCATAGCCTCAACTCATGTGTCCGTATGGTATTCCTTCATATTACTGAATCCCTAAAACTTGTTAAACGTCTTCGAATTATAAATAGAGTAACTGTTGATGCGAACGTAGCTGTTTTGTCCTGATCCCATGACCCACGCTAGCATTAGTGGACCGGGGATGTGTGCAGCGACTCAGGGCCTTCTCTATTGCAGAGAGAAGGCCCTCGCTGCTCTAGAATAATTACTGGATCTACAGCTACTCTATTCTAGAGCAGCTGTAGTGGTCGCTGCTCTAGAATAGAGAAGGCCCTGAGCGACTGCAGTCGTTGCTTGTTTCTTTTCGGGACCATTGATTCAAACATCGAAAAAATACCATATAGCTTCATTCACCCATGATTTTCTCAAATAGTCACAAAGATCATATGTCACATGACATGCCATGCAATCTATCCGACGAACCTCCCTCTCTTGGAAGAATAATACGACCCTTCTCAACGACAATCGCTAAATAAACACCCTTGATGTCAATGCCGTGATGTCAGTATTGCAAATGTTTATTACTGATGACACCGGCCCCTTTAAATTTCGCATGCACTACTGGCCCCTACAACATCAATGGGGTAGTGAATGTCATGTTTTCGAACATTCGCCTTGTAAATTTAATTGTAAATTTCACAGTTGTGGCTCGGTACTTACTGACATCTTGCAGTGGAACCTTCTAAACTGACCACCTTGGTAAAGAGACCACCTGAATATAGTAAACAATTTTGTGCAATTTAACTTTGCAACCGACACACTTTACTACCTTTACAGGGTGTCCATGTTTTGTGGTGATCAGTTTTGTTCTTCCCGAGGATGGTCACATTATTCAGGTTCTACTGTATAACTTCTTTCGCCAGGGCGCATAGATTTCATATTAATTTTATTTATTTATTTATTGTAACAAAATTCTCTCGTGAAATTGGGGGTTGGAATTATAATGTTCAGGTTATTTTAATTTCTGTATAAATGAAGGTAATTTTTTGAAAGGCTTGTCGTTTTGCTTATATATTATTAAGTTATAGGTTTCAGTGTTATTCATTTTGGTTGAAAGAGAGTGAACTATACATAAATTAACAATATTAATTTAATGTTCCAGAATCTACGGTAACCTTTTAAAACAGCCATTAATTCTTTTTTTCCCGGCAATTTTAGATTTTTAAACTTTTTTTCAACTTTTCAGACAGTTTCAACTTTTACAGACAGTTTAAAAATACTCATGATTTGCTTTGTCAGTGCATCTATGCTCTAACTGCGGGCAATGCGAGTAGATTGACACTATCATTAAATTTGGCATTTACCTAACATTGTTATAACATTGGTAAGCCACTGATATGCCATGTCCTATAGCTTATGTTCCCTATTAAAATTCGTGAATGTAACAATAATTCCTCTTTTTTGTAAAAATGCACAAGAAAACTGCAATACATTTCAATCTATAGGCAGACAACATTCAAAGCACAGCTTAATTCCATAAATATATGTGAGTGGTTAGAACGTTATGTAGAAAAAAAAATTACAAAAATTAGAAACGACAATTTCATGCACTTCATTGAAAAAAAGGAATTTCAGTGTAGTATAAAGAGATAAAACTTGATTTTATTTGAATAAATAACGCCTTTATACTTTATAGCTGTTTCTGTAAAAAAAAATATATGCACCACATATAGTGCGAGAAATATACTTATTTCAACATGAACAGTTTTATCTGTAACAGTATATTTCGATCAAATGCAATTCCTTTAAATATTTGACCAAAATAGTTTGTCTTAAAAATGTTTCATCAATTTAGAGTAAATATCCATGAAATCTCTCCATATAAACATCTTCAAAATTCAGTAGTTCTGTGTCCTACACTCTGAATCTTAAAGTGCGAAAACTGTTTTATTTATATAAAATTTCAGCTGAAAACGTAGGCACACTAAGCATTAAATATTTACCTCTAAATCTAATACTGACAGAGACAATATAGTCTAATCTCTGTTTCAGCGGAAAGGAAATCTCAAACATTTCTAGAATTTATTTTAAAACGAATTTAAAGTCTGGAAGTTTTGTTTTGTGAATTTCTGTTTATATTTGCGGTCGTCAGAATTTTAAGGACACATCTAAGAAATAAGAGGTTCTGCATTGCATTTCTGTAATACATAGATTTATGCTATAGAAAAAGAGAATAAATCAAAATTTCAAAGAATCTACTTAATATATTTAATTCGGATTAATGAGGCTGAAAAAGGTTTCCAACTTTTCAAAACATACGACTGCAGATAACATTTTGTTATCTGCAGTCGTACGCAGATTTGCAGGTAACATTTTGTTTGTTTTGGAAAATTGTTTCACAATATTTCGATATTAATGTAAACTAGCTGGTTACCCGTTCTCCGCACGGTGGGAAACGCATATTTTCCTAACACATATATAATTCGAATTAAACCCAGTAATGCGGGATCTCAAAACGTGAAAAAATACTTGAATCGTGATTAAAAGTTGACGTCATGAGTGCAAATATTAGACGATTGCAACATGACGCAAAAACTACTGTGACTGGGGATCAAAAAAGAAAGAACTTTACGGTATGCAGACAAAACTTTTCTCTTTCGAAAAATGTCTGATTTCTACATCATATAATTCTCTTTGTGAGGTTTAATTTATAGCATTAATATATAGAATATACCACATAAATAACATTACATGATGTTGGCAGCAATTTTATCTTGCATTTCGCAAAGCGTGACAATGCATTAGCGCAGTTATTTTGCAGAGGACTTAATTGAATTTCACCTAAATTAACAAAACCTACATGAAACAATGGATGCATCATTTACATTTAAAAGCCAAAAATGCACCCTGCTCTGGTGAAAATCATGTCGCTTTTGTAAATGAAAACCTTCGTGATGTAGCTTCTGAGAAAAAGCTTATTACACTTATTGAACTTTTAATGCAGTATCACACTTGTTACATAAAACTGACGTTGATCTCGCTGTCAATTCGCACTAAATAAATAAATAATTTCATTTTTCATTTTTTACAGATTACAGTTGACTCTTTATAACATGGGTCTACAACACGAATTCTTAGAACACGACGAAAACATTACGATCGTTTTCGTGTAACACGTTAAAAGAGACTCGTACATCACGGTGAAATGAGACATATGTTCTGATATTATGACGCCTTAGCTCCTGTAATTAACATTCCTTTTGAATGGCAACACCAGATATCATTGCATTTTTACGGAGCGCAAATAAGTTTTGCCGCGATTATACCGCGCAGTCCGCACTCCAGGTGGAGTATAGCGCAGGACCCGTACAACACGGATTCCTATAACACGGAACGTATCTACCGTGTATAGGGAATCTACTGTAGTTGCATAGTGTCAAATTCAATAGTTAAGAAAATTCTGAGTTTCCGTATTTACTAATATTTCATCTCACCTTGGTAGCCGAAATGTATTAAAACCAAATATCCGAACTGTATCAAAAGTAAACTTTACTAAAAGTAAAATTTTTAATTCTGTATAACCCTCAAAACAACTTCGGTGTTTGCCATCTACGACGGTATTTCATGACGTGACAACTTATGCTTGCGTACAGTGGCGTAGCCAAGGAGGGGATCGGGGGTCAAAACCCCCCATGCGGAGTCTTTTTGCCATACAAAATGTATATTCTTCACTCCCGTAACATTCCCATGAAAAATTTTTGGCCACTCCTGCTTGCATATAATTGATCTTTTTTTTTCATTTATCAGTGATCAATATACTTCAAGATCGGAATCTACGCGGTAAAAAATGGTCTAAAAAATCTGACACCAGAAAAATCTGATTAACACAGTGGAGTTACACAAATACGCGCCGGACATACGCTCTTGCTTATGTCCGGAGGAGCAAATACATTAGAGGTTATGTGCTGCTCTGGATAATCTGCCAGCAAAACAGCAAAAATGACGTAAAAAATGACATCCACACGCGAAGGAAATAAAATTAAAGATATGTAGAATTGCATGAAAACTTCGATTATTTTTAAAGTGCAAGTCTGTTACAGTTAGTTCTATTTATTTCACATTTGAAGCGCTTTCACTTTTTCGAGTCTTAAAAGCTGTAGAAATGAGTGGTTTCACTTAATTGTTAAATTTAACAACTTAAGTGGCAACAATGGATTCCGTTGCTACGGAAACTATAGCAATGTTAAAAATAGAACATGAAATGAGTTATTCATGTTTACTTTGCTAGAACTGCCATATTGGCGAAATTAACACCGCCAGTCGATGGCCAATAGCTCAAACCACAAATTAAACTTGACACTAAAGGCAATACGCAATACTTTGTTTGGCGGAATTAAAAAAAAAAAAAAATATCTATGCATACGTTAGTGACATCGGCTCATCTCAATTGTGGAATGGAGTTGATAATACGTGCAGAGCTGCACTACATTTGAATATTTTTCGCCAACTTTGCTAAGAAATGTACTAAAGTAGGAATCAACATACAATTCATTTCGTAAAACAAAAAATATATTAGACAGTATTAATTACGCCTTTCTAACAGCTTTTAGTAAAAGAAACTTCCGTAGCGCTGCTTTAACAAATAAGAATCAATTATTTATTACACAGTACTTCGATCGCCAAATGCCAACATACACCATTTTGCGAGATTTTTTTATTTTCAGAGAATCATTCGAAGCATTGATTTAACAGCAATCAAAATGGGAAATAGTTATCTATCATTTATATTGTTCCATCGCCAAAATTTGATGCAGGCATATTATTGATAAGTAGCAATTATTTAAATTATTAACTATAACGGGTTTTAATCACCGTTAACTACCATGTACAAAATGCGAGAATTTCAATTTTCTGAAATTTGGCGGAATTCCTCTAACTTAAATCAGTTTACTTAATTTCGTGAAAATTCTATAGATCGTTTAAAATCGCCTTAATAACTGCATTACTTCTATATGAAAAATCGAAGTATAGCGCCTTAAAACTTATACTTGTTATTAAAAATACTATTTCGTTACGCTCTCAGTAATTTGCGCCAAGCCCAAAACTGTACAAATCGGTAGAACCTATTACTTTCTCAAAATCGCCAAATGAGCCATTTTTTTTTCGGCCAAACTAAAAAATATACATATTAGTCTCGGAAATCTCTCAATCCCTTATTCTTTTACACATAAAAAACATTGAATTCCAGCTCTGATTTAACATGAACGCAATATTTTAATTAAAAAATAACTTTGTAAATAATCTAAACAGAAAAAAATCATTATTCTTTATTTTTACTGCAGGAGTCTAAATAATTTAATAAAATAGCCAAACATGGCAACCTCGATGCTTATTTCTCACTTTTTTGACTACAGGGGTTACAATCACGGAATTGCGGAGAGCAAAAATTAGCGTTTTTGATGGGGTTTTTTATCAATATCTCCTAAACTAATTCGAATTTCGAAATTTAAATTAGCGGAGGTTCTTTCTCGAATTTTTTCCGAATTCGTGGATACCTCGGTCGAAACTCAACTCCCAGCCGTTTAGGAGGAGATGATGCTACACACACACACAGACAGACGCGCACAGATTTTATTAGTATAGACTAGCCGCGTGCCCGTTCTTCGCACGGTAGGAAACGAATATTTTCCTAAAGTATAATCGTACCTGCGCAAAAACAAAATCTAAAAAAAAAAAAGTTCAAATAGTCCCTTTGTTAGTAGGACTTAACAAAAAAATTCGAGTATTTACTTAACAAAGTAATAAATTACATTATAATTTCTTGTCATGCGTAAAACACGGCTTTAAAAAAATTAAAAAGTCGCGAAATTCCGTTCCGTGTTCTGCGGTGTAAACTCTAAAATAGAAAGACAGACATAGAAAGAAATAAACTCGGACACGTAACTGGGATAAATATTGACTGTTTATTGGTTTCTATATTTACAAATTCGCAGCTGTTGTACAGGGTTGATAATGAATATTTGAATTATGTGGTCATGGAAAACTGAATCCAGATAAAAAAAAAAAAAATCAGTTACTCAAGATAACTCAAAAGGCAGAAGACAAGAAGCTTTCTAAACGGAAGGCTTGAATAGTTTATGAGAAAAAGTATCGTTATCCAGTGATTGAATATCTACGTTGAGATGGTAAGAGATGGCTCTTTCTGCAGACGCCTGTGAATTGTTAGTGAAGAAATGTCCTGCGTCTTCTTGTGATAAGTTCGTATCACTTATTCGGAAAACTATGATTCTAAAGTTTTGAAGAGCTTTGAATAGTTGCTTAGAACATACTTGAATTCGAGACGTGATGGCCAGAGAAATGCTCCAGGGACTAAGCTGAAAGTTCAATTCCTTCCAAGCAGATCATACGGCAGATGATATCGTTCTTGAAAAAACAAAAGGTTGAAAATTGAAAATATTTCCTCCCTGGATTTAGAGAACGATGCGATGGTAGGAGCTGGCTCTTCCTTCAGACGCCCGTGGGATTGTTCGGGGAAAGGTTTCAACGACTTGACTAGTTTATGACAAAAAATATCGTTATCCAGCGATTGAATATCTACAATGAGATGGTAAGAGATGGCTCTTTCTGCAGACGCCCCTTGTTAGTGAAGAAATGTGCAATGTGCAACTTGACGCTGCTCACAATGGACTCGCTATGGCACACAATTGGAAAACGATGATCCCCGACACTTTATAATCTTGACGTCACGGAAGATGGAGATATTTGTAGTAACGTAGTCACATTAAAGTACAGTAACCGGAGAAATGTTCATGAATAAAGCTCCTGGTCTATCACTGAAGAAAAATCATTCGTTGAGACTGCAGCGTATAGACACTGAAGACTGTTTCTGAGGACTTTTAGAACTTCCTCAGACTTCGATAGGTCTTAAAGTCGTTCATTTTTGATTGATTGAAACATAGTACATACAGCTGCTATTATATTTTAGTGGTGAACTATTACGACTATTGAGGAGGAAGTCTACCGAGTAGATTTAGTTTGTACTGTGAGGCATGCTGGTGCTGGGACTATTGAGCATTAAAATGTGTTTGCTAAATATTGAATGGTTTTAAATTGGAGGTGTGTGGGTGATTATGGGTTTTTTCGGATGCAGGAGAGGCGAGAGAAAAATTTACGGATACGTCTGAATTTCTTTTTACGGTATGTAATATTGGTAAAGTCGTTAAGTGGTGGAACAGGTGGTGGGAATCGTGGAGTAGGAGGTGACGGTGTGGTAGGTGGGAATGGATCTGGTGGATTGTCTGAGTAGTATGGCTGTGGTATGAGATGATAAGGCATGCGTGTGATTCTGATATGTCTGGTGTATCTAGAAAAGTCGGGCATGGGTTTTAATCCTCTAATATATAGCATTGCCTCGGGTGTGGGTCTACTGAAAGAAGTATTGGCTGTTGTGTATGATGAGATGGAATGCGTGTCACTATTACATGTTGTGTAAGATGAGACGGAATGTGTGTCACTAGCTGTTGTATAGGATGAGGTGGAATCTGTGTCACTATTGTCTGTGGTGGGTGTTGTACTTACTACCGGGGACTCCTCCTCCTTCACCACTGGCACACCCGAGACGACAGCAGGGGGCCGAACAAAAACAAAACGAAACAAAAGTTTCCGTACGAATAAATGCAGTATAATAAAAGCTCCAAAGAACAGCAAAAAAGACGCCATACTTCGAACAAGGTCTGATATAGACTGAAGTCATTTGTTGAAGTTCCATAACTTTACATTGTTATGTGAACAATGCCAGAATTTGAAACATGCAGTTTGATTGTTACGTTCTTTTTTTCTCTATTATTAAGTAACATACTGAAATAATGTTTAAAAAATGATGTTTTGCAAATGTTATGAATAAATATGTAAACAAATGCCTATTTTTCCTCTTTTTCGGTGCAGTATTTAAAAAAAGTGATATTCGTATTTAAAAAAAAAATCGTATTATAGTCGTATTCTCGCACCATCACGCTGTCATAAGTAACAAATTTAACAATGCAGTGTTGAATTTCGGCTATTTTCATTTCTTCAAATAAGGCAAAACACTTTTTTTAATCTGTCGATCAGTTCTTGCTGGACATGCGCTTTATAGAGGCCACTGAACTTAATAACTGCATTATTTCTGCACTAATCACTGCTGAATTAAAAAAATTAAAGCTAAACTCTAATAAAACCTACACTTGTTTTTAAAAATACTATTTCGGTACGCTCTCAGTAAATTGCGCCAAGCTTAAAACTGTGCAAATCGGTAGATCCTACTACTTTCTCAAAATCGCCAAATCAGCCATTTTTTTCCTCCAAACTAAAAAATATACATATTAGTCTCTGAAATCTCCCAATCCCTTATTCTTTAACACATAAAAAACAATGAACTCCTGCTCTGATTTCACATGAACGCAATATTTTAATTAAAAAATAACTTTGTAAATAATCTGAACAGAAAAAAATCATTATTCTTTTATTTTTACTGCCGGACTCTAAATAATTTAATAAAATAGCCAAACATGGCAACTTCGATGCTTATTTCTCGCTTTTTTGACTGCAGGGGTTGCAATTGCGGAATTACGGAGATCAAAAATTAGCGTTTTTGACGGGTTTTTTATCAATATCTTCTAAAATAATTCGAATTTCGAAATTTAAATTAGCGGAAGACCTTCCTCGGAATTTTCCGAATCTGTGGACACCTCGATCGAAACTCAACTCCCAGCCGTTTCGGAGGAGATGATGTTACACACAGACAGACAGACGCGGACAGATTTTAATAGTATAGAAGATACTTTATTCTTCGTTATTATGTAGACAATAAAACTGATTTAATTTCAAAAGACTTTATAAATTAATTTTTCTTTTCTTAATCCTTATCAACAGTGTTAGGAAGGTTGCATTTCATTTCATTTCTCAATCTCAATAGCACAAATTGTACAAAGGGCATTCCATAAAAACTGAGAGTTATTTTTTTACGTAGTGGCAACACCGCAAAACTAAAAAATAGAAGTGCAGGCGATTTTTTCAAACTGTTAGCTGTATGTTTATACAAAATTCTAAACGAAGCAGACGATTTTATTTTCCTAGTTCTGTGCTTGTTTAAAGAACTGTTTTATTTGCCCTATAGAAATGGAAGAGAATTGGACATTATACCACGATAATGCTCGCCCATATGTCGCTACTTCTTTTCATCAATATCTTAGTAAATGCAATATTAAAATCATGCCACATCCTCCTCACAGTCCAGATCTCGCACCCGGCGATTTCTGGCTGTTTCCGACGTTGAAGGAGAAGCTCCGTGGCAGAAAATTGAACACAGATTCTGAAGTTATTTCAACAGCGGAGGGTTCTTTGAAGCAGCTTCCAGAAAAGGGCTTCTCTACTTGTTTTGAAAAGTGGGTTGAATGATGGGACCGTTGCATATCATTTGACGGAAGGTATTTTGAAAAAGAATTATGTATTTTTTGCTGTAAATATATTTCTTTATTTTTTATGATTCTACTCTCAGTTTTTATGGAATGCCCTTTGTATATCTTCATAATTTACTCTAGTGTTTACTAGTTATTCTATGGAAAATCTTTAATTGATCATTGTTTTGCATACTTTCCTTTTGTTGTTGTGTCTTGCGTTCTTAGTCACTTGGACAAGATTAAAAGACCTCATAAATATTAATCTACAAATCAAATCTTCATGAAATGTGGAGATACGATCTATTTCCCTTGGCGTCCGAAAAATATTCCAGAGGCCGCCAAAAGACGCTTCTCGCGATTATTTACTGGAAAAATTTTCTGAGTACACATGTTGCGTCGTTCGGTATTGAAGAACAAAAATCTGTGCTCTCCGATCTGAAGTTCCTTGGAAACTTGACGACAATATTATATACAATTTTCATTTATGATGAATAGTTTAATCATCTGATGTGTTTTCTTCATCATCGGATTTAATATAAATTTTCCAGCTTAACCTTCTGTTGAGTTTACACTTCAAAATAAATCTATGTTAAAAATTCATGTGGCATGAAGTTTATAAACTCAGTTCTTCTCTATTGAAGGACGTATCTTTTTTTTTATATCTCGAAATGAACATGGACTTAATATGAATTATTATATGTATTTGTAGAACTCAAAGCTCTTGCTTTTGATACGATTCTTTTAAAGCTGTATTTTACTTATTTGCTTTTAAGTGAACCATATAGGCTATGATTTGTTTGTGGGAGAGTATGACAACTCTGGCCAAAAGTATTGCAAGTTTCAGAAATCTAACCCTTTTCAAGATTAAGCCCCCTCTCCCCCGACAAAATTAAAAATCAATATAATTGATATTTTTTAATGTCAGCATGTTAAATTTATTACTTCCATGGCAAGATAACATCAAGTTAAAGAACAAAAGTAATTATTTTATTTATTAAAAAAATAGCATAAAAAATATATAGAAATCATAATCCATTTTGGCTCGCCGGAATAAAATTAAATAAAGAATTAATTTCAAGTTATTCTGCAAAAAGAGGATCCTAACTAATATTATAAATGCGAAAGTGAGTTTGTTTGTTTGTTTACGACGCTTTCACGCCTAAACCGCTGAATCGATTAGGATGCATTTTGGTTTAGATATAGATGGGACCCTGGAGATGGTTATAGGCTACTTAGAATTTTAGATTTTTAATTACTTTTTTAATTATTAATTAAAAACCGTTTTTACGATGCCATGCTTGGCAAGTTTCGCCCGTATCAAATGATTCATGTTTTGAGCTAACAAGAATGCTATTACTTCAATAAAGAAGCGAGTGCATCTGATAAACATTAAATACCACGGAAATTAAGCCAGTTTTATGCCAAATCTATCTATCTGTAATAATAAAAATGAATGTTCGCAAGACAAATCTACAGAAAGCAGAGCTTTGTAAATTTGAGCATGACTGAGCCCATAACTTCGGTAAAGTGCACCTGAGGCTCAGAATTTTGAAATTTTAACTACTTTTCTAACTATTAATTAAAAGACGTTTTATCGCCCGCACAAAATGATTACTACTTTTGAAATAAAGCAGAAATTCTATTTGCAAAATCACATGCATTTGAAAAACATGGAAATTATATTGATTTTACGCCAAATTAAAAAGCATAAGTAAAGAAAAGGGTATTTACGTTTTGTCCCGTCGGTCCGCCAAGACAAGCGATTTTTTCCGAAATAAATGCCGGGCACATGATATTATTAATGGTTTTGAATACGATTGGCAACAGTTTGGTAACTCATTTGACGAAAAAACAGTTTGGCGGGAATGACCGCCGGGATAATAGGTAATTACCAAGAAAAGTCCAGATGTGAAAGTTAATAAATTTCCAAATCCTACCAATAATATAAATGTTTACGTTTATGTGTTTGGATGTTTTTGACTGAATCACACAAAAATGGTTGAACGGATTTAGAAAAATTTGTAATGAAAATAGCTTATGCCCTGGATTAACATACAGGCAGCCTTTCAAGCATATAGCATAAATAATTCTTTTACAAAGACACTCAAAATAATTCTAATGCATTGCGCTCTATGGAAATTTTGTAGCTACTAAACCGATTCTAAAATTTTTTTCATTGATTGAAAGTTACATTTATTCCTGAGTATCATTGTTTGTTTTTGGATTAAGACCGATTGACTGCACTAGGTTCCTAGGCTTATATGGGAAATTCCTCTGTGGGGGACTTTCTAAGGGATCCTAGCCCGTATTTACGCGAGGTTTTTTAGAAAACCGCGGAAAACTGGAAGCGGCTAGGTCCACAGGCGCGACCGGGGTTTGGACCTGGCACCTCCCCCCTTGCAGTTTTGAGAGCAGAACTCCTTAGACACTCGTGGCATCCGAAGTGTTATAGGCTACCTTTAATGCATATATCACAGATAGTTCTTTTACAGGGATGCTAATAAGAATTACATTACGCTCTATGCACATCTCTGTAAGTACTGAACCGATTCCTAAACTTTTTTTACTGATAGTAAGCTACACTATTCTTGAGTATTATAGGCTAAAATTCATGCATGTAGCGCAAATAGTTCCTTTACAAGAACAATCAAAATAAGTCTAATACATTACGCTCTCTGGGTATCTCTGTAACTACAAAACTGATTCTCAAAGTTTTTCACTAATAGAAAGCTGCTCTATTCCTGATTAACATAGACTAAAATTCATGCATATAGCATAAATATTTCTTTTACAAAACAGTTCGCAAATGCTGTCATAACTGTCTCTATTCGCCAAACGCCTGAAAAAAATCTAAATTTAGTAACTCTGCATATTCTCTTATTTTAAATGAAGTATACTACCATGCATTATACTTCATTTGAAACAAGTAAAAAGCAAATAATATTTAAATGCACTTTCTTTTGTCGCAACAATATTTGTTATATACACATGCTACATTTCTCTCGGGACCTAATTCTAAAGCCGACGCGGACGAAGTCGCGGGTAGCAGCTAGTAATAAATAAATTCAATTGAACTAAAGATCATTTATTATGCTGCTGAGCAGCCTTGACTTTGATCGCAACATCCACTCTTTAAGATATGAAATCCACAATGTTTTACATCACTTCCTTCCGGTGTTTCGTGGTGTCAACTTAAATTATTGGTTCCTGAAGCTCTCATTTTGTTTCTGTTTTTTGGTGATTTTCAGATGTATTCTTTCCAATTATACTACATAAATTCTCAAAAATATTTAAATCTGGCAAATTTCCTGTCCATTTTTCTGGACTTATTCTTGAAACGATGGTTAAATTTCTCAAACTTGCAATACTTTTGGCCAGTAGTGTAGTTAATAATGTGGTGGCGTATTTTCTTTTCATTCTTTAACCTTTGAACACGTCGTCTATCCTTACTTTTCATTCATTGCTCAGTCAATTACAGTTTTTCTTTCTTTATTTTCATTCCTTTTTCATTTTTTTTCAATTAAAATACATATATCGAAATGTTGTAAATTGCGATTTTGTTGAGTATTCTATTTTTATATACTAAATTTATTACTTTTAATGCCCCTCCCACCATATGTTTTGAGTTTTTTTCTTTTTCTTTTTATTAGAGTAATATTTTTGAAGATTCTATATACCGATTTTGTTTCAACATCACAACTGTTTAAGAATGTTTTAACCATATGTGTTTCACTGATGCCAATCGGAATCAAGCATTCATAAATGTTTTCCAGATTCCTTTTGTATGTGAAATATATGTGTTATTGTATTTTTTTTATGTAATACAGTGCTTTGCAGCATTGACGGAAAATGCAATTAAAATATATTTAAAAAAAAAAACTTAATGTTATAATTCCATTTGCCATTGTATGTAAAAATTATTTTGGACTTGACGCGTTAAATAGGTCGATTTTAAAGATAATTACCATGCACGGGTTGCATTTTTGAGCAACACTCTGTAGCAAATTGAAAATGACATATAGACATGCAGTTCACAATGTTAATTAAAAAGCATCCATATTAACTAAATTAAAAGTGTTAGTAAATGGATGAAAAATTGAATTGGCAATGCTAAGTGTTTTTGAATAAAGCAGCATCAGTTTAATTATTCGGGCGTTTTATGCAATTAAACTTTCAGTAAAAACCTTTCATGCTAATTCTGTTACATTGTTCACACCGCTTCTGTTAGATTACTGCTGCTACACAAAAGAACCAGACATTTTATCTCTCATAAAAGTGAGATGAGTTATATATATCTTGAGTTATATTCGTGAGCAAAGACGATTCGTTCTTAATCATTTGGACGGTGGCATTCGGTATGAAATGCCCTCGGCTTGCGAGATTGGTGCATCTGACTCAAGTCTTGCGATAAATATTTGTTATATACTACATATTGTCCTTCTCCTTAGCTCTTTAACGCGCAGTGTTCCCGCTCTGGGAACATCAAACGCTGACGTTTTGACAGTTGCGAGTCACGAAGAATAGATTTGATTTCTATAAAAAGAGTTGCGGGTGACAGAGCTCCACTTTACTTTTTAGCACGTCATTTCCCGTCAAAAAATAGTCACGATTATTTTTAACAGCACTGACATCTGCTGAAAAATAGAAGAATGCGAGAACAGCTGGATAGATTGCCCAATGCGGAAAAAAGGGCAATCGTTGCAATCGCTCGACTTAACTACCAGCAAGAGGGCGGACGATCGAAACGCTCATCGCGTGCCACGGATCTAGAGACCCTGTTTTGACGACAGCTGGCTGTGCGGCACAGCGTCTTAATTTAGTTAAGTTGAGCGATGGCAACGGCTGCCCTTTTTTCAGCATTGGGAAAGGGTTGCGCCTCAAAGGGTTAAATATAATATCCTATACACTAGCCATGTCTGATAATTTGCAACATAGGTAATTTTTAAGAAAAACTATGAATTGTTAGCACTAGGGTACTATTTCGCTAAATCCCAGATTTTTGTCTATCCATTTTTGTCTACGCGATCTTGTCGATAGGTTATGTAGATATGAAATTTTCAAATGTGTTTGCCAGATAATGTGGAAGGGCAGGGGGCGTTAATAAATGTTGAAAGTCGCACAAGGTTTGCAATTTTTGATGATGGATCACTCAGTTTGGTGCCAAACCGTGACAATTTATAACAAAGGGGGAGTATAGTTAGAAAATGCCTAGCGAAGATTGTAAAATAGTTTTCGTAGGCAATTTTAATATAGATTTTAATTCCGAAGAAGTTTTTTATGCAACAGAGAACACAAATACGGTACACTCATAGATTATGATACACTTTCCAAATGGTATTTATAAAGGTGAAGTATAGTTTGACTTTGCCTGGCGAAAATGGTTAAACAGTTTTGGTAGGCGATTTAGTATAGATTTCACTTCCAAAGAAGTGTTTTGTGTAACAAGGAAGAAAAACACGGCACACTCATGTATTATGATGTCCATTCCAAACAGTATTTTAAAAGGCAGAGGATAGTTGAAATATGCTTGGCGAAGATTGTAAAACAGTTTTAGTAGGCAATTTTAATATAGATTTTTATGCCAAAGATGGCTTTTATGGAACAAGGAAGAAAAATACTACACACTCATGAATAACGATATACATTCCAACTTAATGGAATACGGAAGAAAAATAGGGACGACGCATCAATTATGATACGTTTTTAATTTATAGCACTTCAGTGTGTAAAGTGTTTCAGATTTTCTTATTTTTTTTTTTAGTGGAGGAGGGGAATGAGGGGTTGGAAATTTGTTATTCTCTAAAAAATGAATTGGTCGATTACTAAGAAAGGGAAGTACATCTATATAATTGTTATTGGCTATTCTTGACTTTTGGTAATAATACTAAAAAATTCATGGAAGCCTTCATTTCTAGAGATTTCTTAGTAATCGAACGAATTTTTTTAGAATAGTCACTGCAGGTAAATGAAAAAGTGAAAAAAAGTATGAAAATGATTGCAACTCAGGGGGATTTAAAAAATTCAATTTCCTTGCCAAACAATTCTTAATTTTTTCATGCCGGAGCATTTTACTTAAAGCACCAAAAAAGATAACTTTATAAAAGACATGCATGCATGTTTGTAAAAATATATTAAAAATTACATTTTATTAAGCCACTGTGCAAATTTGTCTTTAATGCCTTTACATTTGTCACACTGTGCAAATTTGTCCAGTAACAAACAGCCTCCTGTGTTGTGTAGTGGCTAAAGAACCGTCCTCCTACACCTACACCACGGGTCAGGGTTCCATTCTTGGCATGAGCTTGGGTGTCATTTCGTTCTTTCCTTCATAGGAGGCAACGTGTGCCCAACTATTAGGCACCTCCATAATAAAGTGACCAATACTTCCGGTCTTAGAAATCGGCTGAGGTCCGTCATTGCCAAGCGCTGTGCTATTAGTAAAAAAAGAAAGAAAAATGTCACTAACATCAAGAGATGAAATCCAAACTAGGAAAAGTACGTTTATTAAAAGTTTCCTAAAATAAGAATAGGAGAATGAAAAGCTCCTGTATTTTGCATATTAGCAGGGTTCTTTTTTTTCAGTTTAACTTTTTAAGTTACTTTAAAAAAAATACAACAAGTCTGGATATTTTTATTTATGTGTACGAGCTTAAAAATTGTCTGACTTTCTAAAAAGTACAAAACTTAAAACTTCTTTCTTAACTTTCATTCTGCTTCGCTTTCCGACAAGATTAATGTCGGAAAATCTAAAGGAGTAAAGATTCATCTGGGAGATGAAAAGCAATACTGAAGAAAGAAGCTTAATTAAAGCTGAAGGATTTAATTGATATAAGCTACGGTAAATTGATTTTTTAAACAAGTGACCAGAAAACTTTTCATTGCTAAACTAAAAAAGTGAATAAATAGCGAACTCTTCAAATTTGCATTCGAGTTTAGTCTGTTAATTTCAGTAAAGCATCTGGGAAATAAAATTCTTTATTTAAAAATCGTTTCGTGTTAAAATAGGTTACAATACCAATTTATTAATTTGTGTTTTTTAATTGAAACTATTCATTATTTCTTCTGAAACTTTGTTCTGTGTTTACGCTGGAAATAATTTGTCTTTTATGTTACATTCAAATTATTTTAAGCACATGCGAACTAATTAGATAGGAACTATAGTATTCAGATGAAACATATCACCTGGAACAAGCATTAACGGCTAATGTGAGATTCAAATCCGTAATCTAATTTACAAAAGGTCAATTTACTAACCCTTTGAATGCACAGTAAAAAATTGCTTCATTTAATATTTTATGAACAAGGTTGATTGAGCTCATGAAATTATTTAAATAGGTATACGATATAAATTTACTAAAATTATAGTTTGAAGTCAGTCGAAAATAAAATTTCTCAACATCTCTTCAAACCATAAAATTCCTTTTTTGATTTAACTAGTTTTGAAAAATGACTAACATATGAAAGTCCATGAAATAAAAACAATGCAGCGTTGCCTTCTCACAGACTGCAGCATTCTAAAATCTCGCTCGCATCGAAAATATATTTAAAATTGTTTTAAAAGCATGAATTTAGCTTGGAAAAGGGTGTATAAATTCCACTGCAGCACAACAGATACGAATACATACGACAAGATTACTGTTTTGGACTGCCAGACAGGCACAGTCAAAATAATGCAAGTATTTAACAAACACGGCAGCAGAAACAGTGCTCGTACTTTTCCAACGTAGATCAATTCAAATTAGAAGATTACTGTCACACAGCGGAATTTTGAAAAAAAATATTGACACACTTACAAGCAGAAAAAATTATTTATAAAGGTTTTATTTCATGTGCATACAATTGAATAAGGATTTTTCTTTCGGTATTTACAGTTAAACAACCGTATTAGTTATTCCCTAGATACAAAATACTGAATGTTGCTCTTTTCAGATGGACTTTTAGCTTCAGAAATAAGTAATCTGTTTGAAATCTTATTCAAAGACTTGGCCTAAAGTTACACTGTTATAAATCACATGATGAAATTTTGTTATAGTATTCTCATAAAAAATGCATAGAAAAGTATTTGATTTTGCTTAACTCAACTGGGATTTTTCACAATTAACACTTGTATAATATTATTAGTGAGTGCATATAACCTTAAATATTCATTTAAACTTTTGTTCGTATATCCTTAAATTAAATAAATAAAAATACTTTAAATATTTACTTTATTTTCTAAAGACAACAGATATACATCATAATTCAAAAATCAACTGAGTGCATATTAATAATATTAGAGAAATAAATTTCGGAACACAATATAAAGCTTTACTTATCACAATAAAACGTCTATTAGTTTGGAACAAAATTGCCACTTTTCCGTAAAAGATCACTTTATATTCTAAGCATTAAGTTTTATACATCCCATGCACTAGTTCTATACCGATAAATAGTCTTTATTACCCTGGATGGAATAGAAGCTGTAAGATTTATAGGAACTTTAGAAATATCGCTCCAATATTTCTTGAGTAACTAGAAAATAAAACCTAGCAAAACTTTCACTGTTATGTTTTTTACCACGGTTTAGTGCATTGATTTTATTAAGAAATTCATCTTAATATTCCTTAAATTTCCTGACAGAATATTTGTTATAACATACCATGCCATTTTATTATTTTCGGTAATTATATTATATCTACATCATTACAGTCTTTTGTAACTCTTAAACCATTTATTTCTGGTAGAAGAAAAGTCAAAAACTTACAGTTTAAGTTAACCAGTTTAGTTACCATTATTCGTAATTTTTAAAACAATTTCTGGAAAAAATAAAATAAAAATATAACACACTGTCCAGCATGTTAAGCTGCTCACCTGAAATATATTGAATGTTAATTTAATTTAAAAGACATTTAAAGGAATATTTTAGCAAAATGTAAATAATTATTCATTTCAGATTCATAATTTCGTAAAATAGACAATTTAATTTTTAAAAAGCTCAGACTACTACTTTTGACCACAGTTACTCACAGTATTTAAAAAAATACTGCTTTAATACCTTTTTTATAACTCTCATTTAAATTTAGTGAAGAAAATAAAAGCATTTTTAATTTAAAATAAAATGTAGTGATATGATTTTGTTTATTGATTTATTTTTGTTAAAGTATTAGTACAAACATTTGAATTAAAATACTCTTCGAAATCTTATCTAGTTCTAATAAAGTTCATTAAAATTTTAAAATCTTCGTTTAATATTTGAAGAATTAAATCTTATAAAGGTAACATAAAAATCCACATGTACGCGGATAATTACCCATGTTTATCTATACATTACATATTCATTAGTATGCAATTTATAATTATGATGGAATTATTTTTTTTTAAACATCCTGCATTGAATTTTATTTATCAAGTATTTTAATTAAACTTTATCGATCGTAAATTACAATGAGGGGGTGTAAGCATTTGTTAAATTTCAACTTCCATTTCATGCAACATACTTGTTGATGTTACAAACATTCTTTTTTATTTTATAGTATTTCCTGAATGCTTTTCGCTTTGAACTTAATTCCGATGCAACACTCTTATATAGTAAATCTCTAAAAACGAATTTGCAGAAGTCATCTTGTGCTGTAGGCTTCCGTGTTGTGCCAAAATGAAACCTGGGAAGATGAATGATTAGCCCGCATTTCGACCATTTATCATAACCAGCTGGGGTTGATGTTTTTGAACGGTCCCAGACATGAAAAGATTAAAACACCTCATTATATCGTATTAACTACATCCTTTGTACATTCGCAACAGCGGTGCAGTATGACTTTGCTCTTTTGTGACCTGATGAAGGGCAGATTAATTATGGCATTCACTGCGGGTTTCATGAAACGTCGAGGCTTGAATTTGGAAGACTTTCAAGATTTTTGCTGAAATATTAGTTTCATTCTGTTAGCAATTACAGTAGGGAATAAATTTCAATTATTAAATTAAATAGTTCCTTGTTTGATTGAAGTGATGAAGAAAATAATAAAAATAATTCAATATTTAGATATAAAAAAGTTAAAGTACATGGAAACAAAATGTTTCGTTGAATTCAACAAATGTTTTTGGATTCAATAAAATTCAGTTGGCACTATGTCAAACGAATGTTGTTGTTTGTTTTTAACAAAATTTTTTTTAAATAAAAAATATTTCGTTGAACTAACAAAAACGTAGTCGTTTCAACAAAACTATTTCTTTGAAATAGAGCCAACGAAGTTTCGTTGAATCAACAAAACATTTTTTTTTCATGTAAAATTGCTTTTATTTTTCATTTCATGAATCAAAATTATTAAAATCACCAATTTCTCATGTAGTATGAATTCTTTACTTAAGGATTCATGTAATACAATTGGAATAAATTTATTTTTGTTATAAATTTAAAATATTGATATTTTCCGTTATATTCATCGCTACTTGATGATTTCGACGGTCGAATCATAAGTGTGATAGATAATCATTTGCACTGAGATTGCTTTTAAAAGAATGTTCCTGATTCTTCAAGATATCATTCACTACTGCGATGTTAAAATAAGCAAATACACAAGGACGTATCCATTGGAGAAGGTGCAAGAAAACCCTCGCTCGAGCGAAATATTGTTTACACCAAATAAAATGATTTTTTTCATGGCATTTTTCATGCACCTCTGACCGCTATTCAAAAGGGTGAGGTAAAAAACTTTTCGTTTTTTAATTTCGATGCAGGGTAATGGAAAGGTGTCATCTGTGGAACAAAATTCACACAGAAAAATTAAATTTTGTAGGAAGCTTTCTTGATCTGGCGCAAATGTGTTGAAATTTTGGTAAAATGCTGTTTTTGGTGTGGTTTGTAATATTAGTAAAAAAACACTTCTTTTTCTGTTTCTCATTATGGGTATTGACTGCGAAAAGGGTGTCGTTGGTGGCAATCACGTTAAAAATTAAAAGCGTGTAGAATAATTCCTTCATTTCGCGCAAATGAGCTGTAATTTCAGCAAAATTTTGTTTTTCTACATTTATAACTTAATTTTGTCAAAATTTACTCATCACGTATTTTCCTTATTTATCGGTAATAAAAATGTATCAATTCATATAGAGCATTAAGTGCTCGGCATTTTTATTTTTTAAGATGAATTATGTATTTTAAGTTACATTTTTATTAATGTTAATGTTTAAAATATGAGGTGTTCTACTAGAAAATTTTGTACAGCTGTCATCTTGTTGTGCGTTCACAAACAACCCAAAATAACCCTGAGGTGGCTGAACAGCGAGTTCTGCCTGCCCTCCTACCAATAGAATGTTTCATTTACAATGTTTCGCGTTTTGGGAGGGTAACAAAGTTTTTCTTCTATTTTCGCATTTGTTTTTCTGGATTGTAGCTTTGATCTGATCAAAGCCTCTCCTCTGCCACGGATACATACCTTCATAAGCGGTTTTGTCACTATTTTAATCGTTCTTTCCACAGGCAGCGTTTGACATGGAAATCAGATTGTTAGTTTCTTCTAAATTCGATCTTGATACTATGTTTCTTTCAAATTCTTCTGACCAAACAATTTTAGTTGTGGGAGGTTCGCTGATATTGATTGAGAACCTATCGATGCAGACGTATCTCTACCAGTAACGTTCAGTTTTGGAACCTTAAACTCTCGCACTGTTGACATTTTTCTTCTTTGAATCTAAGCATTTTTTTTTATCCTTTACCATGCCAATGTTCAATTACCTTGGCGTTCTTCAATTGTCATTGCTAATAGCAAATTCTCTGGATATCCATAGTGTGCATTTGTCTGAATCCCTGAATGCACTGTCTACTTTAACTTATTATGAAGGAAATCTGAAAGTTGAACTATCTTCCCCAAATATGTAGGTCAATCAGCGCAATCTGGTGGTTTTTTTTCAGGGTGAACCATACGGGCGAATGCTTATTTGCAATTACTGGCATATGGTTACTGGCGGCGAACCATACTGGTGTCTGGTTCACCGCGAGAAAACAACCAGGCTGTACAGATGGGCCTATACATTCGTGGAAGATAGTACAAATCTCAACGTTCCTGCCTATTGAATTAAAGAAGGTGGTTAATTCTGTCGTTCAGACAAATGTGTACTATAGACATTTAGGAAATTTACAATTAGCAATAGCAATTGACAAAAACCAAGAGATTTGGTTTATTAGAACATTGGTTATTAGAACATTGACATAGTAAAGAATTGCAAAATGAAACGATTCAAAGAAGAAAGAGATCAGCGCTTAAGGTTCCAAAACTGAAATTTAGGTCTATGACTGCATCGATTGGTTTTCAAACGATATTAGTGAACCTACGATAATGAAAAAGTATTTCTTCAAAAGTAATCAAAGAAACGTAGCATCAGGATCTATTTTAGAAAAAGCTGCATTCTGCATTCCAAATCACACGCAATCTGTGAAAAGAATGATTAAAATAATAACAGAAGCAGCCATGAAGATATTTGTCTATCTCGTATAAGAGGCGTTCAGAGTAAATCTACAATGAAGAAAAAAATTCCAAAGTTCAAGTCGAAGAAAGATTTTGTTCCCTAAAAAAAGGCAAAGCACTCTGAACGAAACATTCTGCTAGGTGGAAAGGTGGGCGGAACTTTTTCTACAGCCACCTTCTCGTGCTGAGTTCTGTGTTGTTTTGCGATAGCTTTCGATACAAAATAAACTAAGAGAATGTGCAAAATATTTTACAAGCATACCTCATATTTTTAGCATTAATATGAATATAAATCATAACGTATAATTCATTTTAAAAATAAAAATGCAGAACAATTGATGCTCTATATGCATTTATACATTATTGTTACAGATAAATAAGACAAAAGGCATGAATACTTTGTTCCACCGATGATATCTTTTCCCCATTACCTATCATCGCCCCCCCCAATACCCCCCCCCCAATTTTTAGCCATTCTAAATGCATCAGATTGGCCACTCAAATCACAAATCAATAGTTTTTTTCCCGGCGGTCGGGTTCGATCCCCGACTGGCGTGGTTGTTATTTGTGTCCGTCCCTATATAGGGCGACGTTGGTCCACCTACTAGGTGGCCACATAATAAAGAGACCAGCAACTTCGGTTTTAGCAGTGTCTAATGCCTATAAAGCAAAAGGCCCGCCATTAGAAATAAATAAATTTTCAAAAAAAGTTTCCAACCCCGCATTGCTATGTGATTCTGAACCGTCTCTGAACCCCCTACACCCCCTGCAAGTTTGTCTGTCTGGTAGCGAATCACCCTGCATATATCGTTAAATGTTTCGATTTACCATAAATAAAAAGCATTCCATTCTAAAAATAATAAATTAGAAGAAATTGTAACGGGTGAGCGATTCGATCGACCGTCATGTTATTGGTAGTTAAATGAATCGATAGAAAAACGGCAACACACTTTTTCAACGTTGGGACCCTTTAACCATACTTTTTTTTTCGCCCAGCAGTGAAAGAGCTGAAATAAAGTGGTTTCACTGCGCTACCACCGCGCGTCATAGGGTTAAAACTAAAACTGAACTCTTCTAATTTATTTTAAATGAATATTCTTGCATATCGGCATTCCCGAAAAATAGGTTTCAAGTTCTGTCCGTTTTGCACCACAATAGTGATCGAAGTTGGGAGATTAACCCGTATTTCGACCATTTATCACAACCAGCTGCTGTTTTAAGTTTTTGAGCAGGACGAAAGATTAAAACAATTCATTTTATCGCATTCAATGCATTCTTATTGAACGTTTCTCAACAGCTTTAAAGTATGACTCGGCTTCTTTGTAGCCTACTAAGATAAAATTTTGCATTTACTCTAAATTTCATAATAAATACCTAGCGTAAATTTTGAAGAACTTCAAAGCTTTTATTGTGTAAGCACATTTGCATGAAGCGGAAAAATATTGAGCAAAGAATTTTAACTGACGAGTGTAACTTTGTGTCAAAACACGTTAGAACATGCAACGTTGAACAAATGTGCATAAAAATTAATTTATTTAATGCACACAAACATAAGTTATATTAAGTATGTCAAATTTCTTCAAAGTAGTTTAGAGAGCAATGCTACTTTCTAAAAATATATCACACAATACTATTTACAACGCGTTTTTTTTTTACATTAAAAAGTCTTAAATTATTCATATTACTTTTTCCGATTACGCCGCCAGGTGGTGTTGTGGCTTTAGAATCGTTCTATCACTCCTTGGCTCTGGGTTCGATTCCCGTCTTGGGCTTGGATGCTAAATTGTCGGTCCCTTCTTAGGGGGTAACTCTGTCCAACCACTGGGTATTCCCTTGATAAAATGACCAACATTTCGGGCCTTAGTAGTGGCAGGCTAGTACCCGCCGATTTAAATAAATACATATATATATATGTGTGTGTAATCATGTGGTGAATGTAGAAACTCAATAATTTTTCGCAAATCTAAAATAGGAAATTTCTCTCTTGCTCGAATACTTTTATTGGAGGGTGTATGAGGATTTTTCTGGATAGCAGTCAAACGATTAATTTGGAAAAATTTTAGATTATTTTTATGTAACTTCTTTCTCGTGACTTGAAAAAGTCACTTATCTTATAAAAACAAGTTTTACTTGTAAAATTTGAAAAGTATTACCATATTCTTTTAATTTGTTAAAGCATTATAAATATAAATTGAGATAAAGCTGATGAGCAAGGTATAACATTTTAAACTTAATTCATTCATTCATATAATAACATTTATACTGATATATCCACGTAAGTCAACTGTTTGGTCAGGTAAACGCTAATAAGACTTAATATACATTTTTAGTAGTTCGGTTTTCGTCTCACTATCACTAAACCTAAATTCAATAAACGGAAAAATCGACAATCCTTTTGCAAAGAAAGCAAAATTAATTCTTTCCAGTCCCTCACTACATTATACGAAAACACTCGTGCAGCACACATTTAATTCAGTATCGCGACCGTTGTCTTCTTCATTCGTTAACAAAAACCTTTACTCTTCGAACTTTATCTCAGACCAGCATTCTAAAAGATCTGAAGAAGTAGGAGAGGCCAGACAGTTTAACAAAAGTCATCTTGTGCGGCGAGTTTCCGTGTCGCGGCGCAGTGACATCTGCAAAAGATGAATGATTAACCTGCATTTCGACCATTTATCATAGACAGCTGCATCTGAAATTTTTGAGCTGGACCCGACATGAAAAGATTGAAACACCTCATTATATCGCATTAAATGCACCCTTTGTTCATCCCGGACAGCGGTACAAAACGACTCTGCTCTGTTGTCACCTACTGAGAGGCAGATAAATTATCTCATTTACTTGGAAGTTTTATCGAGATTTCAAGACATAAATTTACAATTCTTTTTTTTATGTTGCTGCGTTAAATCAATTTGCTTTGGTCTCTTATTAATTAATGAACAAATGCTACATATTCTTATAAAAGTAAACTTTTTTTCTCCAGCGCCTTAAATATAACAATTAGGCTATGTAAAAGAAGAAATTTCAAACTATACAAGTGTATATACGTACAGGGTGTATCTAAATTCTTTCAGCAAAATATTATGGAAGATAGGGCGCATAATAAGAAATCAGAATCCCATAGCAATGTGGGGTCAAAAACGTTGCTGTTAATAATCACTTTATGAAAAGTTTTGAAATGTTTGCCAAATTTCTTAAGCAAATTTCGTATACGGTAGGCTTAACTCCAAAAATCCCATCCAAGAAATAAAGTAGAACTTATAAACTGAGAATTTTAGTCAGATGTTTTCTGAGAAAAATACGGTCGGAAAGTTCACTGCTGTTTTAGTACCCGTTCCATAGTGATTATTAACAGCTACACAAAGACAACGTTTTTGACCCCACATTGTTTTGTGATTCTCATTCCTTATTATGTGCCCTATCTCCCATAATATTTTGTTGAAGCAATTTAGATACACCCTGTATACACTGTCTACCAATAAAAAAAATTGGACACAAGAGATAAACACAATTTATTCATATTCAATAGTTAGCAGAGCCTCCACCAGAGGCAATTACAGCCTTAACTCTCTAGGGCATACTTTCCACAAGTCCTTGGATGATGGGCAGTGGTGTTTTCTTCCACTCGGATTGGAGAAGACATGTAAATTCTTTCACCAATTTTGGGTGGTTGTAGCACCCTTAATTCGGCAATACAACTCGTCCCAGAGGTTTTCTGTCGGATTCAAGTCTGGATTCTGGGAAGGTCAGTATAGTCGGATCACGCCTTTGTCATCATGCTAATCCATGGTGGACCTCGCAGCATGACAAGTGGGTTTGTCATCCTGGATAAAACAGTGACACAACCTGTAAATTGTCACAGCGTAGGAAGCGCATTATTGTCTAGAATAGTGGAGTAAGAGTCGCCGCTGAGCTTAACATGAACTGGGATCAAGTGTCCCAGTCCACACCACGAAAAAAATTACCAGACCATGATTCCGCCAAACTTTACTTTAGGCAAAATTCATTCTGGTAAAATGCTTTCTCTAGGAATACGCCAAACCCAGAATCTGCCATCCGACTGGTAGAGATTAGACCTTGATTCATCATTCCAGAGAATCTGTTTCCACTCATTTAAGGTTCAATTTTGGCGTGTCTTGCACCCCCTCAACTAAGAAGCGCGGCTGTATTTTGTAATCAAACACTTACGGCAGGCAATGCGACTATGGAATCCTAAGAAATGGGCTTCCTTTCGGATGGTATTTATCAGTGGCGGCTTGTGGCCCGTTTCAGAGGTGGGGCCCGAAAAAAAATAGTGCCAATTAAAATCGCGAAAATATATATACATATAGAACAACCTATCCCCACGTGCACACAGCGTAAGTATTTAAAATTTCTCAAATGACAAATAATTATCGAATTTACTATACAACTTTTGCTATTTTTTACCTAGTTATATTAAATTGAAAAGTTTACTTTATTACTAAACAAAAAGCCACATTTAAATATTTAATATTTATGTTCTTTATAGTTGCCTGTTCATAATTTTTAGATGATTTATTTATTTTAAAATAAATATCAACATATATAAAAAATACATTTATACATCGCTTTTCGTAAATCAAGAAAACAAAACAGAAAAATATCTGACTGCACTGCAAAAATACGATCACGCAAATAAAAAATGATTTCCTCCTAAGCGGAAAATTTCGCCAATAGCTACCGATTGCCGAAATTTCCCCGTACGGTCGTGTAGATCACCGTGCGAGGGCCCGAAGATCTGGGCCCAGAAGGCAGCGCCAAATAAGCCGTTTGGAAGCCAAGTTAATTCCGCGTCAGTATGGCTTTTGTGCTCAATGCCAAATATGTCAACCCGGTGAACGGAGAAGAGACGCCCAATTCAGGGCAAGCCAGCCCATGGCCCATGCATGGTTTAGATAGGGGGAAAATCGTATAACTATCGCTTTTTTAAGTGCGTTTTTTAATGGATAGTATTAAAATAGAGTAAAACGCGTGTATTTTTTTAATGAAGGTAAATTACTGAAAGAACTGCCTTACATAATAGGAAGATACTTTGATTTAGACGGTGCTTAGTCGGTGGGGCCAGGCCCTCTGGCCCTTAATGACGAGCCGCCACTGGTATTTATCAAAATAACTGTCCCGGGTACTTGCTGGAGCTCCTGGAGTATGCGGGTCATCTGTTTGCTGCGGTTTTTACGAATTTCTTTGAACAGCACTCTGTGGTCTCTATCTCTTAGTTTAGTGGGTCTGCTAGGTCGAAGCACATCCCGACAATTGCTACTTAACTTTCACTTCTTAATCACAAAAGCTATCGTCGATTTTGGAAGGTTTAACTAATTAGATATGTCCTTTGAGGATCAGCCATTTCTGATATCCGACAGTTGTCGACATGCGACAATCTCAAAGTCAGACAGCTTTGAATTTTGTGACATCTTGCATACGATTAATACCAATGAAGTTTCTTATAGGATAGTTAAGTACAGAAGGTGTGACGTAGGTCAGAACAAATATCCTCTTTTGCATGTGTGTCCGAATTCTTATTGGTAGATAGTGTATATATGTGTACGTTGAGTGATTGCAATGTAACTATAAATTGTAATGATAATCACATTTTATTCTGTAAACCGAATTATAAAGCAAGCATCCATCATATCAGAACACGCTTTTAGTACGATTAATTCAATGTGTTCTTGCGCTTTTCGACACATCGTTCCTGGCGGCCTTGATAACACGGTGAAATGAAGCTGGTATAAAAGGCATATTTTGTTTAGTGGTTTCACTCAATGGCAAATAATTTTCCTTATAAATAAATATTTATAATTTTTTATTCAAAACCTTAACTTGCATAACACTTGAATTTTACATCATGCCATTTGTCAGAAATGATTGTGAAGGTGCCAGTGCCACCTAAAGATATTGTGTGCCTTCAAAAAAACTTAATTTGACACAATTATTAAACAACCCAAGGGACAATTTTTAGGCACAAATTCGTAAAAATTGTAATTTCGATTAAAACAAAAATGCCTATTTTGGCCCAGATTTCCGATTTTAAAGGGGCCGGCGCTATCTAAAAACATTGTTTAAAAAAAAAAAAAAAAAAAAAAAAAAAACGTTTATTAACCAAACTAAGGGACAACTTTCCAGCAGTAGGCTCTCATCGATTTCGAAAATTGTTGCAAAAGTGCATTTTTGGCCTGCCGTAATATGTATACGTTTTAATAATTTAAAAGAAATCATTTTCGTTTGTAAGAAAGTATTTATAACGTAAATAATCTTAATTTTTTCATTAAAAGTTATTATAATGCGGCGCACGGTATATTTTTATACTAATTCTTATTATAATTATGATATTTTACTTGAAATTTTACTAGCCATTTACACTTTTTCTGAACGAAAGGTTCTGGACACTTTAGATTTCCAATAATTTTATCCTTACTTCAGCCCTGAAAAAACATTAAACTTTTAACAGTAAACGGAAGTACTATGGATTTTTTCGTAATAATTTTTCAATGATATTTTAGTATACAGTTATTTAGTGATATATTATTTGTCTTTACTTGCCACAACAATATCTTTTTACAGCATAAGCAGCTTACTTAAAAACAGTTTCCTTAACAATAAATACATTTATGGATCTTTATAAAAAGCATAACAAATCCATTAATGTGTGAATTGAAATTTATTACGCAAAATAAAGCTATTTGTCTTTCTTTGTTGTCTTTATAATTAATTCCCCTTCATTAGTTTTTACATTTTAAATGAACATAGGGGTGTTCAAATATCCATTTTAAAGAATTTTCATTCATATTTTTACATTAATTCAACTCCTTTCCCTTTATCTTTCAACCTTTATTTAAAAAAGAGACCATAATCAATACACAGGTAGCGTAATTTAAAGAAATTAACTTCTATTCGCTTTCAATAGCGCCCTTTTTACCATTAATCAAGCACGATTACCAGAAACATGATTTTCGCTGTTGCAGCACTGATTCTGGCTTCATAAATTTTCTCTTGTTAAACAAACTGAAACTCATTCATTAGCGGGGGATTCTAGAGCAATACTCCACCCACATGTGACATTTTTTTTCCCCCCTGTAAATTAGTTCCCTAATTTCCCAGGAGATCTCATTACGTTCTTTTTCTTCGCCACTTTTATGGACGATAAATTGATGACCTAATTCATTTGTTTAATTCCTTTGACACTAGTGGTCAACACTGCAGGTAAAACATACTAATTTGCCGCCATATTAACCGCTGTAGGGCAGTAAATCGCGATTAAGGGAATAAAAATCGGTTCTAGAACAAGTCCAATTGCTTTAAGATACGTTTACAGACATTTTTAGAACCATAAAAATAAGATAAGAAATATGCAGATAATATTATTAGTTTTTAGCGCTGCATCTTCCAACTTCTGTAGTCAAACATAAAAGGTATTTCACTGTTTTGTATTTTTTTAAGCACTAGAGTGCTATTTCGTTCACTCCGCTATTTTCTGTCGGCATAATTTATGGACATGTTTTTGTGGACCGATTTGCTTCGAAACGTTTTCGTTACATCAATATAGTTTCCAGATAATAAGGCAGCCAATAGGTTTGCCGCGTGTGTGTGTGGGAAGGGGGGGAGTAAAATGCTGCAAGTCGCCAAGGTTTGCAATTTTTGATGATTTACCGCCCAGTTTGGCGACAAAAAGTAAGTCGGCACAACTGAACCTAGCTTGGCGATATCTTTCATATTTAGATAGAAGCTGCAAACCCTGCAGTTTATTACGAAGGAGAAGTAAAGTTAGATAATGCCTAACGAAGATCGTAAAGCAGGTTTAGTGGTCGATTTTAATATCAGTTCCAAATAAGTGTTTTATGGAACAAGAAAGACAAACACGGCACACTCATGAATACTCATGCACTTTCCAACTTATTGGAATAAGAAAGAAAAAGAGGGACGGCGCACACAGGCGCATTTTTTTTTATTTTTTGGTCGAAAACCTAAAGATGGATTTAAACATTTAAAATGCTAAAGAAAACGAAAACAAACATGGCTGGCGTATTCTAAAAGCATCACGCTTAAACCCTAATAGCAGAAAAAAACGATACATTGTGGAGCGATCTGTTTCCATGGAAACTTACCCCCAAAGTGCTCTTTAAGTAGTCTTTTTTCTGAGAATTCCCCTGCTCGTTTATTGCTATATTTCGCTCTGCTCTTGTGATCGAAAAATGCTCCTAAAAGAGAAGCGCACTTTTGTAAACTGCGCCAAAAATTTCTCCGACGTATCGAATTTCTCTCGTTTGTTTTAAGCGTGTACAAAAAGTCATCTGTTAAATCATTCTCAACACTCAAAAAAATTTTTACTTTACAAACAAGAATTTCAAATTTTTTATTATTATCTTTTGAATTACAGTCTCTATAATATTCAGTTAACTGTTGGCTACAAATGGCGACATTCTCAGGAGATTAACCTAAAAATAAATGAATAAATAATATATATATAAATTTTAGTGTTTTTTTTTTTAACTTTTGTTGTTATTTATCTAACAATGAGAAGAGTAGCAAATATTAACAACTACAATTAGCATAGATATTAAGCTACGATGAGAAACATTATTATAATCTTTATCACGCAGTCTGATTCTAATGAATTTATAACTTTATCCTACTAATATTATAAATGTCAATATTTGTATGTGTGTTTACTACTCTTTCACGCGGAAACGATTAGACGGATTTGAATGAAATTAGGAATACAGTTAAAGTTCTGGATTAACATATAGGCTACTTTTATCGCCCAAAAAAAAAACACTGTTCCTATAATATACAAAAAAAGAATACAGTTGAGTTTTTATTTTACAGAACAGTCGACAGATGGCGCAAACTTATAAAATACACAGTTTTTAATAAATAAATTCATTTTATCATGTGCTATGCCTGTATAAAGAATACACCTGAATAAGTTTTTCTTTTTGACGTGGATATATGATCTGACTTCGAGCTAAGCACACAAATCCGAAATACCTGTTACACAAACAAACAAATTAAAAATAAGTTTTTGAAACTTTCATTCAGTTCGAATTGTCCATTTTCTGCGCATCTTTTTCCCATTCTATTTCTATTGTATTACATCCAGAACAAAGGATTTTAGAAATATCAATCTTAATTTTGTTTAATCACACTCATGAATAATGATACACTTTCCAATTTAATGGAATAAGGAAAGAAAATAGGGTAAAAGCATAGATTATTATAAGCTTTTAATATATAGTACTTTAATGCGCATTTAAAATCTGAAAGTGCTTCAGATTTTCTTACTTCTTTTGTTTTTCCTTTCTGTTGTTTGATAACGGCCGATATATCTAGAAACTCTTCAAAATTAATATAGAACGAAAATAATTTGTACCTTTTAGTAGGTTTTTATCATTAAACCATCTTATTTTTATAACAAGGGGCTGCCCGATGCGGCAAGTAAGGTAACCATCGCATCGGGGCGCCGGCTTTGAAGGGGCGTCATTTCGAACTCAAAAACAAAGTAGAGCATAAAAGGGTGTCTTTTTTACGTTAGCAGGGGGCGCTACTTACCCTAAGGCCGCCCCTATTTGTAACCATCTTAACTTTAAATTCCATTCAGAGTCTGAGAGATTTCAGTGCCAAGGAAGCCGGTGAGGAACAGGATTCTCACCAAACAAGATTTATTAAGATGGCGGACCAACAGGTCGCCGGAGACGGCAGGTAGCTCAATAAGTCCATCATCACATGAAATTCATCTCCAAAGATTTGTTTCTTTTTGATTTTTGCAAAAAGAACTATAGAAAATAATAACTATATTTCAAATACACAAATAGATACCCCCAGGTTCCCAATCCATTATAAAAGTCGCACATAACACTTATAAAACGAGAGAACTTTTCCTTTTAATGACTTCAAATTTAAACAATAATCAGTTGTTCACGTCTACAAACTTTTCAATTGTGGATGACCGTTAAAAACACTTGATTCAAATGTTATGAAGGTTGTCATTGGATTCAAGAATCTAATAAGAATCAAAAAAATAAGTTACGCGACTGTCGTGGGTGACTTTGTATATTGGATTTTTGACCTCGAATATTTGAAAATTATGGATTATGATACGTTTTTAATATGTAGTAATTTAATGCGTATTCAAGCAGTAGAAGGTTTCAGATTTTTTTAAAATCTTCAATTAATGTAATAACTATATAACACTATTGATATGGCAGAGAATTTTACATTACTGGGCTCTTTGAGAAAGGGGTGGACACGAGACGCGAGAGACGAGAAACAGAGCTGTCTCGTCTCGTCTCGCAGTGGTAAACCTCTATCTCGTCTGGCAGGAAAATTGCATGTCTCGTCTCGCGAGTCTCGCAAAAGGGCAGCGATTTTTAGCAGCATTATTTTTTAGAAACATATTTTTAGTAACATACTTTTAGTAACATTAATACTATTTTATTGAAACTTAATATTAATAATAACAATTAGTTACATATTACCATATTAACTCATATGTGCATTTATAATTTCATCATTCAATTTCAAAAACATTACATCCACTATTACTCCATATTGAAAAGAACCAATTTCCATTAATCATACCTTAAAATTGCTTTAACAATACCGTGGGATCGAACAATTTTATTGTTCCTAAAGGAATTTTCCTTGAAATGATCATCAGTTAATATAATCTGAAAAGCTGTTGTATAAATTTCGTAATAGAGATAGTTATCGTCGTAGAGGGTGCCTTTGTAAGGGTATTTTAACTCACTCAAATTACTGAAAAATATTCTCCAATTTTGCTGCGTACGGGTTTAGAAAGACCTAAGTTAAAACTAAGTGAAAGACCTAAGTGAAAGACCTAAGTTAAAACTGAAGTGATGCCAAAGTACTTCTCTTTTTACATGTTGTTAAATTAGCTTCAATTAATCGAACCTGACAAAATTATAGATAGATAATTGTATTATTAAAATGGGTTATATTTTTTATGTTATTTTTACTGTAATACAATAAAAATTAAGTATATTTTCATGGTGTAATGTAAATTTCAATTATATAAATAATAATTGCGTTTCCTAATGCATATAAGGGCGAGATTCAAGTGAAACGCGCGCGTTCGAGTTCGAATCGAACGTGTTTCAGTCCCCAGTTCCCAGTTCAGTCCCCAAAATGCTTCCAATGAACAAACCTATCGCGCTGTCACGTGATCAAAACACGTCTGGTTTGTTTCAGTTGAATAAGAAACATTGATATATTTCGAAGTTTCCCCTGTTCGACGCGGAAAACGTTCGAAAGGTGTTTCACTTGAATCTCGCCCTAAAAAATGAAGATTTATTTGAGGTAATAAAAATACAAAATAATTAAAAAGTAAATAGATAAATAAAGTTTTCTTAAATCAGAGTTAATAGGGAGCAAAAGTTTTACTACAAATCCACTCTTTTTTTTTTTTTTTTTTTTTTTTTTTTCGCAAAATATTATCCGATTGATCAGAATAACTTTCACAATAATATACTATCATTTCTAGTTACACACATTTTTCTGTTCCATAAAGGTTAACACAACAAAGTATATTTCCATTTCGTTGTAGACAGTAAAGTTTAAAATTTCGAAGTAAAATATTTCATTACCATTTAATTTCACTTTAAAAAATTATTTTTTCCTGAATATTTTCTTAGAATCTTCTTCATAATACAATAGTCAACAGTGATAGATCACTTAAAATAAGGACATCTCCTTTTTTCAGTTTTATCTAACTCCTTTTTACGTTTTTAGAGCAGAAAGGTTCTCAAAATGTCATTTTTTAAGCTCGTGTCAAAAAGAAAGCATGTCACGTGTCATATCGTTAAATGTGAAGTATGAGGGAGCGAAAAACTTTCAAGTATTCAAAGAGAAGAAGAATTCCCTTAAATGCTCATAAAACGTTATTATATACGAAAATAATGAAGAGTCTACTTAAAATAAACGTATTTTAGCAAAAAAAAAAATTCTTTCAAAGCTAATAAATTCAAAACAAACCTAATGAAGATTGAGGATGAGAATGGAACAAAGTCGGAAAAAACTACGTGATACAACTTTACTTTTAAATTGATAAAACTGATTATGATATTGAAGCTGTTGAAAAAAATAATTGTAAGAAATAAACAGGGTGTTTTATGCATTTTCCTCCCTAAAATTTTAACTCTAAACTGCTCACATCAAATTGCACATCAAATATCTACGTGGTATATTTTGTATAAGATCCCAGCAAACACAGCCGTATCGGGTTAGGGATGGGCCGTCATCGGCAGTACCGTTTCGATGTCGGCATTGGCATAATGGTAATTGGGACGGTGTCGGTTCTGTGCTGGCAAAACGATTTGGCGTAGGCAAATAAAAGTTGATTTCGGGCATGCAACGGTCCGATAGCGGCTAGCCTTTTAGGGTTAACATGTGATTTTGGCGATGTACTGCACCAAACGTCAAAACCGATATCGGTCCAGAAGTGTAATTTCTAAACTGAACGGTATAAAGCCAGCACAAGCAGCACATATATATTGTTATAATAATTCTTTTTAATTTATGATTTCAATACTTACTACTTACAATGTTTTGAGCCCGTAGGATTCAAGTGCCTCCTTCACATGCGAAAAAGGAGGGGAGGGGGGGGGAATCATTCTATCTGGTTAATTTACCTGAGGTCCTGTCCAGGGTTCTGGTCTACCGCGCATCTGTCAATCTACAGTTTAGATGTTGGTGATTTTCTCCAGGTGTATTGTGAATATGCGTTAGACAAGTTAACCAGTTTTTTATGACTTAGTACTGAAGGGGTTTCTAAGCGCCCACCCCCACCCCTCAATTGGGGCAGTTTCTGTCTAGTTATTCACAACTCTGAAATAATTATATGACTATAAATTTCATTTTATATAAAGTGATAGTTGTTAAGTACTTCCAATTAAAAAATAATAATAAAATTAATTAATTAATTAATTAAAAATAAAATATATACAATGCAGAACATTAAACGCTGCATTTTGAAAGTTCACAAAAGGAGCCCACCATGGCCGAGTGGATAAGACACCGAATATGGTTGAAGCCATTCGCGGATCCAGAGCCCCATCCCCCCACCCCAGACGAATGAAGTTTACACTATAGAGCATTGACTTGTTTTGTAAATTCAAGTCATTCTATGAGAAAATGTGACAAAAATTGTCTTGTGCCCCCTCCAGAATTTTTTTTCTGGATCCGCCGCTAGTTGAAGTGTGAAGGTCCAGGGTTCAGGTCTCCCGCGCATCTGTCCATTTACAGTTTGGATGTTGGGTGATTTTCTCCAGATGTAATGTGAATATGGGTTATATAAATTAACCAGATTTTTGAACATAGAATTGAGGACAAATCACCGTTGTATCCCCAATTCTGGAACAAAAATTGGGGATATTTTATAAATTTTATATAAATTCAAAACATTATATAATATTTATAAAATGAAGGAAATATGGTTGATTTTTATAAAATTAGGGAACAAATAATTATTATAATTACTGTTCAACCCCAATTTTATGGCTTATTAATTGTTTTATATATTGGAACAAACGCTAGAAGCCTTCTTCCGCTCAGAGCACCGACGCCCTAAGGATTAACTCCTGTGTTTTTGCCTTACAAAAAACGCAAAACAACAAAACTTTCTGAAATTAAATTGGATTAAAATAGTAGAAAAAATACCTTTTCATTAGTATTTCCATAAAAATAAAAAATATCAGTATAATTTATAGTTAAGGAATTTTTTTTATAATACATTAGCTGCTGTTGTTAAAAATAATAATAATAATAAAATTAAATACATAAATAAAAGTTTTAATTCACTGATAATACTGAATAATTATAAATTGAAAAAAAAATAATAATAGTTTCATTTTAAAATTATAACTATGAATAATTAATTTAATAGCAGTTATTTGAACAACATGTTTGTCATGTTTCTGTTCAAATAAAATAATAGTAAAAATTACGCCAAAATCATGTTTTGCTACAACATTGTAAAATGCTGTTACAAATTAAATAAAATTTAATGCTCTTATCTCCTTAAAAATGAATAAAAGTAACCATTTTTTGCTGATTATAGTACTTTATCTTTCTAAAAATTAATTGATTAATTCATTGCAGATATACAAGTATAAACTATTTTGCAATAGAATAACACTAATTTGTTTTGTTATTTTTCCACGCGATCTAATTTAAAGTGAATAATTTAAAAGCTAAAATCTCTCGGACTTTCTTTTCTAATTACCCCGTGTCCGCGTACACATAACATGTAGCACAGGCGCAGTGGGGGGGGGGTGAGGGGGGACGAGTGCATTCCTAGGGGCTTTCCACCCCTTGTAGGAACCACAGTATTACGCAGGAAGACGAAATGGACCTTTCCCTTTCTTTGGGTCCCTATTCACCACGGTCAATCGAAGAGCGGAAGTTGGTTTTTTTTTTTTTTTTTTTTTCGTTTGCCTGTCCATTTCCATTCCAAGGCTGTAACAGAAATCATCTCGCAACGTAAACTTTTCAGTAACGTGGATTTTGAGTTTTCTCAGAGCAATGAAGGGAGTTTGGTGCATTTTTCTCTGGATAAATTGCGATTTTTTTTTCCCTAGACTAAATGGCACTGACTGCAGCTAGACAAAAATTTTATAATAGTCTGAATGTGGTTAGTGCTTTTTAGTTTTAAATAGGCTAAGTTCTTACGTCAGTTAGATCGGACTTTGCTGTAGTTTTCTCTGGATATACTGTGATTTTTTTCTAAAGACTAACTGGTATTAACCTCAACTAGACAAAAATTTTAAAGTTGTCTAAATGTGGTTAGTGCTTTTTGGTTTTCATTTTGCTAAGTTCTCACGACAGTTAAAAAGGGGTAAGTTGATTTTTAAGTATATATTAAGAATTTGTATTTTTTCTTAGCTAGATTTTTTTTATGTTATCTCAGGGACTACTAAAATAAGATGTAGTTCAAAACTGCTAATTATTTCTAAATAATGTGAAAATGAAATTTATAATTCAAATAAGCAAACTTGGAAACTATTAATAAACAAGCAGGACGGTATTTTTAATAAATAACTTACATACTGCATTGAAAAATGTGTCTATTTACTTGAGTACTTAATTTCATATTACTCAAAACAACAGAAAAAAATAATTTTATTCTGTTATAGAAAGTTCCTTTCTTTTACTAAAGGATAATCCTATGAAAATTCAGTAATATATAAAATATTTACTTAAAGTAAGTATCTTCTAATAATAAACATGGTTTTATCAATACTTATTAGTTTCATATATAGTTTAGCACTAATCAACCTATTAAAAATAATAATTATTATTATATAAATTACTTTACATCACTGGGGCTAATTTTGCCAAAAATACTTAGTTAAAATTCAAAAAATACTTAGTTTTGCCAAAAATACTTAGTTATTAAGTATAAACAAAATAATTTGTTTGTATATGAAAATGTTTAATTATTTTGAAGAGAAAAGGTTTTTATGAAATTAACCGTTTATTTGTAGAATCAGCCAATGTTTTAATTTCTTTTAACGTATGTTGTTTACATTCTTCTTTAAAATAATATATAAAATCAAAAGTCAACTTTATTTTGTATTATGACATAACTTAACAAAAAAATAAATTAAAAATTTTTTAAAAAAGCATGTTGTATAACTTTAATATTTTTTTTCTATCTTTTTTTAGCATTGCATGAATGTTTATTTATAATCTTTGGTTCTAGAAAATTATAAATTTTCTTAGATTCTAAAAAATTTTTGGAAGAGAAAAAGGAACATTGTCTAGTTGAGCCTAATATTTTGTTTAAAAAAATGTATATGGTCTGATAAACATATAATAGCACGATTAAAAAAAGTAAACCATTGGTTGATGCATAAAAAATAATACGGTTAATTTTAAAAAGAGCTTTCCTTCTTAAATTCATCAAATATTTTCTTAAAAACAAAATAATTTGCTAATTAGGTATTTTTAATAAATTTAGTCCTAGTGGTGTAAAGTCATTTATCTAATTATAATTATTATTACTTTAATTTGTTGTTTAATACTTTAGAGAACTAACTACGGAGCTAATTAGGGTATTTTGGGAATCAATAAGGTGCTGGCCGGTTTTCGATATTTTGTCGTTGCCGATACCACACCAAAAACGTAATGGTTTTGGTTCAAAAGTGGCACAGGGCTGGGCCGACGGCGTTATCGTTTTTGCCGACACCGAACCAGAACCACCCCATCCTTTCGGCCCGACACACGCCCAGGCGGACGCAATTTTGTCGTTTTTGGTACCGCGTGAGCGATGTCGCCCCGGCACATTCTGCGCCGGCATGCCAGTGTCGGCCCAAAACTTATCCGATAGGGCTGTGTTTGCTGGGATGTGGATAGATAATTCTAAATTTCTAGGTTATAAAGATTGATGTTCTGTGAAATTAGTTTCAAGTCAATATAATAACCATGTATTACAATAAAAGAATAAAAAGTAAATACTTAACAACTTAAAGCAAGTATATTATCCCACCTAATTTTAGCATGTTCACTGTTGGCTGCAAAAATACCTAAGCGTTAGTCAGTATTATTATTTCGTTTCCGACTATTTTTATAATTTTTAAATAAAGTAAACATAATTATGTTTGAACCTTTTAGCTCCTTTGATGGATATTTCTTAGAAAATTTCTCAGAAAATATTGTCACGAATATTTCTTAGAAAATTCATCAAATCTTCATAAAATGAATGTCGCAAATATATTTTCTATTTCAGGCATCCACAAAAACTGGTAAATACTATGAAAACTATTGTCAAGCATATATGACAATAACATGCAATATTACAAAGTGAAATGTTTTTGACGATTTTCAGTTTTCCTGTTTTTCGTTTCAGCTGTTCTCAAGTAAAACATAATAAATTCATATCTATGTACACCCACTCAAAAAAAGTATTCTTGTAATAGCGAAATTTTCTAGTTTTGTGAACAACTTTTTAGTTTATGGAAAAACACAAAATTACAATGAAATATGAGAATACATTATTGTAACTGACATAGGAAATTGACTTAAGCTCTTATATTTATTGAGAGGGTATATATACATATATATAGATAGATAGATAGATAGATAGATAGATAGATAGATAGATAGATACAAGGTAATTCGTAACTCTTGGAGGGAAATGTAAGAGGTGGTAGCGGGAACCAAGACGGTTAGAATTAGATAGGTTTATATGGTGTCACGACCAATTATCTGCAGGAGGGATCTAGGACGAGCAGGGGGATTTCCGTCGGTGGGGGACTTTCTAAGGGATCCTAACCGGTATTTACGCAAAGGTTCGGAAAAAACCACGGGAAAGCTCCGAACGATTAGATCGGCGGACGCGACCTGATTTTGAGCCAGGCACCTTCCGTCTCCCAGCTGAGAGCGCAAACGCGGTCAGACACTGGTTGGGCCAGAATTACATAGGAATGTGGGGTCAGAAGCGTTGTCTTCATGTGCCGTTTAATAATTCCCTTGGAAGAAGTGATGAAGTGCTAATGTATTAATTGAGTTTCGTAAATTCTCCGACAACTTCATCAGTAAAATCTAGTAGAATTCCTAACTTGTCAATTTTAGTCAAAGGTTTCCTGTGTAAGGCATTAGATTTTGACAAATCATAGTCGGAATGTTTACTGGCACTTCAGCATAATTTATGTAATTATTAACTGGTAAACGAAGAATATGTTTACGATCCCCCATTCCTATGCAATTTTTAACTACCACCTTCACTCTACCACCCTTTTCATTTTTTTCCAAGAGTTATGAATCACGGTTTATATATGTAGACATAGACATAGATATATTTTTATAGAGACCTGGCAATAAAAGACTTTACTCTTACTATGGTATAGATTGGTATTGCGACCTCCTAAGAAACTGGTAAAAGTTGCAGTACACAGAGCCTACAATGGAGTGCAGAACGTAGAAAATAGCCCAAGAACACCCCGCCTAACAAAATCTATTAAAAGAATGCTTTATTTATGGATTGAAGCATAATTTGCACAATTAAATAGCAAGAAGTAGTGCGATGGTTGGTAGCATTAGCAAAAATAGCCACCGGTTGCCACCAAAGGAATAAGTGGTAAGTGACCAAAAAGGAATGGGAACACAGTAAGCCAACTTGGCAAAAGTGCCAACTATATTATATAGATATAACTATATTTTTTTTTTGCTTTTCTCTCTCAGAATTGCCAGTAGCTTTTCTTTAACACAGTTTATTGAAATCGCCATTCAACCATTGGGATGTGTATTATTTATTCATATTGGGATGTGTATTATTTTTTCTTCTTACTCTTCTAGCATGAGAAGGTTCACAAAAGTCCATATTTTCTATGAATAACCCTGCTAATTCATATTAAATTTTCTATATATGACAATTTCTTGCCAAAGGGGGAGGGGGGTGAGAGAGAGAGAGAGAGAGACATGTTTTAAGTTATATCTAAAGATGAAGACCGTCTTAACCCTTTGAGGCGCAACCCTTTCCCAATGCTGAAAAAAGGGCAGCCTTTTCCATCGCTCGACTTAACGACCAGCAAGATGGCGGACGATCAAAACGTTCATCGCGTGCCACAGATCTAGAGACCCTATTTTGACAGCAGCTGGCTGTGCCGGCACAGTCAGATTCTGTCAAAAAGGGTTTTTGGCAGGCTGTCAAAAAAGGGTTTTTGGCAGACTGTCAAAAAGGGTTTTGGGCAGACTGTCAAAAAGGGTTTTTGGCAGGCTGTCAATAAGGGTTTTTGGCAGACTGTCAAAAAGGGTTCTTGGCAGGCTGTCAAAAAAGGGTTTTTGGCAGACTGTCAAAAAGGGTTATTGGCAGACTGTCAAAAAGGGTTTTTGGCAGGCTGTCAAAAAGGGTTTTTGGTAGTTTAGTCGAGCGACGGCAAAGGCTGCCCTTTTTTCATCACTGGGCAATCTCTCCAGCTGTTCTCGCATTCTTCCATTTTTCAGCAAGATGTCCGTGCTGTTAAAAAGAATCGTGCCCATTTTTTTACGGGAAATGACGTGCTAAAAAGTAAAGGATTCTCATGGAGCTAGGTCACCCGCAAATATTTTCATAGAAATCAAATCTATTCTTCGCGACTGGCAACAGTCAAAACGTCAAAGTTTGGTGTTCCCAGAGCGGGAACACTGCGAGTTAAAGAGTTAAGGAATCAACAATTCTCTTCTGCTTCTTTACTCCATACACTCGGAGAACCTGAGACCTATGGACGCGCTGCTAAAGAAGGTTTTGAAGAAGGTTTGCTTTGAAGAAGGTTCTTTATTTTCAACACTCCATCATTGTTGGTCAAAAAAATCCCTTTTCTCCGACAATTTCCTGTAAAATAGCCCAGTTTGTGATTCCTACCGATAGAGAGACAAGGGTGGTATACTAATTTTAATTGAGTTAACTAAACTTCGATTGGCAATGTCAACCTGTTCATTGACTAAACAGAAAGTATGACATCAAAAAAGGGTTCTGGCAGGAAGTTCGTACGTTTTCGCCAAGCAAGAGACCTTGCAAGATTTAAAGACCCAAGCAAGATTTAAAATAGAATGATTTTTTTTTATTTAAAGTAAATGGAGATATTTAACGAACACATATATAATTCAAATTGGTTTTTAAATGTATTTTCTTATGAAAGTATTCATATATATATATATATATATATATTACAATCATATAGACACCCATATATAATCACACGGCAAAATGTAAATAATAAAAAATGCTTTAGATATTTACGGAAGGCATATGCAGTCAACATTTTAAACAGATTCAAATTTTTAAAAGGTTTTAATGTGTTTTACTGGGGTTAATAAAGGGATACGACGATTAACCAGAAACATTATTGCTTTTCAGAAAACCCACGAAAGTCCAAACACATTAGCAATGATTTTCGTAAACTTCAACACTAATGCACTTTTTTTCTGTCAAATTCGTTGAATAATGCCTATTTAGTCATTTTATATTTGTGAACACGATCTCCTTTTCCTGCCGCTGCTATGAAGTTCTTGGATTTGCAGAACAAGCTCCCAAGACAAAATAATATTCATTTTTGAAAAAAAATATTATTATTCCCAGAGAATTCTTTCGAGTGAGGTGGTTGTAACTTTAATCCACCTGAACGTCGACGTGAGAATGGCTCATACATTTATTCATGAGTGAATGCCTTTGTGAGGAGATTATTCACCATCTTTGGGCCCGCTTTTCTTCTTGGTGTATACAGTTCTTTCTAATTTTAAATCTGTAAGAAGTTGGATTTATTTCGAAAACAAGCATTGCTCACCGTTCTCAGTAAACTTTTCTGACAAGGGGGGGGGGGGGGTCGGTAATATTGAGAAACAAGCCAGAATTTCTCAGAGCATTATCTTTTCTTGCAATTTGAAACTTTTTGCAGAGCGTTTTCGAAAGGACGTCAATTTTAACTATCTTCAGAAGATAGCATATTTATTTTGCTATTGTTTAGTGGTTTTTAAGTTATTCTAGCACACAGAGCTTTCTTAAGAATTGCCGTTTATAGGGAAACTCAATACAGTTTTAATGCAAGCATAAAGCATTAAGGGAAGGTGGCCTAAAAGATACCCTTAAAGGGGAAAACTTGCGTAAAATAACGTAAATGTTGATATACTTTGGCCCCTTTTGCTATCATATTTTCAACAATATTTTTCATCATAAACATTTTTCGATAATATTTTAAAATCACATTGACTAATGAAAAAAATAGAATTATGACAAAGCGTAAAAAGGATCATTTTACCCTAAACCAAACGGCAAGATGATTCTTCATTTGAAAATAACCGTAAATTGTTTTTTATCGGCAAAATAAAGATTTAACAGCAATTGTGACTATACATAAGGAAATAAAGTAAGTTTTACAATCATATAGGATGCATAATTTATTTTATGAAAATTTTAAAATGAAAAACTGTCACAAACAATAAGAGGGAATACTTCAAAATTATAATTAAAAAATTAGGACCTACAATAAACGCAGAAATGAATAATGTAATGTGGAGTCACGCATTTTGAGAACGATTGAAGAGCTGCCATGATGACTAGGACTCGATATTGGAATTTCTTCAGTCGATAGATCAATTTACCTGGTAATATGGCTACCCCTTTTAGGTCACATTACTGGATGACGCCGAGAAACATAAAAAACTTAGGAAGTGTAATTCCCATCTAAAAACATACTCGATTCAGTAAACCAAGTCATATTTCAGTACATGAAAGATTGTATATCTAAATAAGTAGAAATGTCAGTGCAGTGCTCACCTTATAACAGATTTATAAAACCCAATTTTTTGAAGAATTCTATTTAGGCGCGTAATACTGTGACCGCTTGAATACTGCCACTGCTTTTCTTCCCTTGGCACAGCTAGTTTATGTGCTACCCGGTAGATAGCGCCACCTGTATCTAAGAAAACATATGGATCGTTTTGCCCGCTAGGATTATTTTCTACAACCTTCTCAATATGCAATTAATCACGAAAATGTTTGTGATTTTAACATTCATTTGACACTGTTTAGGTAAATTCATTGCGTATATAAAAAAAGTATTTTTATTATCTGTGAAAATACAGTTAGATTGTTGTTTTTTACGTCATTTCAGCAGTCTCAAGCGAAATGCTTTACAACCATCTGTTTACTTCGTCCAATCATGTCACATCTACAAATGCAATTCATTGGGAGGATCTCTGTGAAATTGTACCTTTGTTGACACCAGAGTCTAACAGATTTTAAAAGAGGCAGATTAAACATAAACAAGAAAGTAAATCGCCCAGTCTCAAACCTTTATTCAGAGTAATAGGATTCTGAGAAATTTGACTTATTTAGATGCTTTTAGGATCATTCTTGTCAAGTCTATCTATTTCTTGGGAATTTTGAACTCTTGCACCGCCTTGAATCATTCTTCTCCGTATATACAATCGTTCACCAAGATCGTAAGTTCAATATTTACTTCATACGTAAATAAAGTTTGCGTGTATTTTTTGTTAGAATAATAAACTTTTCATAATGTATGTATAATGTGAGTTAAGTATTGTTTTATCAGAAGAGAAATATTCTTTCGACCATGAAATATATCCACAGTTTGAATTTTCTTATCTGGTAGTCAGTGGCGTAGCCAAAGGGAGAGAGGATAGGGGGGTCACAACCTCCCATGGGGAATTTTTCGCCATACAAAATGTATATTCTTCACTCACTTATATCACACACGTATACATATATGTGAGTTGCAGTAGTCGTAACTCCCCATTAAAAAATTTTTGGCTACGCCAATACTGTTAGGTAGTTATATTTTACAGTCAGTACACACTGCATATTAATCTAAATGCCATTCAATGTACTTACATAATTCGTTTCAAACAAATTATTAAATAAATAAAACATTTAACTGCCGTAAACATTTAAGAATGCAGTATTTAATATACTTTTTTGAAATACTGACTCAAAATCTAATTACATTTTTAATTTTTCTTACTCCATCCTGTTTATAGTCCTTAGCATTATCCATAGTTTATATTTGTCTAGGGGAAAAAAATCTACGCCTTGTTTTATTATTTATTGACGTACATAATACAAAAATATTTTTAGCTAATAAAAATATTTCGCACAGCCGGGGATAAACATTTTCAGACTTCGAAGCAATAATCGTATTTACTAAAGTTATTACGAGAATCAGCAGAATTTTCTACAACTGATAGAAAATTTTGATGCGTCAGCCCCTGGACAAAATGAAACTTTCTGATTTAAGCAAGCTGGTAAAAGGCGCTTTCAGTCTGTGATAGATCAGGGATGCTTCAAACAATTTATTAAGTAAATAAAACATTTCATCCGAAACTGCAGTGCTCTTATTGAAAAGCCTTCAGTTATCAAATTTAGCTTCCGAAAGCCCAAATTTTCCTATAGTATATATTTAATGCCTCATCCCCTAAATTTATTTATCTAGTTAGAAACTTCAATTTAAAGTGAAAGTGCTTTAATTCTATATAGCTTAGAATTTTAGCACATAATACGAAATGCATTCTTAGAACCTAAACTTTTATTTTCCGAAACTTTTACATTGTGTCGCGAACTTTTTTAAGCATTTCACTCTTAAAACTTAAATTTAATTTCCAAGCTTTTTGACTCATATTTTTAATTTTAAATAGCTGTGTGTGTGTGTTTAGATTTATACTCATTTATTAAAATTCATTAGATATTATGAAAGTGAAATGTTTTGGTACAATATTTTAATGTATTGTGAAAAGGTTGCTTCATTTAACCAAAATCGGTTATTGAATAAGGTTCAAATAAGAAATAGTTTTTAATGTTACGTGTCAATGAAATATTTACTCAATTTGTTTGCTCGTTTGATTAGTGCATTAAGTAAAGTCCTTAAATTTAGATTTTGAATGCTTAGTTACTTAAAGCTGAAAATATTTTAACATCAAGATTCCCCATTAATAACTCTATTCGCACCTTAAATTTTCTTTTCTTAACCCTACAATGCATGATTTTTTTTAAATGGCTGAAAATAAAATTGTAGCTTTGTTTTGGCTTACTTGGAAAAATATTTTTAAAAAATTTCAGCTTGTAGTTTCCCAGAAAAATCATGAAAAATATTCAAATCCGAAAAATTAGAGTGCCCACTCTATAGATCTCATAAAACAAAAGAAAGTAATATAGCCTGATTCTACATTATTTAATCGTAATACTACTATTTTTAATAGTTTTGTATTCATTTTCATTTAGCAATGAAAATTAGAAGCAATCAAAAATGCGAACAAAAATTGGTTCAGTGAACTGGATGCACGTGCTGTGAATTCATGCTTGTTTGCTCTAAAAACAATGTTACTATACATTTTTAAAAACTAAAATGTATTTCCGTGTGGTCTTATATTTATTTTAAATGCATATTTCAGACAAAAACTACAAAAGTTTCTTTTTATTACGGAAAAATGTGAGTGTAGCCAATTGGCAACAGTATGCACTCTAGGGTTAAATTTTATTTACAGTCAGCTGTTAAGTGAATCCTTCAATTAGAAAAGAGTCTATTACACAGTTTAACTCAATGAATTTTAATTAGTGATTTGCTCCTAAAATCTGTTTTTTTTCTGCAAAAATTAGTATTTAAACCAAGAACTCTACACAACATTACACGTTTATATAATTTTTAAATATATATATATATATATATATAATATATATATATATATATATATATTGTACTGAAGTATGGACGGAGACAAATGACGTTGAAATGGTCTCATTACCAAATAAGGAGACAATTATTTGAAACGAAACATAACTTAGTTTTAACAAATAAGATATTTATAAAATAAAAGTTTTTGAAGTATAAAAAAATATGTAAAATCTCCAATTTAATTTTCAAGAGAACTGGTTTGTAAGTAACTCACGTAGCGATATTTGTTTTCGAATGGATTAATAGTATAACTCGTTTTAACTATATGGCTTATAAATTTCAAAAAGCAAAGAGAGAAAATAAGCATTCATTAATTTTTATGAAAATAAAAGCAAATTATTTGAACGTCCACCTAATGGGTTTTGTTTTCTCAAAATCGAAGTTTGAGTAAAGTCATAATGCTCATTTCAGATGCAGACCTTTATTTATGGATTAAGTTTACATCATTTTCAGATCATTGTCTGCTCGAAACATATTTTTAACGTTGAGAGATGATTGCTAAGACCAATACCAATCAATCGGCTGGCGTAATTTCTCACACAGCTTCTGTTACATAAAACGCTCATTCCTTTCGTCCTAAAATTTTACTTCTAATATGATAAATGGGTTCATGCCTTAAGTTTTACTTAAGAGCTGACGATTTATTAAAAAAGCACTAAAAGAGAAATCAGCGGGACTTAGCATAGTAGCGTGAAATAAGTAGCTCATAATTTCTTTTTCCTTTAATTTCGACTTTCCACATAGATATAGATTTTCGTTTTTAGCACGTGCAAAGAAAAGTCGATATCAGTAAATTAAAATTAGTATGTTTAAGCATGTATTAAAGATTAACTGTTCTTATTTTATTGAAGGGAATAACGCATAAACATTTATCTAGGATATTTCTTGTTAATTAAACATGTTTTTAATATTTTTATAGTAGGGAAATCTTTTCAATTAAACATGGCTTCCTTTTTACGTTTTAAAAAGTAAGCAAAATTAATTTGATTTTGTTAATTTATTTATGTTTAATCTCTAATTCTTTGTTTTTAATGTCTTAAATTTGTTTTGTCAAATAACATATTTTACCGATTCACTGATTCATATGCCTTTTTTATTTGCACTTATTTTTTATGCAAGCTGTTTTGTATAAATTTTGCTTTTTTTCTTTTTTTTTTTTAAAAAGCTTCAATTTCTTTATAAACTTTTCTTAAAATAGCGTCCGGCTACAACTAAATTTTGCGACTTAAATTATTAGGTAGTATTGATTCGAGCTAATTGTTTTCAAATACTAGTTAGAAAAATCTGATATGTCCAACACATGACTTCCTTGCACGTCTATTAGATCAAAAATATTTTCGACGCACTTCCTCTAAACTTATTTGTTTGAAAGAGATAAGATATCAATAATAGTAAGGTTTAGCGATTTCTAGCCAAATATTTCGATATCGCCAAGCTGAGTTCAATTTGAAAGATTTCCTTCTGACACTTTATTTGGTGATATTTCCCCAAAATCCGACAAACTTGAGATAGTCTGCGAGATTTTGGGGATAGCCAAAGTAGTCATTGACCACAGACTTTCAATGAATTGAATGCATCCATACACCTCAATGTATTTAAAGTCATTTGGCTCACCCTGTAAATAAATTCTCAGTCGATTGCTGTCAAAAAAGATATTGAAAACAGTTGGATATTACAATAGTTCTAAATACAAAAGTTCAAAATTCTACGGTTAAAGTTTTAGAGTTATACAAAATACGAAATAATTTTTGTGCCAAATTTGGCGATATTTCGGCGAAACACGTCAATGTCGACGACATTTGGCGAGATTTTAAGCATGAACCAAACAATGACAGATTATCGCCAAATTTGGCGATATTTCGCCAAAACTCGCCAAGAACGATGACAAATGGCGATACTTTGGGCATGGACCAAATGAATGACTATCGCCAAATTTGGCGATATTTCGCCAAAACTCGCCAAGGTCGAGGACAGACGGCGAGATTTTGGGCATGTACCAAACAATGACTGTCTACAGTTGTATTATATTGAAGATGTCCATAGACATTAAAGTACTGAAATTCTTTTCGGTGGTCCTGTAAATAAACTCTCCAGTAGATTGGAACCAAAAATCGAGATGCACAACTAGATGTTACAACAATCTTATATATGAAATTTCATAATAGTTTTTGAGATTTGAGAGTTAAATATGCACACACGTACACCAAAAGTCGCCAAGCTTGGCGACTTTTGGCATAGTTCTTGAGGGAGGCACGTGACCGTGGTCGGACCATTACCTAACTTATGTGGTAGGACGGTATTGTGCTTGAAATGGATGAATGCCCCTAAAATTGCCATTGACCGTAATGTATTGGAAATCTTTTGAGTGTTCCTGTAGCAGAACTATAAATGATAAAGACACTTTTTTTAATGGAGAAATTCATTTTCTAACTCTTTACAGCATATATCACTTCTGAGTCGTTTGAAATAGCCCAATACCTCTAAAAAACGCTTTGATGAATTTCGGCCCATAGAGCGTAATGTATTTCGAATCTTTTGGGAGGTCCTGTAGATAAGCTATCCAGTCGAATGGAACCGAAAGGCGAGGTGCACAACTAGATCATAGAACAATACTATATATCAAGTTTCAACATTCTACGACCAATGGTTTTTGAGATATGCGAGTTTAATGAATTTCGCTCCATAGAGCGTAATGTATTTCGAATCTTTTGGGAGGTCCTGTAGATAAGCCATCCAGTCGAATGGAACCAAAAGGGGAGGTGCACAACTAGATGTTACAACTATCCAAAATATGAAGTTTCGACATTCTACGCCTAATAGCTTTTGAGTTAGGCGAGTTTAATGAATTTCGGCCCATAGAGCGTAATGTATTTAGAATCTTTTGGGCGGTCCTGTACATAAACTATCGATTCGATTGCCACCAAAAGGGGAGGTGCACAACTAGATCATAGAACAATCCTAAATATCAAATCTCAACATTCTACGACCCATAGTTTTCGAGATATGCGAGTTACATACATACGTACGTACGTACAGACGGCATGGAAAAACTGGCCACAATAGACTCGCCGCTGGTCAAAATGAGTTGCAGACGCGTTAATAGGATCGTGCATGCTAGCCTACGATGAGATGCATCGAAAAAAAATTTAAAATTTAATTTAGAGGTAGTCAAAATCGATTTTTGTCGAAATTTGGCCCCCAAAATTTTTCGGGATCACATTACTTCCTTATACTACGTACAAGGAAGTAAAAAACTATGTTATTATATAATTCGCTAACGGCCCGACGACTACTATTGCATGCACCCGCAAAAACGCGGGAAATATCGCTATTCTTGGGAAGAAATTGTCGAAATGTATTGATATCTCATGGGAATTCCTTTTTTATAATTACATAGTGCTGTTTTAAACTTTTCTTTAAGTACCAGATAGAGAAAAGTTATAACTAGACAGTGGATTATATGCAATTGCATATTTGCATATGCAAGTGCATATTTCAGCTATTTTTGGTCATTTTAGTCTATCAATTCTTACTTTAAAGTGTATAGAATATGAATCCTGTGTTTAGGGACAGCTTGTTTGAAATTAAAATCGTGTTGAAAACTTATTTGTTTGAATTTTGTGGACGAGAACGCAAATCTCTAAGTTTATTAGTTTTTTTACAGCCCAATACTTCTTGCTTCCATAACTTTGCTTTACATAAAGCTAAATATGGACTGGAACTCCAAATACAGACTGTCTAAAAATGTATTCAAAGCTGATTTTAAAGGACTCGCTCGAAATAAAAACGCGAAGCTTTATTAACGTACCTCTCTACTTGATTTGAAAAAATCTGCATAAAGTCACGTGATAGATTTCTCAGACGTACATTCAGCGTCTCATGTTTAAAAAATAACTGTACAAGCATGGATATGTCACGGTTGCTTCTTCTAAAGAGGAATGCGGCTTAAATGACTCATCAATCGAAAAATTCATATTCGTCAAGAAAAAGGAAAAAAAGAGCGCTTCAACTAGTAATCTGAAAGCTCGTAGAGATACTTCTCCACACCCCCCCTCCTCTTACTCGCAAAAGTGTTTCGCGATTTTATCCAAAATAAACTTACCGTTATGAAAAAGATATTGGATATTTTCCGTACGTCTGGTTTTATCTTTGCATTTCCATATTAACTCAGAAAGGAGCTAATATGAAAATCAAGGTTTAAATAAAAAAGTCGACTCTATCTTGATTTCTGATTGCTTTTCAATACTCAGTGGATTTGCTTCCGTTGCCTCAAACGGATTTTTTTTTAATACTAGCCGCCAAGGCGGCCAGCTTCGCCGCCCAGTACCTTACTTTCTTTATACTCAGTGCAGTGTTGAGTAAATTTGTGGACTCATTTCAACGAAAATCGTGTTTCTTTGTTTTAACCAGGGACTTCCTATCCTATTATACGAGGGTTGCCTTTCAAGTTTCTACAAAAAGCAGAAAGAAACATAATTTTTTGGGAACAAACTGTTTTATTGATTTTCAAAATATTCGCCTTTAAGATTTATACACTTTTCCACCCGTTCAAACCAATTCTTGAAACAGTTTTTTCACTCTGAAATTGATATCTCAGAAACATGGTTTTGGAAGGTATCAACAGCTTCTTGAGGTGATGAAAATCGCTGAATCTTTGTTTGATATAAGGGAACAAGAAAAAGTCCTTAGGCGACAAATCAGGAGAACATAGGCAATTAATTTGATATTTTTATCCTTCAAATAATCAACTGTTTCACGTTCTGTGTGGGAACTGGAGTTGTCGTGATGAAGAATGATGCATCGATTTTTGATGTTTTTTTATGATTTCGTTGATGACTTTTGGCAAACAAATTTCTGTTTACCATTTAGCTATTAACAGTTTTTCTATCTCTAAAGGAATGGTTGCTATATGTCCTGTAAGGCAATAGAAACAAGCAAGCATTTTCTTGGAAGTGCTTGATGAACGAACAACTTTCGTGGGATCGATTCATCTGGAAACACCCAAAGAGTGGATTGTTGTTTAGTTTCCAGCTCATACGAATATATCCAAGTTTTGTCACCTGTAACGATGTTGTATGTTCCCAATGTAACGATGTCGTATGTTTTGCAGTTCCCAATTGGAATTTTTTTAGCATTTCCTTACGCCAATTTGCACGAGCCTCTTTTTGAGCTTCTGTCAAATTGTGCGGAATTCATATGGAACAAATCTTTTTAACAGCTAAATGTTCGTGCAAAATCGAATGTATTGCAGTCTGTGATATGCCAAGGGATGCTTCTATCTCACGATATGTGACATGCCGATCTTCTTCAATCATGTTGTGAATAGCATCGATGTTGTCTGGAATCACTACCGATTTTGGTCGTTCTTCACGAGATTCATCACTGACGAATGCTCGACCACGACGAAATTCTTCAAACGAATTGTAAACAGTCTTTTCTGGTGGTGCTTCATTACCAAAAGTTTCACAAGGTGATACTAAGCATTCTTGTCGAGTGAGGCCTTTCTTAAAATCATAAAAAATCATCAAACGAAAATCTTCACGAGTTATTTCCATTTTTTTCACTCACTGGCTTCTTTAGAACGCTCGTGTAAACAAAATACGCAGGCAATTTCTATAGTGCAACTGATTCCTAGCTTAAAAAATGTGAATTTTACGAATATCCTGAAGAAAGTTTTCAGTAGCACCTCCAATTGGTCGTTTGTAAAAACAAAAGGCAACCTACGTGTCTTGTTGGTTTTAGCAGTATTTGTCATTCAAATTATTTAGGTTAGGGTTGCTAGTAATTTTGAGTGTCATCCTAAAACCGATGTTGAAACAGCATATGGGGAAGTTTTCCCCAGGTTCACATCCCATATTTTTTATGAAGGCGAAACCCAGGCCGTGAAGAAAGAACAAGACTTTATAGTGGCAATCACATTTTATTTTAATATCAACACATAACGTTAAAATGATAAAGTCCTACGGTGGCTGAGCAGACCCCTGAACAACGCAGGTTCACTTGACAACTGCTAAGGCGTGAATGATGACGATAAACGCAAGCCAAGAGGTTAGTACAGAACCAATACACGCCACAAGGGCATGCAAAATTAACTTGACGCCATTAGACGTTAAGAACATTTCCATATAATTATTTTTGAATTCCAGTCTCGCCAACAGGATAAAACAAACAATCTAGCAGCTAAATTGTAACCCAAAATGAAAGCCAATGTTATTTATAGATTGGATACCATATAGGGTCATAAACAAATCATGAGAACAGAAATGCTAGGCTTTACCAATGCAAAAGTGAAATAAAAAGGAAAAATAAATGAAAACGGAAGATTGTTTTTCAATACGGTAGGTGCAGAAATAAAAACTTTACAGGCGAAGGGACGAGAAAATCCAAATCGAAAGTGCAAAGAATAAATTTTGAACAGAGATTAAATTTAGAAATAATTAACAATTAAGTAATTGATAATTAAAAATAAGATATGTGATTATCTGCATCACACAGCAAATGGCTAAAAGCATGCTCCATGCATGGTGACATTTTTTAGATGGACGATGAATGCGCCAAGTATTGGGAATTCGACATTATAAAGCTGTGAAAAAGCCCGAAAAATCTTGTATTTTTGTGCATCCATTATTGTTATTTTGTAATCTAGCTACTGCGTGACCTATGGTTGCTCCATTTAACGCCATTGAACCGTTAATTTGGATTTTTGCAAATGCGTTATTGTTATTGCACTCATGTTTACATCTAGCTCTTGCAAGCGTGGAAATGTCGTCGATTTTGGTACCGCATATGTAAGCGCAGAGGTTACTAAACTGTGTGCCACTGCACCCCAGGGTGCCGCGAGCCTATGCCAGGGGTGCCGTGGTGATCATCAAGAAAAGTCTAACATTTGGAGGAGTATAATCGAAAAGTTTTCTCTGAATCGGTACCCCACAACAAATTTAGCCAAGCCAATCACCAGTAGGTGAAAACAAAAATATTTCAGTCAAGTTCGAAAGAGTTCAGTATTCAGTCGTCTCTTTTACAAGAAATTCCTGAGATGGGGGTGGGGCGAAATTCTATATCGTTTTCCCAAGAGGATACTGTCTTGATAGTTAGCCTTGTAAGCATAAAAGAAATAATGAAAAATGAGCATGTAAGGAAGGCACAAAGCATTCAAAACTCTTATTCATCTTGTATTGCTTGTTCAGTATAAAAAAATAATAACTTCTTTTTCGTGTCGGACTTAAGTAACCCTGCAAAGACCAACGTAGCGCCGGCCGGTTGACGGTATTTTAAATATTATATCCGCCTTTTTCTTTTAAAACGGAAAGCCTAAAGTACATTGAATTAACGACATAGAATTTTTGTTTTCGATAAGCACAGAGCTTCACCGTAAAAAAAAAGACACGTTAAGTTGCAATTTATTTATATAAATGCAAAAATTTTGTTCTAATGTTTTAGATTTTCTTGTTTATAGGAGAAAACTAGTACTCCAAATTCTTCGTAAACGGATATCTTCTTTTTCTTTTTTGACAAGTAAAAGCATTTAAATACGCCCTTTGTGTTTCGAACAGCAAAGTACCATTGTACTTAAGGTACAGTTTGAATTAAATGAAAGTAAATGACTTTGCATAATACGTGTAACAGCAACGAAAACTGAACGCAAGTTTCAAGAGGAACATAAGTTTCCCTTCTTCAGTAGCAAAACTTCCGCCAAAAAGCACGTTTTGGCAGAAGAAAAAAATCAAAGTACATAAATTAAAGCCGAGAAGAAAAGAATGTTGCCATTGAGAAAAATGAAAGAAAACAATAAATGAGCAGAAAAAAAAATTCATGGAAGATGAGAAAAATGAGAAGCAATAAAAAAAAATTTCGGAGTAAGTAAAAATGTAAGTTACACAAATTGAAAAATGAATAAATATAAATAAAAAGCAAAAGAAATACAGTAATGAAAACATAGTTTTTTTTTCCCCTTTTGGATGTTTGTATCGTTTTGTACTCATAAACATAAACAACAAAAACACACACTCACAAATAAAAAAAATTTAACTGGAAAGGGAAAGACGGCAAATTTTCTCTAATACAGAATAAACCAAAGGAATAGAAGTACTGACGACAAACTTCACGTTACAGAAAGCAGCGATTTCTTCCGAGAAGTAAAGATATTATTTAGATTGAGGGGTGCACAAATATTTTGCTTTAGTAAATTGAAAACAATGATCAGAATTCTAAGAATGAAAGATTTATTAATTTCTTCCATTATAGATATGTCTTGGATGCTTTTTGGGTTGAAATTGAAAGACTGTTTTCGTTTCACCGAATCACACTGACAAGGTGAATAGCATTCAGATAACCCAACCGCTCAGCAGAATCCATATTCTAGTGAAAGTCCGCCAAATTGTACACTACGGTATTAGTGATTTTCTTTGGTTATTATGTGATAATACCTTTTGCAAAAGGTTAAAAAATGCCACTTTTGAGAACTATACAGGGTGTTTCATAAAACTCAACAAAATTTATTTCATTAACTGTCGATTATAGACACATACAATGTAAAGGTAAGAAAGGTGCACAATTTCATGGTATCGATTAAAATTTTTAGGAGATTAAATTTATATAAATACAAACACACAATTTTTATTCGTCCACCTCCAAATAAAAAGTCCCAATAAGTAAAGTGCATCTCCATACACTATTTAGATGATGTAAAAAATGAGTGCGTTCCTTTATTACAAGGGGATTAGAGATATGCTTAATCAAAGCTCATAAGGGACTATAAAATTTCAGTAACAGCAAAATATTTATGCAATCATTGTTTTCTTACGCAATTTGTATACAGCAACAGAAACGTGATCTTCCGATGTGATTTTTCCTTTTCGAGTGCCATTGAAAAGTGGTTTAAGTCAACATTAATGCATTTTCGTATCTCTGAACATTTTTTTATGATGAAAGGCTGAAATTTTGTGAATTGCCTTTCTAACTAAGGGACACAATTTTACTAATTGTGGGAGCTATATAAAAAATAAAATTTTGTATTCATTTAGATTTAATCTCCTGAAATTTAATCGATGTCATAAAATTCTGTACTTTTTTTACGTATCTTTGAAATTTATTGTATTTGATCAGTATTTAAGAAAAAAAAAAGCCTAAGTCAGTATTTTGGGATACCCTGTATGTATTTCATACATGATCGCCTTATTAACAACAACAACTGAACTATTGAAAAGAACTGCTTCATAAATTTCTATATTCCGTTTCAAATTTTTTTAAACATTTGGGGGGAAAATCAGATTGCACAGTGCATCTGATTTTGAGACCTGCAATTGAATACTCTGAAGGATTAAAACATACTTTTAAACACGTTCTTAAACCAAACACAAGTATTTATTCTCTAAACGAAAATAGGCTTCAAATTACTTAACCATTACAAAAACTTATTCCTATTGCAAAGTATTAGGGTTTGGCGATTTTTCACCAAATTTATAAAATATCGCTAAGGTGGCCTCAGTTTTTGAACTTACTTTTCGACGTCAAACTTGGTGATAAATTGCCGAATGTAGCAGCTATGGCGAGTTTTCATCTACATTACAATCAAGCCGTTACCGGCAACTCTTTGGGCAATGGTTTAAAAATGTGGATTGTTTTCGATTTTCTGAATGATAATACAGTGCGTCCCAAAAGTTTATAGACTAGCGTTTTTTTTGGATTTAAGAGTTAATCAAACAAGTAAGAAAGACAAAAGAAATTATGCAAATATGTATTGTCGCAACAGAAATAGTGATATGATGAAAGTACATCAAACAGTCATAGATTTAAATAAAAAAATAAAAACGAAATAATGCTGTCCCAAAAATATATAGACAACCGGTGTTAAAAGTTGATTGGAGTACTTATCTCCAAATTTGCATGTTTCAAGGTCGTGTACTGGTCATCAAAGGCGTAGAGTTATATGGGCCCGTGGGGCTCGAGCCCCCCCCCCAATAAATTGTGAATAGGGGCTGAGCCCACCCAATAATTTATCACTCAATACAGAAAACTAATTTATACTAACATAAAAAAAAGTATTCACGCCATTTACAAATGTTTAAAAAAAAACCTTTACTTGTACTTTTAAAAATTTTCTTCTTTTGATTTCAATCATGATTTAGTATTTATTGTGACGCCCTGTAACACAAAATGTTACTATAAGCTGCCCTCGCCAGGCTCTGGTTCATTAAAATCAGTTTATGCAATGTAAAGTATGAAATGAAGAAAAGTTCAGATGTGTCTAAAATGCACTCTCTCATCGAATATGCTTTTTTTTTCCTCCTTTGGATTTTTTACTTTGCTTCTATTTTTAACTTATAACATGGTAGGAAGATACTAACATGGATACTTACCTTACATTGGTATAGAATTCTATGGACCCATAGAGATCGAGCGCCTCCAATAATTTACACTTATATATAGTAAGTCATAGCTGCCAACTACTACGGAATATAACTAACCACTTTTTGTAAACAGTCTATTTTTTAATTATTTTTTTCAAAATAGTAACCAGCTCGCGCGCGCATCACAAAAATTTTGCTATATTTTAAGCCGAAAAATCATGTAGAAAAAGTGGTTAATTATATTCCGTAGTAGTTGGCAACTATGAGTAAGTTATATGTACGTGAATCAGTGGCGTAGCCATAAATGTTTCATGGAGGGGGGTTATGACTTCTGCAACTCACATATATGTATACGGGTGTATGATAAGGGAGTGAAGAATATACATTTTGTATGGCAAAATATTCCTTATGGGGGGTTATGACCCCCAACCCCCTCCCCCCTTTGGCTACGCCACTGACGTGAATATAAGTGGTTGAGGGGCCCGGCCCCCCCAATAATTTTGAAAACTTTACGCTTATGCTGGTCATCCAATAGCTTTTTGAAATAAAAGCGAAGCTGTCTTTTTTTCTTCGACTGTTTGTAAAGATGCCTCGCAACGTGCAGTTTTCGGAGACTGAAATTTCCCAAATCTATCGTTTGGATGCTCGTGGAATGAAAGTTTTAGATATTGCAAGAAAACTTGACGCAGTAGGGCTGGTATTTATTAAATTCTGTCAAAAGATGACAATTTGAAAGCAAAATCTCGCAGTGGACGACCAAAAAAAAACTACTAAACGGCAAGACAGAGAGATCTTCAGGTTACCTTAATCTCAGAGCTTGTCTGTACGGTCAATTTCTAGAGAAGTGACCATTCCAGTATCAAAATCCACTGTGCATCGACAGCTGCAGTAAGTAAATTGCTTGCTTATCGCAAAATGCTTCGTTCACCAAACTTGACAAAAAGGCATAAGGACACTCGTGTTCAGAGGGCTCGAAAGCATATGAACTGGACAGATGAATGGTTGAGTGTTCTCTTCAGTGATGAAAAGAAGCTCAATTTCGATGGCCCCAATGGATGGGCATATTACTGGCACGATATTCGCAAAGAACCGCAAACTTTTTTCAGCAGCCAGCAACTAGGGTGTTCACTCATGGTATGGGGAGCGTTTTCCTATTATTAAACTACCGAAATTGTTTTTTAAAAGGTCGTCAGTGTTCCGAAGATTACCATAAAATGCTTGAAGTACAGTTACTGCCATTCGGAAAGTTGCTAGGGGGGGGGACAAATGGATATATCAGCAAGACAATTTCTCCATTCACGTCTCAAACTCCACAATGTAATGGTTTAGATGAAACTAAGTAGCTGTTTTGAACTGGCCAGACCTGAACCTAGTGGAGAACCTTTGAGGAATATTATCTAGAGACGTATATGCTAATGAGCGTCAATTTACAACAGTTCAAGATCTAAAGTTGCAAATTAAATGAAGTTGGTTTTCTCTAAAGCCAGAATCTCTTCAAACTCTTATTTCGAGTATGCCTGATCGAGTTTTTGTAGTGATTAGAAAAAAATGGCTCAAAGATTTGAATGTTAAAGAAAAAAAAAAATGAGCTGTCTATAAACTTTTGGGACACTAAATTTTCATTTTTAGTTTTAATCGCAAAGTCTCTGATTGTGCGATATTATTTTTGTATAGTTTTATTATTGTCTTGATGTTAATTATAATTTAAAATGCTTTTGGAAATATTTATTCACCTTTTTCAATTATAAAATGAAAAATAACTGTTGTCTATAAACTTTTGGGACGCACTGTATAATTCCCATCGTAAAACAGTAGTGTTTGGCAATTTCTAACCAAATGCAGAAGGTATCACAAAGATGGGTTCAGTTTGGGGATCTTACTTTTTGACGCTAAACTGGGCGATAAATCGCCCAAAAAAGTCAGTCTTGGCCACTCTTGACATTTTACAACAAAGGTAGTAACCGGCAACCCTTTTAAAGCATGCTCTTTTCCGATTTACTGCGTGATAATAGCATCAGAACGTGACCCAATTAATATGGAACCAACCCTAATCCATACCCTTTCCAATAAAAAAGAATCATTAAAATCAGTCCGCATATAAGACAAATTATCGCTATTCTTACATAAGAAAACACATACACGTATTGAACGTAGTACCTCTTCTTTGAAGTTGATAAAAATTAAATTCTAATCACAAGATTAGTTGCATGGATGACATTAATTGAATTGGTTTCTGACTGATATATCGTTTTATTCTACAGTTTTTTTTAACGGCGCTACAAATGCTTCAAAGTGATATTGCCTCGACATTTTAAATTTAACAATGGCGTGACAAATCAGGTAATTAAAGCTAGAACACAGACGAAAAAACCATAACGTCCAATGTCTAGTATTTCTGAATCCTTCGAATTTAATATATATATATGTATATTATAATAATATAGTATATATGCCGAACAGAATAAACTTTTAAATAAATATTATAGTACATTTCCGTGGCAAAGCACTATGCTGGGAGGGGAAAAAGGCATAAATCTTTGAGAAACGCGTTCGATTTGAAAACACAGAGACCATATTTGTTTTTCCGACACATTTTTTGCGTACCTCTTGGCGGAAGTCAACTGCGAACAGAAACTCGCAGACGCTAAATTTCCACTATATCAAGAAAGAATGCAAAACTATTGGAATATATTTCTCTCAAGCCCTTGTAAACAATCTTGGCTTCAATTTAAATGTCAACAGCCAAGCTATAACGGGGTTTTTATTGCCTTAGAAGAGTTTTATCCGGGGCTCATAAATTTTGCTCCGCCTAGCTTGAATTCGGGCACTCAGCCGCTATGAAATTTCGCTTTTATTTATTGTAAACTTTTCCGATGTACTTTCTGGTATTTGCTATTTTATGCTCCTTATACGTGATGCCAATCAGAGAGAAATTTTTTTCGGAAAAAGTGTGTGAAAAAGTTTTTTGTCGACTTTCGAATTAACCCTTTGAGGCGCAATCCTTTCCCAATGCTGGAAAAAGGGCAGCCGTTGCCATCGCTCGGCTTAACTACCAGCAAGATGGCGGACGATCAAAACGTTCAATGCGTGCCACAGATCTAGAGACCCTTTTTTTGACACAGCTGGCTGTGCCGCACAGCCAGCTGCGTCAAAAAAAGGGGTCTCTAGATCTGTGGAACGCGATGAACGTTTCGATCGTCCGCCATCTTGCTGGTAGTTAAGTCGAGCGATGGAAACGGCTGCCCCTTTTTTCAGAACTGGGCAATCTATCCAGCTGTTTTCGCATTCTTCCATTTTTCAGCAAATGTCAGTGCTGTTAAAAGTAATCGTGACCATTTTTTTACGGGAAATGACGTTCTAAAAAGTAAAGGATTCTCGTGGAGCTATCACACCCGCAACTATTTTTATAGAAATCAAATCTATTCTTCGAGACTGGCAACAGTCAAAACGTCAGAGTTTGGTGTTCCCAGAGGGGGAACACTGCGCGTTAAAGGGTTAAATGTTAGTACGTAATGGAAACACTGAGGGAAATGGGGACGGTTGATGTTACATGCCTTCATGTTTAACGTGAAGTTGAAAAAAATTACAGGCAGAAAAATCTTTACTTCCTATCATTTTTAGGTATTGTCTGTATTCAGTCTGACTGTCACTAAATTAGTATTAGTGCGAACCTGAAAAGAAAGGCCACGCTCTTTATCTTTAAAGACATTTATTGTGAATGTTTTAGGCGGTTTCAGGGTAATTATATGAAAAATTCAGAAACAATAATTAAGCTGTGCCTCACACTTTAAAATGCGTAAAAGATTTATCTACGCATTTTTAGGTATACAGTATATTTCCTTGATCATTATTATTTCAGTTATTTAAAATAAGTGTTATTTTATTTAATTATTGTTTTTAACTGCTTTATTTATTATTAACATAATAATGTGCATCATATTTTTATTAATGAAATACAATAATGAACTATAATAATGACAAATGCAGGTCTGTGTTAAAGTATATAATGTTTACTTATTTACTTTTATTTTTTATTTATTTTTTATTTTCTGTACTAACCTGTTATTTATGAATATTAGTATTGGCTTATGATAAAGTAGCATGTTCCACAAAAATTTATTCAAAAAACGCATGCTCGATTATTTTCCTGTGTTTCATATGTTCCGAACGAGTAACTAGAAGGATTAAAAAGCGAAAATAATTAATGTGTTTTTTTCTTTGTTTTTTTTTTTTTTTTTACTAGAATTGCATATGATTGGTAGGGTCAAATGGGAGAATTATGGGTCACTCTTTTTTTCGGGATAAATAATGGTCACTAACTTCATAGTTGTTTTTTTTTTTTTTACAGAACAACTAAATTATGCTAAGTCATCCTTACACATTCTCTTTTCTTATATAAGTAAAACAGTGTAACTATGAAGAAAATAAGTAAAAAAAATACTTTCCATACTACAATAAAAAAAAATTCAAAAAATATCGTCTCTGAAAATCATGATGTTTTAGAAAATTCATGTCAGTGAATCATTTTTCAAAAAAACAATTTTGTTGGTGCTGATTTTTGATTGCAAATTATCTAGGCTTTTCATACGTCCACACACATTTTCTTCATTATTTTTTAAATTAATTTTTAAAGTATGCTCATTTAATCCCTAGTTTACTGCACTAATTCTTGGTCACTAAGATAATTCTTTTTTCAATTTTTTTTTAAATATTTTAGGTGTATTTTTTATTTATTTTTGTATAATTAATATTAGTATTTACTATAACTATTATGTGCTTTACTGTAATATAATATTATACTTTAACTGCACCACACCATTCTGGCTCGCAAATCAATTCCAGCATAGAAAAAATACAAAGTCAAAAATTAAGGAGCACATTTCGAGTACTGACTTCCTAAAAAAAAGGACGAATCGATGCAAATCAGGCAGTTATAACAAATCATACTTATTTGGACCTTGTAACTGCAAGAGAGGGAAAGAAACAGAAGAAAAATCAGATGAAAAGAAGGGAAAGGAAACTTCAAAGTATAAAAATGTAGACATCAAGAAAAATATTGCTTGAAATAAAGTAAAATCACCTCCAAGAAGACATAGACAGTCCCCTAAATGCAAAACGAGCTAATTTGGAACTGTTTATTGAAAAAGAATTGTTTAATGACAATGAAAATAAGATTGAAGAAGCTGCAAAAAAACCTCCTCTTTTGGAGTTGCTAAGATGGTGCTACAAGGATTTCATTCTGTACTGAAGATCAGAAATATTTTGCTGTGTATTATGATAATGACCCATTCTACAGTGAGAATTTGTACGATTTGTTGGAATTACTACAAAACAAAATCGTATGCTACGGGCCAGTTAATTTAAATGGAAATAATCCCTTTGTTGCTGATAGCAGGATAAACATAGAACTAAACAAATGTTGCAAGAAAGTCTGAGCGGAGTTGTGGGCTTAGAGCGAAAACAAATTTTAACAGTCTAATAAAATAATATTATTACTTTAATTAATATTTTTTCTTAAATACGACACATTATATAAATAAAAAATCTGTTTGTGTGCTAAGTAATGATAATATAGAAAATTTATTCACTTTTGATATACACAGCTATAAAAAAAGGTGACTAATACTTACCCCATATGTGACCAAAAATTTTCCGAATCCTGGGTATAATTCCTGGTCACACAATAATTTAAATAAAATAAATAATAATTCAATTTTAGGTAAAATGATTGCTTTAATAATGCCTAAATTATTTAAGCTTGCTTTATACCAAATTAAGTCATTTTATCTTTCATACTTTAGAAAAATGTTAAATGTTGTTGTTTTTGGACCCATGGTTCCTATCTAACTGATTGATTTCTAATTTAAATCGGGACTAAATATGCTTTACATTTATGACTAATATTGACATTTTATAGAAATTATTTCCAAATTATCTTAAAATTGAGTAAGCATATTGTCGTTACATAAGAAGCACTTCCAAATCTCGGCAGCAGTAGCAAATATTTCAAAAAGTTTTTATCATAATATTGCTGTAGTAATTCCTTGCAAACGTTTCTGAGCTAATAAATACGGATTTTTTTGAAAGCAAAAACGTAATTGCATTTAGTTCAATTTTAACAATTTCATTAAATCAGTTATAACATCAAAAATATTGTTAATTTAATTGCCCTTGTAAAAGTTTTGGTACTATGCATAATAGAAACTTCATCCAAACTACAACAACCCACTTTTAAATCTGATAGATTTTTTAAAAAAACTTCTGAAAACCTCCAAAAATTAAAGCTGCATGCGCACGTTTTTATGCATTTAAATTTATTGCACTTTTAAAAGCAAGATTACTTTTGCTCAGAAATGTAATTTCCTGAAAGAAAAAGTTCTGGTAAAAGATTAGGTTACAAAGCTTTTGTGATCTTTGGGAAAAAAAAATACAAAAGAGGAAGCCCGGAAAGGCAAACAGCAATTAAGATAACGGAAAGAGTTTGATGGGAAAAAATGTCGGGAATTTGCATAGAAAAGTGCAAAAATTACTCTTAGAAACGAAACTGAAAATATATTGAAAGAAAGCAGTTTAACACCGCAGGACGATAACAAAAATGTGTTCCGTAAACTACGAAATGCGCAATAAAGCTAAAAAATTATCTGCACCCAAAGGGAGACGATAAAATGTTGGACAATGAATAATGTATGTTCCACAAAACTTTAAATTTTCGGCTCTTCCTCTTTTCAGTTGACGAAATTTTCAAACGGAAAATCTTTTTAATGGAGTTCAATTACTTTTGATAGCCCGCTTGGTGTAATTTCCGGGTTAATTCATTTGACTAAATGTATTCTCATACAAAATGATTGTACTTCATGAAAAAAAAAAAGTTAAGTGCCAGAGGGTACGACCAGCGTTTAGAAAGGAATTGCTTCTATTAAGTTAGCCCTGTAAATTAAATGTAAGTGAAATAACTTTGCACTAGATTATGTGGGGATAGTTTTGGTCTCTTTGTACATTTATTAATCCTTTTCAATGGAGTTTTTCTTCTCAGTTTATTTAAAGAGCGGACAAGCGGAGATAATGTTATTACCGCAATATAACTCAAAGATACCGCAGTTTTTGCACTACTATTTAAAATGTGTAAACCGCATTGCTTTTTTTAAGGGTATTGTTTAACAAATGAGACTATGTTATTATGTTTATTCTTGAATAAAGAAAAGTTTTTCTGAAAGAAATGTGAGTTAAATTTTTATCTTTTCACTTTTAGTTCGCAGCTCTACTGAATTTCCTTTCATTTGAATATAATATTATTCATCAATTAAACTCATAAATTTAAAGATTGTTCCTATTTTAATGATTTTCTTAAAATAAATGGCAGAACATCCCAAATCAGGGCCTCAGTGTTAGCCATCACTATGCCTTCGCAACTCTGGAACCTGAAATGCAAAAGCATATGCTCCGGCCAGATGTTCAGCCTGACGCGGAGCCCACAGTGCTCAATTCCCCAAGCAAGCTCCATCTTTATTTTATCCACTCACTCAGAGATGGGAGGCCTAGAACATCCCGAGCTTCAAAATTCGGACCCGTGGCTAAGTTATTTATTACTTCACTAGGCTAGTAATAATTCTACGTTGATATAATTTACTTCTATACAGTAACAGGTTCCTTAATAGCACAGATTGTCACAGATGATAGTATGATGAAACGGGCCTTATGTATTGATGGTGAAGTTTGCCTTTTTTTCTTTAAAAATTATATGTGTTACCTACTATCTCGACACTGAACTGTTACACTGAAAAATATACTTGTTACCTACGATAATCTATATATATTTATTATTGTACTTTAGTTATTACGAATATGCTTTTATCATGAAATTAGGTATTATAGAGTTAAGATTTTGCTTATTTTATGCATTTGGTTGCATCTTTACTTTGACTCATTTCTCACTACTTTGAATTTCGGATAAACGGTTATAATAATCGTTGTATGGATGATCCTATCATTTCGAAGCTATTATTTTTTTTGTATGTTTGCTATTTCCCTTTAAAGATGTTTTAATCTCATTTAGATCCAAAGGTAATTGTTTAGCGCAAATAAAGTGCTTTAAGCTTCTCGGTCGGTCCAAAATCCGAAACAACGTTATATAAATGAGGTATTATAGCTTTATTACTTTTTTGTGTGTGTCATTTTCTTGTATTTACCTTTTTTCTCGTTCCTGTTATTTATGGTTTCTACTATTTATGGTCCCTGCTATTTATGGATAATTGCTCCTAATTTAATTTCATGACTGCGTTGATTTTTGCGTTTAGTCTATTTTATATAGCTATGTAAGTTATGAATTTTCGTCCTTTCAGATATTTAAAAATTGTACTCTATTTTTTAGTATGGATTCGATTGCTGTTTTCATGAGTTAAATTCAAGTATTTAATTTCTGAATACAGAATAGGGGAAATAAATTGTGCTGCAAAGTAAAAGATAAGAGTTTTGACTAAAATAAATATTTTATTGCACAGCATTGATTGTGTTTTCTGGAATCATGCTAACTAAAGTAAATATTTTATTTAATATCTTTGAAATTCAGCGTATTCTAATATCTGATATTTTCTCAGTCCGCTTTCGATATATACATACATTTATACTTGTATAGCAAATGTTTCTGCTTGGCATTGAACTTCGACTATAGTCGTAAGCTGATTATGTTCTTAATCTAAAACCCATATGCAGGCTCTTCGAGAATATTTTCGTGCAAACTGTTGAAAACTTTTCCATATGCATTTCAATATGTTCCATTTATTCCATATTTATTTTAGATTTTAAATTTAAAGGTTTTCAACGGACAATTTTTATTCCCAAACACTGAAATCCGATTTGAATGTTATTGAATTTTGCGCCCAGATAGAGCCATCAAAATGAGGAAAACAGATTTTATTATTGGATTCTGACTCTAGTCCAATCCGGGACAAAATGTCCTAAAGTGAAATTTCGCAGTTTTGGAATAAGTTTAAAAAAAAAACACGCATGTATTATTGCAAGGTAAAAGTGTTTTATAAAACATTTTGGAGAATATGCAAGACAAATAAGAATTTCATCGTACTTGTGGCACACGTTTTAAAAGATAAATTTTAATAAAATAGTGCTTTTTATGCCGTGTTTCTTTTATCATGTCATAAGCTGAAATATTTATTGCACAACTGCAAAGTTAGGTGGCTAGTTTCACAGATTTGCGCATAAATTATATTTAAAAGAGAATAAATATTGAAACATTTTACAGGGTATTTTTAAGCGTTGCAATTGATTTACGTAATAAAAAATTCAGTTAACATTTATAAATAATTTTACCACTCATGCTTCGAAATGCAAAAAACTCAATTGTGTACATTTTATAATAATAATCTTTAAGGATTTTAAGCGCTATTAAAATTTCCCTTTTCGTAAAATTAATAATTAAGTAAATCATTTCTCCGTAGTTGATGTTTTAACGAACAGATCATTAAAACGTATAATTTTTATTAACGTAAACATTAATCTTAAGATTTGCAATTAATCTATGTAATAAAAAATTCAGTTATCATATACAAATAATTTTACCGCTCATACTTCAAAATGTGAAAAACTCAGTTGAGTACATTTTCTAAAAATAATTTTTAAGGATTTCTATTAAAATTTCCATTTTGTATAATTAAACTAATAATTAAATAAATAATTACTTTGCAAAACATGTTTTAATGAGGACATACACATCATCTATTTATTTGGATAATGCTTTACTATAGTTCATGCTCCTGCAAAAGCGCTCATAACACAGCATGTTTAAGTAAATATGATCTGAGTAATCCATCTTAGAAAACAAACAAAAACATTCGTCCTAGTGTACTCATTAATTATGCATAACTATACACACTAATACAGGTGCTTGATTTAATTTCAAAATACACAATCCCTAAAATCTAAACTAAATTTTTTCATCATTGAATAACATTACTTTAGTGCAATAGTTGGCTTTTAGGCACATTTTTTACTTCCCGCAATGAATGCAGTAATGTAACAAAACTAAAGAATATGTGCAAAAATGTTAGTGAAATAAATAGCTCATAAGCTCGATTTGCTTTTTAAGTAATAAACTTTAGATACACATTTAATTTTCCATATTTTAGTGAGTACAATGCCTAAACATAGAGAAACATTGCTTTTTACATTCAACAACAACCAAGTACTTTTCTTATAATGAAAACCTAATCTTGTTTAGCTAAAATAAAAACTAAATTGCGTCTCCAACAACCTCTACTATGTGAGAAATACTTATTTTACTTAGAGATAAAATAATAAAATCTGTGTGTTCGACATTCATTTAATTAGAAAACATGATCATAGCCGTGAAGCCTTTCCAATTTTAGCAAATTTAATTCCATGTTTCTAATTTTGTTTTTCACAATAGAAATATTTTTGATAAATAATCAATATGCACGCTTTAATTTAAAACAAAAACAAAGAATTTGAAAACTTTAATATCGCATGCTAATTTTAAAGCGGAAAGAAATAATCCTATAAATTATTTCGAAAATGGCGAAAAATGAATTTTATTCGGAAGCGGTATGAAATATTTTTCATTAAATATTAAAATTCATAAAATATCAAAACAGTTAACGAGATTAAATTGAAATTGGCACTTTTGAAAATATTAATATCGTAAGTAATTCGAAAGAGCATTCTCAAACTCATATTTTGTGATACAAGATAAAATTTTTATTTAAAGGGGAATTTAGAGGTATATTTTTCAAATGTATGTTAGTACTTTAAAAAGCGTTTCAAACACTTACAATTTACAGAAAATAATGTTTTGGAATTACTTTCATGCCCCAGTAAAGGAACTCTGCATTCTATAAAAACCATTTTTAACTGTGATCATGGGACAGTAAATTTAAAAGCACAACCATTTTCACATACATGTAGAACAAAAGGATATACTGCGCAACTCATGACAGTGAAATTTTTTGACACAGCTGACTGTGAGGCAGCACCGCCAGCTGTGTCACAAAAATTCTTTAGTTCTGTGGCATGTGATGGGTAATTCGATCGACCGCCATATCGATGGCAGTTAAATCGAGCAATGGAACCCAGCGAAAATGCTGGAATAAATTGTTTTACGGTGCGACCACCATGCGTCAAAGGTTGAATAGCAATAAATCCATAGCTGATTACGGTAATTATCACGTGTACACGCACACGTACGAGCCCACTATCCAATATCAGAAACAATATTAAAATTAACCAAGTGTCATTGGGCATTAAATGATTCCTTCGTAATTTTTTTATGCGAAGAACGTTAAAACCTCCAATTAGTTCCTTACATTCAGGTGGCCAGAAAGGTTCATCCATATTTTGGATTAGACGAAAAGGGCTCCTTTATTTAGAAAAGAAAAGAAAACAACAAGCCTCCAGGTGGGTAGAATTCTGTACTTTTTGGATGACCATCACCTAGATAGCTCGCCGATGATGAAGGTCTTGAAATATGTTCCAAGATATTTAAATGGTAGTTTACTTGGAAGCAATTTCGTTCGCTAAAGTTAATGATGAAAGGATAAATACACTCATGTCCATAAATTAAGGATAATGAAGTTCAGGCAAAGAAAGAGAAAGAAGCAAAACAAATTTGACTTATTTGTAAAGTCTATTTATTAAACAAAACGTAAAGAGCAAAAAAGATGCTATATGTTTGACATAATTAATAAAAATTGCAAGTTTTACTCCCTTGACCAAATTTCAAAAAAGAACCTATTTACAAAAAACAGTATAACATGGTTAGTAGGATGGTTAATACGGAGTATGTCTCCCGGACGATGCAATACAGGCCTGACAACGCCTAGGCATGCTGAGTATCAAATGATCAATCTGATCTTGGGGAATATTACACCACTCATCAAGCAATGCACTCCGAAGTTCCGGTAGACAGGTGGGAGGGGGTTGACGGGCTGCAATTCGTCGGCCAAGCATATACCACACATGCTCTATTGGATTCAAGTCCGGTGAGTATGCTGGCCAATGCATACGGGTGATATCCTCCGATTGAAGGCATTCGTCTACAATGTTTGCACGGTGAGGACGGGCGTTGTCATCCATAAACACAAATTCAGCACCATGGCGCCCCGAAACAAACGTACATGTTGTTCCAGAATGACATCCCGATAGATGTGGCCTGTCATCGTTACACTCTGAACATGCAGGTCAGTTCTGGAACCAAGAATAATTCCTCCCCAAACGAGCCATCCTGCACCACCGTAACGGTGTCTTTCAATGGTGTTCTCTTGGTGGTAACGGGTACCTGGCGCTCTCCAGATGAATGTCCGGCGAGAATCAGACTCCAAAATAAACCTGGACTCGTCGGAAAACATCACACAAGACCACTGTTGCGGTGTCCACAATGCATGCTCTCTACTCCAGGTTAATCGCAGGCGACAGTGAGTTGCGGTAAGTGGAACACATCTGACAGGCCTGCGAGCATATAGACCAATGTGCCCTAAGCGTCTGCACGGTCTGCCTTGAAACTGTCGTACCGGTAGCTGAAGAGAGCTGACGAGACAGGTCTGATGCTGTACTCTGTTTCTTTTGGCAGTAACTGCCAAACAGCGGTCCTCATTCGGCGTTGTAACTCGGGGGCGACCTGTGCTGTAACGTCTACTCACATTACCATCATCTTGGAATCATTGCCAAAGCCTGAAGATGACACTCTGGGCGATTCCAAGTTCCTCGGATACTTCCAGCTGGGTACGTTCACATCCCAGTCGTCCGATAATTCTGCCACGTAAAACATCATCCAAATGCCTCCTTTGTGCCATAACTATGCGAATTTTGCACTGAAAGGCTTTCACAGCGCTTGTGAACAATTTTACTTCTTTGCCACCATTCCTTATATACCCCTCTCTTACACTCTCGTCATTGTGACGTACCATCCACGCCATCTGGTGGTTTCCTGCAATTTGCATATTCTTCTTCAAGATGTGTGTGATCATTCCACAGGTGACATTTTTATTTTAGAGATCAATTTCTGTGTGATTCTGAATTATCCTTAATTTATGGACATGAGTGTAGAAGAAAATATATTCCGGGAAAAGTCGTGGTAGTTCACTTTAAAGCCCAAATTGCTCATTTTGAGAGCAACAAATAAAACAATTAGCATTTTTTTTTCACTGCAAATCATCGCCAAGTATTGCTGAACATATATGAGGCATTTCATCATCAGCAAGCCGCTAAAGTGATGGTTCTTCCGTAGAGCATATTTCCGTTACCTTTAATCACCTCAAATACACGGTTTTCCAACGAAAGTACTAAGTTTTGCATTACTACTGAAGACAGTAGCATGCTTGCTCCATCCTGCTGTAAAGTCCTTGGTCGAAAAAAATCAGCATCCTCTTTCATATAACCGTTTTAGATGTCCCTAAACGTTTTTCATTTTCTTAATGTTCGGATTAAGCGATGGCCAGTCCATGACATTGATATTATTCATAATAAACCACATGTTCGTCGAGTAAGACACATGAATAGACGCCCTGTCTTGTTGAAATGCACACCTTGGTTCTGCAGTTCCTGTAGTGGAATAAAATGATCCTCTAAGATTTGTTGATAGTGCTGAGAGTCCATTTTCTTGCTATAAATTGCCAAAAATGTTTATCCATTCAATTCAACCCCCCCAAGTGAATTCTGCCCCCCATGATAAGTCTGCCCGCGCCTCATGTTGGCTTAGTCGGCCTCTGTTCACACCAGTGAGAAAATTAAGAAAGTTGCTATAGTTTAGTTAAATAATTAAGTCATTTAAAGAGTTTGGAATTAACTTTTGAGTAGATTTTACAATTTCTTGCTTTTCTTACGACAGTAAAATAAGTGAAACGAGAAGATTTCTATCCATGGTCAATTACTTTAATTTTATTTAAAAATTATCGTCTGTGTAGAAAAAAAAAAAAATTGAAAGAATCACTCATCCTAAAAAGGAAAAAAAAATAATAAATTATATGTTTTTAAAATTTTGTTTCTACAAAATATATGTTTAATTTTTCAGCTCAGTATAAAAGTATTTAAATTCAGAAAAAAAATTATATATATATATATATATATATATATATATATATATATATTTTTAGCGGGGAATACCATTAGGGAAACCATTTTTAAAATACTCTCATCTGTCCATATTTGTATAGCTGTCTTAATTTGATTTAAAATTCTGCATGAAGATAATAACATTTTAAAACTGACTTTTATCTGTACGAACGAAAAAAAAATACGAAGAACATAGAGATATCATTTAACCAGACGAAGGGAATTCTTTCATATTAAAAAAATCCCTGAAATATTTGCCTAGAAAAGTACGCTCGCGGCACACGTCTCTCCGAATTTATATGTTTCACAATGAAACATTTCATTTAAATATGCTTTTATCTAAATCAGACAAAAGACTTCCTATTCCAAAGTAAAAAAATAAATAAATATCATGTAGTATAAAATATCCATTTGAAATCAGATTAAACTTAGGCTTAACTTTTAACTAGATATCGATCTTCTAGACCTTGTGAATGCACCCATACATTTATTTCCAGGAAGATAATGGAAGAAAATACGAGGAAAGAATTCGTCTTTTACCTTATCGACAGATTTATGATATTTTATTTCAAATTAAAATAGAAGCCATCTCGATTATGAAGTAAATGAAAACAGATCTCGCAAAAATTGCATATTCAGTTTTCATTAAAATGGGGATTTAAAATATAGAGTTTTTCTTTCTCTTACACAAACAGCTTCATTTAAAATTACTTTTTTTTTCATTTATCTAAATTTTTATCTCTTATGTATTTTCCTTTCATGGAGAAAAAGCATTTTTTTAATTTTTGTCGTCTTTTTTCTACATGAACGACTGGCATGCATTTAACCCTTTAACGCGCAGTGTTCCAGCTCTGGGAACACCCAACTCTGACGTTTTGACTGTTGCCAGTCACGATGAATAGATTTGATTTCTATAAAAATAGTTGCGGGTGACACAGCTCCACGAGAATCCTTTACTTTTTAGCACGTAATTTCCCGTCAAAAAATGGTCACGATTCATTTTAACAGCACTGGCATCTGCTGAAAAATGGAAGAATGCGAGAACAGCTGGATAGATTGCCCAATGCTGAAAAAAGGGTAGCCGTTGCCATCGCCCGACTTAACTGCCAGCAAGATGGCGGACGATCGAAATGTTCATCGCGTGCCACAGATCGAGAGACCCTTTTTTGACGACAGCTGGCTAAGCGGCACAGCCAGCTGTCGTCAAAAAAGGGTCGCTAGATCTGTGGCACGCGATGAACGTTTCGATTGTCCGCCCATATTACTGGTCGTTAGGTCGAGCGATGGCAACGGCTGCCCTTTCTTCAGCATTGGGAAAGGGTTGCGCCTCAAAGGGTTAAATGACATGTACTGCTACTTAGTGCTTACAACTACATTGTTTTAGTGGATTCTGTATAGTTCCTCCTCAAGAATGTCTTCTTGTTTTTGTTGTGTGTTGTTCCTAATGTCCCCTGTGAACCACTGGGTCGGGCGACATCCTCCAGATAGGACGGCGTAGGGCGAGGGAGAGCGGCTTCCGGTTTGTTTAATGAGTCCCAGTGGAAGGAACTGAGATTTAGCTAGGGGGGGGTCTCCTAATTTTGAACCATATTCAGGTGACAGGCCTAGCACCGAGATTGGCACCCCAGAGGTATGGTTTGAACAGGGAACATATTGGAACCACGACCGATTTTACGTGTACCAGCTCTTTTAGGGCACACGGTGCTACAGCAGACCTGCCGAGAGAGATTTTTACCGTCCAAAGCACTGCACAAGCCTGCGCTGCTGACTTTCCGTGTTCCCATGGGAACGGAGCTTAGCGAGTAGACCACTGCGGGACCAGCTAGAATGTGTATGCATTCTTTTAATGCATTAAGTGGTTGAAATAAATCACAAGCGGGATCGTTATTTCGAAAGTTTATAGTGATTTTTCTGTTGTATTTCTAATGTTATTGATTTTCAGACGAAGATTTAAATGCCGAATAAGTTAACAATGAATGGATTTGAAAAGCTCTTCAAATCCATTCATTGTAACGAATGGATAATGCGTTACAATGATTACGATTTTCATCGTAAAATCTCCATAATTTTACGATGAAAATTTAAGGAGAGAAGTTTAATTTTGCGATTTTCAGATACGTTTATTTGTGGATGTTTTCTTAAAAAATGATACTCCTGCATCTTGAATTTTATTCTGAACAACTTTCTTGATGCTCTTATAGAGGCTTAAATCACACAGTTCTTTAAAGTTTTAAGCGCTTTCTTTTTTTAAGCCAGTACAGTCCGGAAAAAGTAAGACTTTTATTGTTTTGAGTTATTTGACTTCTTTCTTAGAGGTCAAATAGCAGGTGAGCATACTAAAGAAAAAAAAAATAAGAAGAAAATTGTCTGTACAAGCATTAATCAACCTTTTATGGCATAGAAAAACATGTCATTATTAGTGTTAAAAATATGATAACTTGGCTTCACTGAAGTAACATAAATTACCGAATTCCAAATAAGAGAGACACTAAACGAAAAAATACTAACAGCAAAGGCTACTTAAAGTCAAGTGTGATTAGAAATTTTCAATAATCTGTTTGAAAAATATTATCAAATTCAACAAAGGCGACGTTGTTAATTTTAAACGAGTATGTAAAGGTCTTCAGAAAATTTAATTCAACAGTTTTAGTTTCGTCTTTGTAAGATAGGTCGAGATTTAAACTGATAGAAAGCTGAAGTGATAAGGGAATATTTTTAAATTAAAACGATAGCAGTAAAAATTATATTCAAATTAAAAATATTCGAAAAGTTTCGTTATATAGTGAAACCCACTTAATGGAATAGCCAATTTGCCAAAAGTTATTCTAATAAGCGGGACATTTCATTAACCGGTATCTCATTGACTAATTATTACAATTTGGGACATTGAAAATTTATTACAATAGGCGGAATATTCCTTTAACCGACTTCCACTAAACGCGTTCGGACTGTTCTACAAGAATCATTATTCAGTACAAAATGGAGAACAAAATTTAAAAAAAAAGAATTTAGAGTCAATAAAGACTGTGCACAATAATCACGTGAAGCAGAAACACCGATTCATGAAATATATAATCTGGGTTAATTTTGTTTTTCTATTCCAATTTTAAATATATTTTAAATTTCTTGTATTCGACATTCGACCAAATGTCTATCCGTCACACCCCTTATTAAAACCTGTATTTTTTTTCGTATGTATGTGATACAAAATATGTGAATAAACTTCATCTACTCTCTCCCTAGTAGCACAACTAGTTCAAAAAACGTTTAAGTTACGTTGGAAACACGTTTTTTGACGTTAAAAAAACGTGTTTTAAACGTCTTTTGGACTAATTGTGCTACTAGGGCTTAATCACGAGCAGGTACTAATGTCGATGATAGTAATCCTTGTCTAACACAGCAACCAAAGAATCAGTTTTAAGTCTCTTAATTTCAGAACTAAAGGATTTATTGCAAGATCACATGTTCGAAATGCGATAAAAAATAGCTTGGTTTTTCTAGGAGGGGGGGGGGGGGGAATGCAGAATTCTACACTAAGCTTTGCTTAGTGTAGAATTCTGTATTCCCTTTCCATGCCTTTTTTACTGCAAATATTTTTTGCTTTTATACTCTTGTCTACAGTAAATTGACTTTTATTTAATACCGTATGCTTCTTATGGTATTAAATAAAAGTCAATTTATACTGTAGAATAACTGATTTTAACATTTTCGTTAACCATGCTTTAAGAATTTAATTTAAAGATTTGCTTTAAGAATTTGATTTGATCTTCCTTTATAGTAAAAATTTTAAAAGATCCTGTCCCATTGATATTATTTTATTAGTAAGGTGATTATAGCTACTCATTTTAAAGATGAAAGAAAAATAAGTGAAACCTAGAATTAAAATAAATAACACCAAAATTTTGAAAAATCACTCCGCTGTTTTTGAATGTTAACATGTTTTTATAAACATATACTTCATTTAGTTTACTATTTCTGCAAAATAGTTCTTACGAAACAAGAAGTCGCATATGTTTTGAAGTATTTAAAAATTTGAAAAGTTGCAACAATGGCTAATTATAAAACTTTTGAAGCGCATTTACTTTTTCAATCAGCTTTGAGACATGTTGAGGTATTTTCTTGTTTAAATTGTTTTTATCCCATTCTCTGGATACCTCGCAGTACCTCATTCCCTTTTATCTCAAAATCAATATAACAATGCAATTTAAAGAATGCAATCCAAATACCAAACTTGATTTTCTCTTTATAATGCCTTCAAATGAAACACTGAGATGTTTCATAGTAATATGAAACTTTACATTCAACGGTTCATCAAGCAGAGAAAGAAATTAGATATAGCTTGTTCAAAACGCGTAGCAAACAAGAAATCGAATATATACACGTCTGGAAAATGGGGTACAAAAGTTTTTAACTTGTTATTTATTTCTTGATTGAAATTTGGCTCCGGTTAAATCAATGAATGAGTGTAGAGGAACAATCCTAATGATGCTTTATGTTAATATATTTCACTATCTGTATTGATTGATTGTTAACCCTCTAACGCGCAGTGTTCCCGCTCTGGGAGCACCAAACTCTGACGTTTTGACTGTTGCCAGTCACGAAGAATAGATTGGATTTCTATAAAAATAGTGGCGGGTGACATAGCTCCACGAGAATCCTTTACTTTTTAGCACGTCATTCAGCGTCAAAAAACTGTCACGATTATTTTTAACAGCACTGACATCTGCTGAAAAATGGAAGAATGCGAGAACAGCTGGATAGATTGCCCATGTTGAAAAAAGGGCAGCCGTTGCCATCGCTCGACTTAAAGACCAGCAAGATGGCGGACGATCGAAACGTTCATCGCGTGCCACAGATCGAGAGATCCTTTTTTGACGCAGCTGGCTGTGCCGCACAGCCAGCTGTCGTCAAAAAAGGGTCTCTAGATCTGTGGCACGCGATGAACGTTTCGATCGTCCGCCCTCTTGCTGGTCGTTAAGTCGAGCGATGGCAACGGCTGCCCTTTTTTCAGCATTGGGAAAGGGTTGCGCCTCAAAGGGTTAAGCGACATCTTATAGAGAGATTGCCACTTATAAAACTACTGTAACACTTTTTTAACCCATATTGTACCAATCCTTTAATTAAAAATTTCTATAACGTCTTTATTTCTCTAAGCCTATGTATGCACACAAAATCTTATAAAACTTTTATTGTCTTGATCAATGCAGGCTGTTCTAAAAATAAGATTGGTGGTATAATCCAATGGTATAATCCACTGCTTTTCACTCTAAGATAAGTGGAATTGGAGAAAACATCTTAAGCAAAGTTCAACGTTACATTTTCTGCATATTGTGATTGGTTTTCCTGTGCAAGTTTTAGCTGTCATCTTCTTTGTCAGTTTTCTGTTTTATGCAATCGCATGTTCATTTTGTAGTTTTAAAAAAATCTGCATTAACCTGTTGAAGACCCAATTTTCTGCAAGATGGTATCGGCAAGAGAGATTGCCTTCTGCAAGATATTAATAGAAATTCCCAAATAGCTAATTGTTACGTGCCTTCAAAAATCAAGCAGGCTCAGGCCATGATCTCTAAATTGCTGATTGAGCTTCCATGAAGCAACAAATGCTGTTTTAAATGCATTAAGAAATAAAGGCCAATGCCATTAATTCCTTTGAATTGAGGTAAAATAACAGCATTTGCTTGTTGCCGAATGATTATATGAAACAAACCAACTGTGTTTTTGTATTTATTGTAGAACGTAGTATTTACTGGTATCTTTACCTGTTTTTTGCCACCTTCTTACTATAGATATAATTTTTGTTCGATTTGCTTTATTTCAATTTTTTACATTATTATTCCCTGGGTCTCCTAGAGAAATTTTATAAGGTGGGACAGAAATGTTCCCGGGCCCCCCCTCCTCCTCCCCAAATTGTTTTTGCCTCAAGAAATATATTATAAATTCTGCTCAATTTTACTTTAAAAGTAGTTATTAAAAATAAAAAAGTTAATATTGTGGGGTCATTTTTATTCTTACCTAAATTATAATTTTAATAATAGTATTTACAATCTGTAATAATGTATTATAAAAAATATAAAAAAATGAAGTATCATTACGGTATTTTTATAACCAGATTCCAAAATCTTCCTTTGCCTTACCACCCTCGCTGTCTAACATGTGTTGCAAATCACCATCACCAACAGTGTGTTATTTATCTGTAAATGCATCAGTTCATATTTTGCTATAGTTAAACACACAGTTTCGAAAATTATTTTTTTTCTTTTAGTGATTTTTATATAGAATGCTAAAAGAAAAGAATGAGTAAGGAAATCTTCATATTTAGCGATTTTTTATTCATGCTTGAAGGTTAAAAATATATATAAATGGTAGAATTAGCATATTTATTATTTAATTTTAATAATGGCTTTTCGTGCCTTTTTACTTGCAAAATTTCGTATAACATCATCAAAATTAATAGTTCTGGCAATGTCAGATTCGATGCTTAGTCTTGCTAAGTCTACAAGTCGTTCTTGAGACATGGTTGATCTTAAGAAATTTTTTATGAGTTTCAATTTGCTGAATGATCGTTCAGCAGAAGCTACCGTTGCTGGAATGGTTAAAAAATACCCTAAGGGCAATGCAAACATTTGGAAATAGATCGTTCAGTTTATATTCTGTTAGTATGTTCAATAAATCCAGAGGCTTTAATTGATTTTTCTAGCTGCATGTGTGAGGGAGGGGGCACATTTTTGTATTTTGCACCACTTAGAAAAATAGCTAGGACCGGCACTGCGTTGGGCTGTGATTTTTAAAGTATTTTTAAAAGTAAAGATGTAGAAAGGAAATTTGTAGTGCATTTTGAAAATTCACGGGCCCCTCTAGTTCGACGGGCCCCGGGGCAGTGCCCCGTCTGCCCTCCCCTCTCGCTGGGCCTGATTATTCCTTACTGTAAATGTGAAAAATGTTCGCCGTCATTTTGATTACAGACATGAACACATCGAACCACGATTTTTGGCACACTTTGCTACATTGTTGGTGTTATGGAGGAGAGTTCTTCAGTTATGGTATTTTTAATTCATCGACGCTTGCAAGACCTTTATGGAAAGTACTGTCTTTAAGATAACCCCCTTAAAAATAATATATATATATATGTAACTGGGGGAGGAATAATTAATAATGGAATGATAATGTAAAAAAATTGAACTAAATTATGGAATGGATTTGTGTGATTATGGAAATACTACGCTAGGGCGATCTTCCAAGGAGGGGGGGGGGAGGTACCTTGGTAGGAGGAGTTTCTAAGGGGTTCTAACGCGAATTCATGTTACATCTGGAGAAAACCTACCAAAACCCCAGACCGTAAGATCGACAGCCGCGCGATGGGACCCAAACCCGGGACATTCACACTTCGGCCGTCTACCGTTTTCAGCGACATAACCACTGTGACATGGTGAGGCGAACTAAATTATGTTTTTATAAAATAAAATTATCATAGGATTAAGTAACCTTGAGCGTCGCCAGTTCTTTTTTCACCCCCCCTTTTTTAGACCCTATATTTCTATACGATTCCGACTCCTGATTATGCACCTTACCTCTCCTTAAAGTTTGTCCCGATCATTGTGGGACACCCTGTATATATGTCCCATTGTGGTACAGAATACGCAGGTGCACTTGAAATACTTTTAACACTTTATCGGGCGAGTTTATGTACAGAGAGTCGAAGTACTTGGGATTTTGCTGGCCCAATTTTTAGGATTAATTCATATATTTTCCATCTACTGCAAGATCCCACGTGAAAATCGGAGAAAAAAATATTAAATAAGCTAGAAATTTTGCAGGAGAATGCATTAATTATTCACAAAATCAAAGTCGAAAACTACCTGCTGCTTGTACACGCAATTAAATGCAAAAATATATAATTAAAAGCGATGATTCTTGTGCTCGCTTTTCCAGTCATTATTTAGCTTTCTTTAACCCATTTATGCCTAGCGTCCCTTTTTTGGGACGGCATTTTCGCTATTAGTCGAAAACGTTATTTATTTTTCCTAGCCTTTATTCATGAGTATTGAGCCTCAACTCCGCACAATATTTTAACATGACTAAGTAGGATGTTGATATTTCGATTTGTATGCAAAATGATTTCAAAATAAATCATTCATTGTTCAAGAAGTTGACATCAGAAATTTATCTATTATTTCTGTTATCAGTAAAAATCGAAGAAAGTCGCAAAAATATCCAGGCACAAATGGATTAAAATTGCGAATGAAAGAAAAGTTCATAAGGCAAACATAATTTAGAATCTAGATGTATGGAAAAAATATACATATAATATAATTGAACAAAAATCAGAAAATTCACTAATGATAATCGATTTCTGTGTTTAATTGACCATAGGTGGTAAGTATCTTACCATGGCCTTATAAAGGGTTTAATCTTGAAGATAATTGTGTACATTATCTGCTACTTGGAGTAACCTTTACTCGACAATTGGTTTCATAAATATTTTTTTAGGGGAGGGGATTGCGCAGTTTTTATAATGAGGGGAAGAGTAAAGGATGATGACGATGACTCCCCATCATTAGAAATGGACTGACGGATGGACACATGAAGTTCGCCGTAATACTGCTGTGCAATTACTAAGAAACACCCACAACTCTAGATTATAGTTCAACCCCAATAGTCTTATGTGTAATTGCAGTCCAGATTTCTTAAGGGTCAGTGAATTGGATGTCATGTGTCTATATCAATGTTCAGGGGTCGCGTCGACTTCCTGAGCTTGTTGGTCTAAAAGACTTGAGATTAATCATTTGTGGCCCCTTTTGGAATTTTCAGTGTTCTTTTGAAAAATATTAAACAATGAAAATACTTACGTTTAAAACATAAAAATGCGTTCTTAAGTATGTCTAGTCGAAAAAAGTAGGGCCTGGGTACTTAAAAAAAAGTGGATAAAAATACACGATAGAACAATCCCTTTACAGTATACTCACTGAAATTCTTTGTCACCCTCTTAACCTTTTACAGGCCAGTGCTAACAATTGGGGACATAAAATTAAAACTTGTTTGAAAAATTATATTTTATCAATATTGACTTGAAATTGCTAGCCGCTTCAGTTAAAAGATGGCTTGACTTTGAGATAGAAGTTTCATTTCTATCATTAATGGGAAACTGGATAGAAAATCATGAATAGCCATTTTCATAAATTTTCAGAGCTATCTTCCCTCCCCCTTCAAACTTAATTCATATATTTAAATTTAAAAATAAGTGAATCTTTAAATAAGTGAAATATTAAGAATTAATGAAACTACTTTTAAAAGTATAGTCAAAGTATATCCCTCTAAATTTATAGTCTGAAATTAAAAATGTTTCCAATCGGGAACGAACACGATTAAAATAGTACACAATGTTCTTTTTTCCCCCCATTTCAAAGGACCAATATCTTTTCTAACGCATTAGAAGACAAAATATGCAAAAATCCAATTTTAAGATATGCCTGGATCTGAATCCAGTACGTAAAAAGTTAACTTCCGAACGCCATTTTCATGAAAGCGATGTTGAAAGTTCGTAGTACAGCCTGCTGAGACATTCTAAACTCTTTCAAGTCTACCTTCATTGGATTCTTTAAAGCTCTCTTCAAAAGCCTCACAACGTCTAAAGAGAACAGGTTTACTATGATCTCCAACGAAATCTGCGAATTTCAGTTCGTTGAGCCCATATCTTTACTTTTGAATGAAGCGTTTGGGTTTGTTAATTCAGAACTACTTTACACGGTGCTTTCGTGTCAGATACCAATCAAGATTCTAAGCTCATCAATGTAGCTCATGTTGGTCACCGTTTCCTCCAAGAGGAACGCGGCAAAAGTAATAAATTTATGCCCGTTAATGACTTAAGTATTAAGTCATAAATTAAAACCAATTCTTCCTACAGAACTTTGACCTATAAGAGAATAATCTGCCCATGTTTCTAATTAGGAACAAATTAAAAATTTACTGAAAAATTAAATTTTGAGTGAAAATATTAGGAGACAGAAATGAAACTTTGATTTCAAAAAACCAAGTGATCTATCACAAGAGTGAAACTGGACATTATCCCTTTCATAAGTTTTTACAGCTATCTTTATACACCTCCCTCCCCTTCAAATCTCATTCATATCTTTGTTTAAATTTAAATGAAGTTTGTATTAATTCTTAATATTTCACTTAAACTACCTATCACTACTTTCAATTTTTGAAACCAAGTGTAAATTATACTCAGAAATGACCAGTGTTCCCAATTGTGAATAACAGTGAACTTTGTATACAATTTCCCCCCCCCCCCCCATTTAAATGACCAACGCATTGGAAGACAATAGTTGTTTTGCATTATTTAAAATATGCCTGGATTTGAATTCGGTCTGTAGAAGTTTGATTTCTAATAGACGTTCTCTAGAACACTGTATTATTAGTCATGCTCAGCAAAGATGCTATTTTGGTTATACTGACCAGATGCTTAAATATGCCTTATCTTTCAAGAACTGCAACTACCACAAAATGAAATACTACAAAAACTACTACATAATTCATACATTGTGTTATTTCCAGTCATAGATATACGAGAAGTATCCTAAAAACGAGCTCAATGCATGATTTTTAAAGGTTTTTAAAAAATATTACTTTTGAAACTCTTGGCCACGTTGGAAAGTGATTTTGACTGTATAGTGATTTTGACCATATTCGGCTGAAAAACACCAGTAAATAGTTTTTACGTATTGTACATGAACTTATTTCATACAATTTTCTGCAATAAAAATAGTCACTTTTATGACTTCTTGAAAATCGTTTGACCGTTAAGGAGTTAAACATTCTAGTAAAGTATTATCGTCAAGTTTTGAAAGTTGACCTGAAATAGAATGTATTTGTACTTCCATTGAAAACAATATAGAGGAACAAAATTTTATTAAAACAGTAGGCACAATACAGTGTATGAATATATGAATACAAAGTTTAACAATGGATACATATTCCATGATTGAAAATTTAGTTGCATCAATGAATCTCGCATCAAAAGCACAAGCTAATGATTCTCCAGAAACTTACAATTTCACTTTATAAATAAAATATAAAAATAAAATTTAAAGTTTAGATTTCTAAAATCCAATTAACTATTGAAAATTTGAAGGACTTGTTACAAATCGTAACATAGTGTTGATATAGATAAGAATTGAAGGGCTCTGATCTACATATAGAGATTCATTTTTCCGAAAATGAGATTATTGCATATTTTTGAACAATACTATGAAAGCAAAATTGATTCTAAAAATCAACAGAATTAATATTAGATACTGTAAATACATGTTTGAAATTCTATTTCAAATGTTCAAAAAATTTATAAGTCAAACTATTGAGCATTAAAATTGTAAAGAGACTGTCAATGACTCTTCATTGTATTTTACAAAATAATGCAACTTAAAATGTCCGCAAACTGCACTCAATTGAGTACATACAAAATACTTCCAAAGTTTCTAGTTCTTGCAGTCTGGGGAAAGTATACATTTCTGGAGAACCACTCAATGTCATGCAGATTAACATTACTTCGATAATTCTAATATATAAAGCATACAGAATTTGTTACATAGTAAAATTTTCTCAGTCTCCTATGCATTTTCCAAGACAATAACATCATTGAAATTAAAACGGCAAACAAGTTTAGTCTTTTAGAAATTTTAGGCCCTACCTCTGATATGCGATGTGATATGACTTCTAACAGTTTAGAAATGTAGTTCAGTTTAAGCAATAAACACAAGTTTAATTTCATTTAAAAAGCATAAAATACATAAATTTTGAAGAATCGTATTGAATGCATGAAACAAGCTTGTAGATTCGTTAAAGAATACATCTTATGATTGCACTAATTTAACAACTGTAAGATTACAGTTATCTAAAGTTAATTTTTAAACTTTTCATTAAAAAATTAGCATAAGTTAAACAACACATTTTAGCAAACTGTTCATACAAAACATCAGATATCACTTATCTAAAGAATGATTGGTCCTGACAAATAAGGCCGGAAGTTTAAAAGTTATAGAAAATTTCAAATATTCGAACAGTTTAAAATCACCCCCCCCCCCATCAGAAAAATGCTATAAACTGATAATTTTTGGATCTTTCCGGTTTTTCTAAATTACAATGTTTCGTATCTAATAATCCTTTCACTCAAATTATTTTATCTGGTGTGTAGAATTTTTCAAGCATACAATTTTTCATAAGTTTTCTACTTGCTTTTTGTTTCTGGTACTTTTGTGTATAAATTTCACGATGTTATGGTATACATATTTAGTGTGCGAGTGGCCAGGGAGCATAAGCCTCCATTTGGTCCGCTGCTGCTCGTTTACACTATCATACTTTAGGCAAACAACCATCTTTGAAACTGAAAATTTTCAAACTGGTGCTGCACATCCTACAATGATTGGATGCTTCAACATCACGAAAAAGAAAATTAAAGAATCTTCTGTGCATTTTAGACGGAAACGAATCCGAAAACACGTATTACTTACACCTGTTTACTTTTTACTTCCTAGTAATCAAAAATACATATGGGAAAGTTGCGCTAACCACTTCCCTAACTATCAAGTTATTTGTAGCGTATGGGCGCTTCATTAGTGAATGCATTAAATGTTTCCAATAAGTTATTAAAAAAAAAAACTACATAGCCTTTTCCGCATAAACATACCGTCGAATAAGCTGCATTCAATTCCAAACTGTGTCCTCAATTACATCTTCAAAAACCTTCGTAGGTCGCAAACTAAATTCCCAATCTATTGTTCTAAAATTGTTCCCAGATGAAATAATTTGCTAAGCATAATTAATAGCACTTATTAATTGGTGAACATGTCATTGTTAGACTTTGCAAATACAATGGGAAAGTTAAGATGTGGTTCCACGATTTGCATAAAAATGCTAACACAAATCAGTAAGCACAAAATTGAATGAAAGTCAATGTACTTAATCTTACTGTCCGCCTGAAAAATTTAATGAAGCAAAAGAATCTTCCTTCTCGAAATTTCTGTATTTCATATTTTATTATATATTTCAATATTATAATATCAAAGATCTCAAATTAACTATAAAATGTGCAGCTGCAGTTTTGAATAATGAATATATCTAAGCATATCCAATACACATTTAAGCATCCAATGTTTAAACCTATTGCAAACTTATGACTACCTAGTTTAGCATTAAACTCATAACGTCGACAAAACTGCTGCTGTAAACGTTTTTTCTTAGAACAGGTCAAATTAAAAAAATTAGCATAAAAGTTGCATTAAGACTGATCCGGCAAACAAAAGAAATATCATGTATTATAAATACAATATTTAATGAACAACTGTAAAAGATTGCATGGACATTTAGGAAGTTGGAAATGACTGCAGTAGTTGCAGTATCTAGACACACAAGTTTTATTTATAATTAAATTTCTATTTGACCAAACATTCTTTTTAAAATGAATTTGTGCTGGAGTACCAGTATTACCAACAAATAGCATTAAAAACGGATTTTAACAGTTGTGCTGTTGCACAGTAAACAATTACTGTACTGCACATCTCAGGAGTACTGAAACATTTTCATGCAAAACCTCAAGTAACAGCGATGACTGCTTTTATAAACACATTTCATAAAGGAAGCCGATTACTGTTAACCCTACAAGGCACCTGGTACCATATGTGGAACAACGAATAATTATGCCTATGTCTATAAAGCAATAGACAACTATCTGTTTTTAAGAGTACACATAAATAGCAACCATATAATTCAGGCTATTGCGTACAGATTCATTACTGTTCGCATTGTTGGCAAAAATGAAATTTAAACCGTAATCTTTCGTATGTCGTTTTGTTTATTTTAGAAAATTAACAAAATTAATAAAGAGTTGACCTGGTAAAAAATTACCGTCTGTTGGAGTCATATCAAGAAATAATTTTAATGCTAAAATTTCAAAATGCCAAAAAGTATAGACAAGGCTAAGTGTAACCACATGCATAACTAAAATAAAGCGATTTCCAAGTAAGATGTTTGGTTTTTTTAAAATTATTCCACCACCCCTCCCAAATAATCGCCAACGTCTTATTTCAGAAACTGAAAAAAAAATTAGCCTTGTAGGGTTAAGCATCTGCTTTCAAGAAGATTGTGCTTTTCCAGTAGGGGTAGAGTACGTAGCTGAATATCTCATTCTCGCAGAGACACGATGGCGAAGATTCCCCTTCTGCACCACCATCATTTCCAAGCTTTGATCGTCGAACTCGACGTTAAAGCTCTGCGTTGCGGGGGCCCCAGTCACAGCGCAGAGCCTGTCAGAACATTCGAAGACCAAAGCACGGAAGTAACGCTGCTGCAGAGAGGGAATCTTCGGCGAAGCTTCTTCGCAATGAGAATGAGCAATTGAGCCAATATTTACCAGCGTGGCGTAGCTATAAAAATGTATTTTTTATAAGCTGGTGGCTTAATCCGAATTATGATAACTTTAAATTTGGCAGAAAATGATCAAGCTTGTTTATGAGGGGTTTGTCGGGTAACTTTTAGAGCAATAAAACAAATGAAAAATGCCTTAAAAATTAATGCCTTAAATCTTAAGAGTTAAGCAACTGATTCATGTAAGTCCCATATCTCGATGCAGTTCGTTAAATAGGGCCTTATTTGATACATTGTATTAAAGACAGACAGCACAGGAATTCCAAAGTTACGGCACAACACACTTAATATTAAGCGTCTCCGTTGCACGATAGGTAAAGTCACTATGAATCATATACACTTTAGTGGTCAATGATCTCTCTCATTGTAGCACAGTTAAAAGCAAAAAATCTCCTAATCTAATATTTAAGAGAATTAACAGGAAATTTATAACAACTTTTCATAGTCTCGCTCGTTCGAAACACTCATTTTGAACAATTTACATATAAACATAATTAGTAACTCTGTTCGCATATCTTCACAGCTTGAGCAATTTAAACTAATGGAACCAACTCTGGCCACTTTCGCTATCCAATAACATTTTATACCATCTTGATATGAACTTCAAGACATTTGTCAATAAACTAAACTTAATATTCTATAACCTATTTTCTCCCGCAGTTCTTTTAATGCAATTTCTCTACAAGAGAATGGCAAAGTTCTAAATACATTAACATATGTACAAGTTCCAAAACTATAGTTTCCTATATTGTAGCTGAAGACATTTAAATTAATCGTTACATTAAAATACCTCGTACTATTAAAAGTAATAGTTAATGCAAGATTTTACAATGCGTTGTCAAATTTTTGTGCTCTCCCACATGGATTAGAAAACATACATTGTCTTTATATATTAAATACTTTTGCTCAATACTTACTCAATATTAAATACTTTTGCCTTCTGTAACACGGCAGACATACCATTATATAAACACATAATTACAATTTAATTACCGTGCATCTGATGGCAAAACATTAGAATAATGGAAGATATAGGAGGGAAGAGACTTATTCTTGAATGCACAGCAATTAACTACGCCATGTTATTGGAAAGCTAACATCTACCCTCTTTCCTACTTCAGATAAAACTACAGTTCACTTTAATGTAGCACAGCATGTTGAAGAGCAGAAATTCAATATAACTTTACTTTACATAAAGCCAACTAATATTAAGGAAGTCCAACAAGGTAAAGAAAGAATCTTCATCTTGCATGTAAAAATTTTCAATTCTAGAAGCCTTTCACATAATCAACACCTAGACATGGAGACGGCAGCACTCTAGATTCTTTTCTGTGTAACCGCAAACTACTTTCACAACCTGCATTGAGTGCACAACCAGTCCAGTCAGCAGGGAATATCTTGATATTGATGAGTATTCTACTGCAGGACATAGGATCAGATATTCGCCATTTCGTTCCTCTGAAACAGAATTGGGAGGCATGAGATATAACTATAAGATAGTAAAACTTGAAAATATTCTTTCAGCAAGACTAGTACTGAAGTACGAGGGGCGGCCGAGGAAGCGTTATCAATCTTAATACGAATTCATAAAAAGATAAGATTATGGTGAAGACTCGCTCTGCTCATCGTTGATTTAACCCACCGAAAGTTTTAGAAGTGGGCGAAGTTGAACAAGGTAATCTTCATGCAAATTTTAAAAAAATGTCAAAAACACAAAATTTTGATTCAAATATTTAATTATCGAATTCCTAAAGAACACCTTTTAAAATCTAAACACTTTATGTTAACAGTGTATTTATTACCTCATCGCAGTGAAAATTAGAATGAAGTGGATGGGATTTTACTTCACAGCCGCTTGAAGACTTGAAGTGCCACCGGTCACCATGACTCATACGGAGACAAACATGGGGGCAAAAGAAATATTTTCGCAGTTGCAGTTTTGAACAAGAGCGAACTGCCTTAAAAGCACGTTCGAATGTCAACGACTGCACCACCATCCCCCAACATTGACACTGTTCGCCGAATTTTTTTAAAGGCTAATAAGCTGTATTATACCTCAACCATTTGTGCTTTTGATGTAACGGGTAAAAATATGCGTATTGCAGAAAAAAACATGAATTTTAAGACTAAACTACAAAAACTAAGAAAATTATAAAACTAGAATTTCGCATAACTGAGTAGATTAAGATGTTAAACCTTTTCAGTACCGCCACTGTGTTCCCAGATCCATGGCCGTTTCAGCAGAAGAGAAGCGAAGGTGCGATCCAACACTCAATGCTCGACTTCGATAGACTTGGGTACATCGGAAGTCATCCAAATGCGCTCTCGCCGACTGGTTCCCGATGTTCCAAAACAGCAAGACTGGTTCCTAATGCTCCATTGCCTCTAACCGAAAGCCAGCCGCAGTTTCTGCTCCATCTACACTAAAAAAAACAAATAGAAATCAAATGTAAGTTAAAATGAAATGAGTCAACTGCAAACTTCACCGATAACGCAACTCCGGGATTTAAACGCTTACAAACTTTTTCAGCTCGAGTTCTGCCACCGTGTTCGGACATATGTCTTCTTTCTGCCGGATTGAAGTTTACGTGCTGACCGATTACTGGAGTTTGACCTTGACAGACTCCGTGGCATCGAAACTCCAGTTACGTCTTCTCGTTGATTTGTAGCGATGATTTCGTAAACAGCAAGATTTCTGCTCCAAACTCGTTCCTGGAACTTCAATTTCTCAAATCGAAAACCAGTTCAGTTAGATTTCTTCCATGCTGATGGAACCAAGCTAGAAGTCTAATGTAAATTAATGTAAAGTGATTCAATTACAAATTTTTAGAAAGGCAGAGACGATTCTCCTCAGGGCTGTAATTCAGTTGGAAGTCCGAGTATTTTACCTTTGACTTAATTATCTGTTCATGAAATTTTCAGTAAAAAATTGCCAAGTGAAATTTGACCCGCTGTTTGAGAGTCATTTACCTCAAATTTCTCGGACTTTAGTGTTACGATTTAAGGCTTTATTACTTCTAGCGACGTTTCCATGTAACATATGACCCAATAACAAAGGGATGTAAATAACTCTTCAAAGCACTGAAAGTTTATTAAATGGGTTAATTTAAGGGTTAGTATTGTTAAAGATTGTTAGTTTAAGTGTTAGTACTCTTTCTGCGCTTTAAAAAAGTTATTTATCCGGCAGCAAATTTTGTGTTAACATTTTCGAATGCAGTACGATAAGTCAAACTTTTTTTTTCCCACACAACGACGCCTAAGTCCGCTCAGCGTTCCAGAAGTAAATGCATGTCAGCATCCACCATCAAGTATTAACTTGAATAAACCTTTTAGTTCTTGTGAAAACATTTTATATTAAAATGCATATACGTTGTCTATTATGGGCAATTTAGATTTTACTGAAAACTCAGCAGATATAGCTTTTAAAATAAAAACTGATATTTGATCTACTAAATGAGATCTATTTTCTATGTTGGATAAGACTCGTGTCCGATTTTTATCTATCAATCATAAACGCTGCTGTCAGTTAATACTGTCGGAAATTAAGCGACACAATCGGGAAAATTGTTCAAAATGTGTGCTTTTGCATATTTATTTTCGTGAGAGACTACAAAAATGGATCCTATTGCGAAATCAGTTTAAACCATTTTTCGATAATGAATTTTAGAATTAGCCGTTTCTAGTTTATTCATTTCGAATCTTGTTACGCGTTACACCACATTTTTAAGAATTTATTTGCCCTCTCGCGTACGAAAACTGTGACAAACACAGGCAGAAAAGGTTTTCAGGGACAGCGGGCGACTGAGTAATGCTTACAAGAGAAGGATCACTATATAAACTGCTCAAAATGGAGAATAATAAATTAAGGGGTACTTAACCTCATGAAAAATATTCAAAAGCTTACAGTTAGCTGCTATAATTCAGATCCAGTTCCCAATTGCTTCAGAGACTATAAATTTCAGTATAATTACCATCTGCTCCAGCCTTAGGCTCTACTGCTTTGGGTCCAAATCCAAGGAGCTGTACAACTTGTTCTTGATGTAGAGTAGAAAACTAATAAAACAGTAAAAATCTCGTATACTGAACATTTTATAAAATTGATTCCAGTGTAATTAATCCTCCTCGGTGGAATAGCTGAAGGCCAATTGCAGATCTCACTCGGCAGTATTTTATTCCGTTTTGACTCAGCTGCTCAAGACAAGGCTGCAATTAAGACTTGCAAAAATTAAGTTAAAATAGTGAGTTTGAACTGAAAATAAAAAGTGAGGTTTTGCAAGATCCTTACTGTAACGAAATTAAAGGCTGCTTCGAACTTATTTTAAAAATAGAAATTACTTGTACGGTATCTTTCCTTAAGATGACAATGTACTATAAACTTACTAAAATAGAATTAACCAGATCAATTTTTAAATGAAGATACTTTGAATAACTGCATAAACTTCTAGGTAATAATTTTTAGCATTCATTTCACAGAATTAGATTTTAAAGAACGGTACTATTAGGTTCGTCGAGCTACGAATATACCAGTAACTAAATTTAAAATTTGAAGAGGCCACCTCCTTTAACATCGCAACTAAAAATTAAAATATCTTAAGTCAGGAAGGCTATTCGTTTTACACATGTTTAGATATGCGTTTGTTGCAAAGTTTCACCCTTTTGTATTTAACGATCTGCTATACTTAGAACTGTTGCACGTTTTAAAGAACACGCATGGAATATTGAAGTTCTTTGCGAAATTCTATGTATGGGTAAGCAAACTGTACTGGTATCTGCGCTGAATGAGCATTTTGAACACTTATCAGATTCTACAGCTAAGAAATTCGAAGGTCGGTTACACTTAAATGTCCACGGCGGAGAATGAAAATGCCTTAACGTTTTTGCCAAATATTTTTATGCTGCTGAAACAAATTGACTACTTGACTCGGAAACTAATCTCTCCTCCCCCATCGACTAACCTAAATACCCAATATTTTATTTAAACGTTTTAGCAATGCTGTTTTTTGTTCTAATCCGCTTTAGTTTTCAAAGTCTATACACTGAGAATTAGATCAATGATTCAAATATACGAATACAAGACCGTGTAAAGCTATTAAAGTAATACGACTATCAATCAGCATTAACAGGATCTAACTTAAACAATCATATTTTAAACTTTACAATTATCTTACTGTAAAACGGCCCTTTGTCTCAAATTTTCTTGAAATGTGCCAGACTTGTTTTTATGTGTTTAGTAGCCATCGTTTCAAGTAGCAGTAAACACGCACACAATAGACTGCCAAAATAGCTTCATTTCAGCTTTCGAAGTGTACTTTAAATATACATTTCAACAATACATATTGAAGGATCACATTCTCCAAGATAATTGGTTCAGTATTCTAATCTATACAGAAAGTTTAGGTTCAAAATGAAATTCTTGGATCAATTAGGCCGTTTTCGTAAAAAGATTAACTTATTTGTAATTTTTAATATATTTATTGAAAAATTAGACTCTTAATCCAGGTCAAAATCTAGGTTTACTTAAATGTTCTGAAATTTAGTAAAAATTCCAATAAAAAATATGGATATGGATATATATATATGGTATTGGAAAGATGAAGAGATGTGGATAGCAACATTTTGCAGATAAAAGTTCCACAATTAAATGGGAATTAGATTTAACACTCAGTTTTTCATAAAGTGTTAATTTATTCAGCCTAATAAAAAAAAATTAGTTATTTTTGTCTAATTAGAGCATATTCAGTCTCTAAAGCTTTGAAACTAGACAACCCACCCATTCTCATTTTCGTAGAGACAGGAAGGCGAAGATTCCCTTTCTGTGTCTGCATTGCTTCACCGCTTTGGTCGTTGAATACCCCGTTGGCGCTCGGCGTTGCGGGGGCCCCGGTCGCAGCGCTGAATCCGGCGGAGCATTCGAAGGCCGAAGCGGGGAAGAGGCGCTGGCACAGAGAGGGAATCTTCACTATTGAGGCTTCGCGACGGCGAGAATGGCTTCAATGTGTTGAAGCCAAGTCTGGCTTCAAGTCTTTAAAGAGCCTGCTTATGCTTTAAATTAGACAAAAACCTGTTTTTTTTTTTATTAAGCTGGTCATTGCATTAAAAATCCATCTAAACTAAAATTTTCAGTGTTATTTTTAATCTCTTATCGTGATGCGATAAAAAAGGATGCTATAGCCGTCGGTCCATATTTCCAAAACAAGCATTAGGATTTTTATTCGATTTTTATAAAATCATGTTTTTGACCTAATTGGTCTGTGAGGAAGATCACATATCCAATTTAATTATCATTTAATTTGGCTTTCTGTAATCTATCCAAAATCAAGAATTCTAAGTCTTTTCTGTTTTCATTTTTTTCTGCCCTTTCAGCTTTTAAATCTGTATATTCGCTTTTTCCCGTATGTATTATTCCTCATTACTATTTGCCTCGTCAGACAGCAGTGGAGCCGTTTTGGCCTAAAAATAGATTATATTGCGTCCGTTTGCAAAAACAACGGCGTTTGGCTTACCCCTTTCTTTGGCATTGTGTTGGCGTTATTATTTTTGTTGCCCTGCGACATCTTTAAAATTATTTTCTCGTGATTCCGTCATTTTAATTTTATTGAATTAAATTTTAAGGTTGCTTTGGGATTGGCGTAATTTATGAAAGACTAGTGTTTGTTCTCGCCAGTGTGTAATTCTCTGCTGGCGTAATTTTCAATTTTTTCCGTCTTATCACTGTCTTATAGCACGTAATTTTTATTTCGATAGCAACCACCAGCAGTTGTAATAAGTTTATGCTTCAAGTTTCTTTTAAATAAAATAGTTTTGAGTATTAAATGTCTTTATTATATTTCAATTAAGTGTATCGAGCCTTGATTCATTATCGCACGACGCCTAATAATCATAAATTTAAATCTGCAAATAAAAATCTTCGTCATAAGGTCGAAAACAATTTACATTAAATTTGCCAACTGAAGATTAGTCTTATTAAATGTATTCAGAAATAGTAACGAACAAGTCTAATTAAACTTTTCGCTAAAATTTCTTTGTTAATGCAAGAACACACGATTCAAAATGAAGTTAATGTATAATGCAGAATGTTGAACAAATTATGTTGAAACGTGCGCTTGCATTATGCATTTTTCAAACTTAAAAGTGCTCGTCGATGGCTGAAATATCAGATATTTTATCAGTCCATTGTGCATTTTAAGCAATGCTTGAAATGATGCCTGGCAGATGTATAAGTTCTTAGTTTTTGTTAAAAGTGTCAGACTTATTTTTAAGAGACAAAGGACAGTTTAACAGTGCGATACTTTTCAACTTTCAAATCTCTTAAGTATCACTGTTTAAGTTAGTCATAATACTGATTGATAGTCGTATTACCTTTAATAGCTTCACACTTTCTTGTATTCTTATATTTTGATCTTTCCTTATTTGTGGTTTGTTACCTCAAAACTTACTATATCGTAATTTTAACTTTGCTGATGATTAATTGATACACCCCAACGCCTTATGTGCATACAAACTACCATTGAACTAATTCTCCAAGGGTATATACATTGAAAACTAAAGCGGATTAGAACAGAAAACAGCATTATAAAATGTTTGAATAAAATTATGAATTTAGGTTGTTCGATGGTAGGTAGGGGTGGAATTAGTATATCAGTCAAGTAGTCAATTTGTTTCAGCAGCATAAAAATAACTGGCAAAAAAGATAAATGTCCACGTCTGAGAATGGAAGTGATTTAAAGAGTTACAGACCTTTGAATTTCTTAGTCGTAGAATCTGATAAGTGTTTGAAATGCTCATTCAGAGCGGATACTAGATGTATGTACAGTCTGCTTACCCATGTATGGAATTTCACAAATAATTTGAATATTCCATGAACTTTCGAATATGTTCCTTCACATTAAGGAAACAAGAGTATCAACTTAAACACCCGCTTCAAATTATAGGTTCTTTTTTAACAGTAAGACGGGAAAGAACAAACTTTATTTGATAGGAAACGATTTAAAGCACCTTTGGGATAAGAATTTAATCGTCCTTAATATAAATGAGCTTCAAAAATAGTCGTTTATAAATCCTCTTCCAAAGCATTTAATACTAATTTCCCTTCATAAGGGGTAACGCAGGTCACTGGGTGCCCTCTCCCAAACCTGGTGTTTTTAGTCATTTATATCCTAGAAAACAATTTAGCTTGGCATTCTCACACAACTAATTGAAATTAATATTTCGTTTGAATGTTTAAGATAAGTTACCAAAGGAAACATAACAGGCTCGAACCAAAGCTGTGCCTAACAGAGCAGCAGAAGTCCAAGCAGCCGAGTCTTCACGAAGTTCTCTGCCAGAAGAGGTAAAAAACCTGAAGAAAAATAAAAGTAATTTAGTTTATTCTTGCATTTAAATATTACAATCTAACTCAGCTAATTGAGCATTAACAATAAAGCAAATACCCAGACAGCACATTAGCTTAAATCAAGCTTGACATTTCTTTGAATTTGACGCATTAATACAAGCTGGACAGTTCAATTCATTTTAAGCTTGCAGCATGCTTGGAGAAGTCATTTGAAGTGTCAAGCTTTAATAAAACTTGGCTGCTTGATTTGGAAAGCCACATCCACATAACAAATAATTTATCATCAGTCATAAATGTACTTGACCATAGAATTAAAAAAAAAGATTCTATATTTCCAAATATGGAAAGTCTTCAAAATAAAGTACAATTGTACTACGTAATTAATTTCAAAATCAGTCGTTTGTCTCGATTTTGGCCAGTATTGCCTAACATGAGTGTCGCGATAAATAAAGTTTTAAAACGTGTGCTGCTTTTAAGTTTATATTATGCTTATTTCCCCATTAGTAGAGTCTATAAATCAAACATAGCATTTTAATTTTGATTCATCCCATGGAAAAATAAAAGAAAGAAATCGGCATCGGGCACTGATCGATCTCGCCAGAAAACGGCGTGACAACCATGAAAGTCACTTCAAACTTTAGTCGTGCCAGCGCGAGGCAAATTGGCGGAATGATTAGAACGCTGGCCTCCCAACCTTTGGGTACCGAGTTCTATCCCATCCGCGGACGCTTGATGGAAACGGATTAAATTAACTTGAAATTTCAGCACAGAGGAGAAAATGCGTGGAAAAATAAAATATGTGGGGCGAGCTCGTCGACGGGCGTCCCCCGTGTATTTAAGAAAAAATTTTTTTAGCAAGCTTAATTTCAAGCTTAAAAAATTTTTCTATGTCAAGCTTGATTCAATCTTGCTATGTCAAGCTGGGCAAGTGTCAACTTGAACACTAGATTCAAGCTTGCATTAAGCTTACACGCTTGAAATTTTCAAGCTTAATTCAAGTTTATTGACTTGATAAATCAAGCTTGCTGCAAGTTTGCTGTGCTGTCTGGGTAGAACCGATATTAAGCAGTTTCATTGACTTTGACTTTAACTACGACTTTAGTACAAATAGTGCCTAGCGCACTAATTGTACTAAGCTGAGGCCTTGCAAAAAGGGGTTGCCTGATAAAGTTACTGACTGACAAATTTAGACGATAGAAAGGAAAAATTTTTAAAGACTAAGAACTTAAACTTTAAAAAATTGTTTAATTGCCTAAATTTAATCATGCTTCGGCTAATAACAGATTTCGGACAGTTCTTTCACAATTTCGTAAAAAACAAAGTCATAGGAACGTCTTCAAATTTTTCATCTCCTTTCAAAAACTGACCAAACTCTAGATCTCCTTTTAAATTTTAACTTTGTTGGGACGCTTAGAAGTAAAACTGCAATTTACTGTTATTATGAAGATTAAGTTTTAGCCATGAGCTGAACTGCTACCAGTGAATAAAAGCTTTGAATAGGAATTTTAATTTTAATTGCGGATTTTAACATAAAGGTATTCAAACAGGCAAAGTTGTTACAGCTAAGGTTGCGGGGGATTAATCTTAAACATTCAAAGTTGAGTTTCTGGAATACAAAGAAAATTTTGAGAAAATGTCTACCCTTAATTTAACCATGTACCATATACATGTAACCATGTAACCTTAATTTAACACAAGTAACACCGCAAACAGCAACTTCAAAACTTTCGATGGTCAGGTTTAATTTATTAATTTAGCACGTAAATTGCTTACTACAATCAGTAATTTTAGCTTTGCAAACAACCCACTATTAGATACTGGCAAGTAAAGCATGTAGTAAATATATCCTAGAGAAACTTTTTAAATGAGATAAATGCTTATTCTGAATAAATACGAAAAGTGGTTGCAGCGTAAGTATTCGTGCTTAACGTAATAACACGTTATAAACAATAAAATTACCCTAACTATATCATTAAGTATAGTCCCAACCCTTAAATCTCTAAATCTATTGAATATTAAAATATTACATAAAGAACCCAAACCACATCAATATTAAATCTATATCGCCTTTAAATTTTTGGTAAAGACTAAACGTTGAAAAATAATACAACTTACCTTTCCTCAATTAGAAATACTACGACACCCAAGGTAAGCACCTCAGCTAGAGAATAAAGAATACATTATGCGTTCAGGCAAATTTATTTTTTTCTGATTCACCTGCTGAGATGTATGAATGATGACCACATAATCGGAAATATCGCAAACTCTTTGTCTTGTTCGTGAACCCCCGATTTGGTAGGTGCATTCGTAAACGACAAACTCGTTGCACTAGTTTTCGTAAGAAAACTGGAATGCGTGTGTTTAGTGCTGTCAATGGTTATGAGTTTCTTTTGACTTTACAAACAACTCCTGTTTATTTAGTTTCGTTGCCTAGGAGACGTGTTTGTTTATAAATCTCGAATGCGTTAATTTTGCTGAGGAGAGTTTTTAGTGCATACTCAATATAAAATCAACAGGATTTTTAAAAGAAAGAGTGGCCATAATTGAAGTGCACAGATCAAAATTTAGAAATTTCAACTTCATTTTTCAAAAGTATTTAGCAAGAGAAGTTCAAATTTCGCTAATAATGGTTTAAATCAACTGCTATTACACTAATCAACACTAAAACATGCTCAACACTAAATCTCAACACTAAAACATGCATTTTTGAATTTGCTAAATTGAAAAATACAAGAAAATGATTACCTTTGAAAAATTATGCACCTTCGCAGCATTTTCTAACGTACGCATGAATTTCCTCCTCGAAAAAATAATATTTGCAGCTTTAGAAAACGTAAAATACATTTCACAACAACATACTTTTCCATAACAACGGACGCCATTTGAAAACAACAACAACGTGCAGCAAGTGTATCTACTAAACAACTGACGAAAACTTAGCAGAGATCGGTTTATTTCGTTGAAACTAATCACACTCAGTTTTGTATACGAACGCTCTAGTTTTTAAACTGAATGCACTCAGTTTCCTTTACGAACACCTTAGATAGAAACTCGTTGCTCGAGTGCAACTCGTTTGGCGTTTACGAAAGCGGCCGGTGAATTGTGAAAAGTTCAAACTAATTTTGACGTATTCCCATCTGATGACATGAAATGTTACGTATAGTATAGGTACATTCGTGGGTGAAGACTCAGTGATGTCCTGAACTTACATTCACATATTAATGCTGCATTGCACTCCATAACAGCCTACAACACTCTTCATAGTCAAAGGACGTTGAAGAGATCTCTAGCCACTTCAGTCAGGGCTGTTGCTTTAGCTGCCGTACCTCAACGACGGTGGTTCGAAACTCTTTCACGCGTGGACTACGATCGAAACATAAGTCAAATTTCCTATGTCAATTTCATTCTTAAAATGTTGTTCTCCATAAAAGTAGTATTCGTACAGTTCCTGGATTTGCTAAAATTCCAAACTTTTGAAATATTGACCTAAAATGGTCTGATATTTTAAAAGTGATCTGTTTTTTTTTTTCCTTTTTTTTACATAAAATATGGAAATAAGTTCTATTAAGACTGTCAAACACTGAGGCATTTTAGGATATTTTTTCAAAAGTTCAGAATTTTAGCAAACTGCGGTATGTACGAATCCTGCAAAAATGAATTATGTCATAAAATAATAACAGCTTTTTAATATTTCTTTCTTATTTTGTGTTTTTTCAAAAACTAGTTTCATTGGCAAAATTAAGTGCGAAATTTGGCCATTACTCGAATACTTTTTTCAGTGAACCTGGTCTACGTTCGTATACCACGCGCCTCACGGAGGGTTAAACACATTGTTTGGATTTAAAATTGCTTTAGTATAAGTTTTAAGTTATATATTTGACAAATAACTACTATTTTACCTTGGCAAAAGTCTGGCATTTCTTCTTCCTGATCTTAGCAATCTCATTATCCTTACATATGCTAACCTAAGATTATCCCTTTTTTTTTTACTGCCACTAGGGGCCAAGGCCTCCAGACTCGCTACGCTCGCTTTTCGTATGAGGCATTCGGCTCCTAATCAGGCTTATTCGTAAAAAAGACATAATTTCAACAGACAAAACCCGAAGATTGGATCATGTAGAATGTTACTGAGCTACGCATTGCTTGGTTCTTGCATGTTCATTGGTACATAAAAATTTAAACTTCGCACTACAGTAGACCCCCTCCCCTTCATAATACGGAAGATATTTTGTTATGGGAATCCGTGTTGTACGGGGTCCTGAGCTATACTACACCTGGAGTGCGGACTCCGCTTATAATCGCTGGAAAAATTATTTGCACTCTTCAGAAACACGATGATTTTCAATGTTGCCATTCAAAAGTTATATTAATTAGGAGCTAAAGCATAATAAAATCAGAACATCTGTTTCAGCTCTATTTTTAATAATGTAAAACTTATTGGACACCCTTCGAATTTGCCACCCATTGCGATTTTTCATTATTTGGCGACTTGCGTACATGTAAAGTTAATAAAAGCTACGGAACAGATAGGATAGCTTGCCACATATGGAGACTTTTCATTATTTGGCGATTGACACATGCTCACAACCTATAATTACTGTTCATGTAAGGTTACCGGAAAACCGTTATCCATATTTTCATTTACATAATCGTTTGCAGATTGGCGTACTTAGCACCACGAATTATACCATCTCGTCGCGCTAGCAAATATCCAAGTGTACTGTAACTGCTATAATGGCATAGTTAACGCCACCAAATATTTCTTCTGGTAGCAAATAATCCAGCTGGACGAGAACCGGCTTTAAAATAATCTGCATTTTAATTATTTTTCATTTTCAAGATATTAGTTATTCTGTTTTGGAAAAACGAATAATCGCTCATTATAAACTCCTGTTGTCTAAGCGAACTTACTATTTGAAAATTGTCAACTTTGTGTAACACATTTTGAGATACTTATTTCATATAGTTTTTATTTTGGCGTAAAATGGGCGTAATTCTAACTCATGTTTGTAAATTTCACGCGATTCTAGATACTTGGAAACGCTTTGTTGCAAAGGAATGAATGATTTTATGCCAAATCTGGCAACCATTCGGTTTATTTTTTCAGTTTTTTATTAATATCTTCTAAAATAATTCGATTTTCGAAATTTAAATCAGCTTAGCGGGTTCCTCGGAATTTTTCGAATCTGTGGGCACCTTAGTCGAAACTCAAATCCCCACGGTTTAGGAGGAGATACGCTGACAAGCTTTTGACAGCGGCGGCGACAGCGGCCTTTACTTTTTTTTTTACAATAGAGAGAAACAGATACAAGCCCTCTTAAAAAAGTATCAGGGATTAAGTCAAATGTATTATGTCACTTTCATGATTAAGAGTAAAATATTGTACCCTTTAGAAGTGAATCGTATCACATACCGTAAAATACCGCAAAAGCCCCCCCCCCAATTGTTCAAGGAAAATCGCAATATATCGGGTGGGGCGGATAAAAGGTAGAAGGTGGTTATCGGTGAAAGTCGGAAAAATATACCTTCTCATGCGTTATCTTCAGGTGAAGCTGGATTCATACTGTCCGTTCCGTACCGCTAAGAAGCCGCGAGGACGTCACTCTGCGAAGCAAAGCAGAGAGCATTGTTCTGACGTCACACTTCGCTGGCATACGGCGTGACTCCATTGGTGCATTTACTGCGGCTCCGCAAGCTCACGTGCGGGCAAGGACGTGTTCGATAATTGAACGGTCATGCACCGGTGCATGACCAGTGGGTTTTCGCTCATGCAGTGGTTGTCTGCTCAGCCGCAGGGTGAGAATGGACGGGGGGGGATGCCGGGGTTTGTCCCTGGCTGAAGAATGTTATATCCCTGGCTAGAAAAATATTAATGGATCCCTGCCAGGGATAATATTTATCCCGTGCTGGGGAAATGTTAAAATTAGTCTCTGTCCTTACAAATTCGACTGTATCTAACGATTTTAACCCATTTGTGCCTGGATATTTTTGCGACTTTCTTCAATTTTTACTGATAACAGAAATAATAGATAAATTTCTGATGTCAACTTCTTGAACAAGGGATGATTTCTTTTAAAATCATTATGCATAAAAATCGAAATATCAACATCCTACTTGGTCATGTTAAAATATTTTGTAGAGTTGCGGGGCTCAATACTCACGAATAAAGGCTAGGAAAAATAAATAACGTTTTCGACTAATAGCGAAAATGCCGTCCCAAAAAAGGGACACTTGGCATAAATGGGTTTTAACCCATTTGTGCCTGGATATTTTTGCGACTTTCTTCGATTTTTACTGATAAGAGAAATAATAGATAAATTTCTGATGTCAACTTCTTGAACAAGGGATGATTTCTTTTAAAATCATTATGCATAAAAATTGAAATATCAACATACTACTTGGTCATGTTAAAATATTTTGAAGAGTTGAGGCTCAATACTCATGAATAAAGGCTAGGAAAAATAAATAACGTTTTCGACTAATAACGAAAATGCCGTCCCAAAAAAGGGACGCTAGACATAAATGGGTTAATATTCACTTAGTTATTCGATTTTGGGGTTATGAGGGTTTTTTGAAAATGACTAAGGGGCATATCTTTAATTTCAAAATAATATATTAAGTACATAGCGAAAGAAATGTATGTCCAGAGTATTTCCCCCTTCATTTGTCTTCTGTCCATGAGTACTGAATGTCAAAAGGAGTTTGAGCAGCTGCGACGTCGTTTTTCTTTTTATTAACGTTGTACGTAGTCGAGTTGAAGCCGATGAAAGATGTATATTTTAACACTTTAACGCGCAGTGTTCCCGCTCTGGGAACACCAAACTCTGACGTTTTGACTGTTGCCAGCCACGAAGAATAGATTGGATTTCTATAAAAATAGTTGCGGGTGGCATAGCTCCACGAGAATCCTTTACTTTTTAGCACGTCATTTCCCGTAAAAAAAAAATTGCCACGATTCTTTTTGACAGCACTGACATCTGCTGAAAAATGGAAGAACAGCCAGCTGTCGTCAAAAAAGTGTCTCTAGATCTGTGGCACGCGATAAACGTTTCGATCGTCCGCCATCTTGCTGGTAGTTAAGTCGAATGATGGCAACGGCTGCCCTTTTTTCAGCATTGGGAAAGGGTTGCGCCTCAAAGGGTTAAGTCAATTTGTGTATAAATAATCAGTTAAAGAACTTTAATCAAATTCTTATGCGCTAAAAAGCTGAACAATTCGGAAAAACGTTCATTTTAAAACCTTTTTTTTAAATCATCCAATGCAAGCAAGACGTTCATTATAGAAAATTTACTACATCATGATACAGGGTGTAGGCGGTAACATGCTTTAATTCTTTGTCTATTAGAGATAAGTGGGCAGTGTAAATTGAAAAAATATTAAAAATTGGTAAGAAAATGCTGAATTAATACTTTAAGAAAAAAAATTCCTTTCGTTAAGTTTTAAGAAGTTACACATTTTTAATTTGTGTACGACCCCCATACAAAAAAAGTTATCATTTAGTAAAATATGCTCCATACACTAATGAGATGATAAACAAAATTTCGAGCTTTCATCATAAAACGTCTCAGAGATATCTTTCAACAAAGATGATCGGGGGGGGGAGGGGGGGGGCAATACAAAAATGTAAATGTTTATTGTTAGAGTACAAAAAAATTATTTTCTTTCGTAATTTCTATACGACTCCAGAAACCGATGATGCAACGTGAGTTTTTCCCTTCTAGTTTCATTGAAAAGCGGTTTATGTCAGCATATATTTATGTTCATATCTCTGGAATATTTTAATACATAGATCTCAAATTTCCTCTATCACATCATTAGTGTATGGATCACATTTTGCTAACTGAGAATTTCTCGGTACGGATTTCGAATACAAATTTCAAAAGTGTAACTTTTCGAAAATTAACGAGAAAAGTTGTCCGTCCTGTTATCTTTTTCCTTATCTTATTTAGAACATTTTTTTTTCAGTTTGTATTGATTACTTACCTCTAATAGATAAAGAATTCAAGCTTGCTGCCACCTTTGTGGAACACGCTGTTTATAATATGCAGGGTTTTTCCTAAAATTTCAGATACATTGTGGTGTTACATTTTGGTGTTTTGATAATAACTCATAAAATAATAAAGAAATCCGAAGATATGAACAAACCTATGGCCTGCATAGGTGAATAGATCGTATATTTTCCTTTTCCGGTTTGAATATCTTTACTTTTGTAAATATCGTCAGCGCGTTTTGTTAATTGCGAATGATTTCATTTTTAGCACCAGAGTGCTACTAATTTCTCCCAGGTCTTTTGTGTAGACACTTTTTCCTACAATTAGCGCGTCGAGTCACTTTTCAAATCTGTTTTTTTTATGAATTGTGTGGGTTTTTTTATAAATATATTTCGAGTATAGCTAGAAAGCACCTGGCGAATATTGTAAAATATTTTAAGCAGGCAATTTCAAAATAGATTTTAATTCCGAAGAAGTGTTTTATAGAACAGCGAAGACAAATACGGTACACTGATAGATTATGATACACTTTCCAAATGTATTTATAAAGGTGAAGTATAGTTTGACTATGCCAAGCGAAAATTGCTAAACAGTTTTGGTAGGCCATCTCAATATAGATTTATATTCCAAAGAAGTGTTTTATGGAACAAGGAAGGAAAACACGGTACACTCATGGATTATGATGCCCATTCCAAAAAGTATTTAAAATGTCTGTGGGATATAGTTGGAATATGCCTGGAGAAGATTTTAACAGTTTCAGTAGGCGATTTTAAGATAGATTTCGATTCCAAAGATGTGTTTTACGGTACAAGCAAGAATTGATTCTTATTTTAACGCCCCCGCTCTCGCCAACCTAAAAAAAATCCCTCACTTTGCCGAGCTTTGCAGTCATGGGTCTCTAGGAGTTATGCAAGAGTTTCAACGCTCCCAAAAGAACTAGATGTAAACTACAGTGAACAAATTAGCGAGAAACGCACCAGTTAAGGAATTTGGAGACACCTAATTATTAAAACTACATTAATTGGAAACCCCAAAAAAATAAAAATGTAACGGAAGGCTTTACTTACAGGTTGTTCCAAATCGTCATTTTAATTCTAAATTACGATTGCCACATAAATATAAAAAATCGTCGTGGTAGCTCCATATGTTTAATGATCGTCACCTTGGCGAGAGTCGGGGAGTTAAAGTAGGAGTCAAACCAGAAAGAGAAACACGGCACACTCTTGGATTATCATGGACATTCGAAACAATATTTAAAACGGTGAATTATAGTTCTAATATACTTGGCAACGATTATAAAATAGTTTTAGTAGGCGATTTTAAAATAGATTTCGATTCCAAAGATGTGTTTTATGAAACAAGGAAGCAAAATACGGCACAGTCATGAATAATGATGCACTTTCCAACTTAATGGAATAAGGAAAGTATGCGACATAAAAGTATGTGACATAATTTTACATATATTTAAATACTATTAGTTCACAACACAATATTTCGTAAGCTGCAGAGTATGCATCACATGTATTTTTTACACATATTTAAATATTATTAGTTCACAACAGCTTCTATTGTGTAGACTATGCATCACATGTATTTTTCTATAAATAGGTTACAGTCGTAAAAATTTCAACCTAGGGTTACCAGGAGAAATAGACGAAAGATGAGAGGTAAAATGACATAATTAATTACTATCGTTTTAAAATGGCAATAATGAAACTAAAGAATTAGGGGAGGGTTCAGGGTGGGGGTCTCCCCTTGACGAGGCTCGAACAGCCGAGTTTTTATTCATTTATTTTTATTTATTTTAAATAGAAGAGATCTCTTTAAACTATTTTTACCCATTGACCTTAAAGCTCTAAATACTTTTGTATCTCCCCATACGCAGCTAAACCGCTGTTAATGCTATACAAATCATTTTCCATGTTACAGTCCACAGCGATAACAGAAATAAACTTTTCAGAAATCGATCCTCATTTACAGCAATTAAAGAACTGATAGACGATCATGCAGCTAGACAAACCTAAATCTTTAGTGGAATAAGTTTACGGGACAGTATTAAAAATAGACGAAACCCCTCAAAAATATTTTGCTGGATTCTTACTCAGCACCTTTGGAAACTAAATACGAAAAAAATAATGTGTAGAACGCTCGTTAATTTTTTCAATGATACTAAGCAATTTATTTACTAAAACATTTTCAAAAACTCTATTATCGCCGTACAAAATAAATTAATTCTCTCAAACCAAAACTATCTTAATAATGCAGGAATCACTGACGCAGACTTACCACATCTATTTTTAATGATCCAAATTGAATGAAAACGGTTGCTAATTTTTTCTGAGTTTTTTTTGAAATGCATGTAATCATTGGAATTTAGTATGCATCAGCAAAGAAGATCAAAATCTGCGACGCACTCAACGTAATTATAATTTCGTGTTTCGTGTAAGCATGAAAATACGAGTATTTCCTCATTTAAAAAGTTTCTTGTCAACAAAAGAGGTTTCCTAAAGAAAAAATGCCAATACACTAAATGCGACAAAATTTTATCAGCTTGAGTTTTTTTCAGCTTCATTTTTATACCGTACATCTAAATTTTGCTTATACGCTACGAGACAGTTAAGAAGAGTGTGTTGAATTTTCGTTTAAGCATGTTTTTAAATGATGAATTTTTTAAAATGCGCCATTCTACTTAAATATCTAATTATCAAACTGAAAATTCTTTGAAAATTGTAAAATGCGAGGAGCAATTCAAAAAGCATTTATATTGCTCTGAATTGGGAATAACCAAGATAAATCATTAAAAAAACATTTTTGTTTGTATATATTTTAAAACTTTAATGTCTTACTAGTACAGTCTAAACTATTTTACTAGAGATTCAAGTTTTATTTAGCGATCTGTTCGTAACCGCTGTTTACAACCCAATTCGGTCTGAACTTCTCGAAATATGTAGAATATTTGGTTACATAGCTTACCTAAAGCAAGAAAAACATAATAATACCTGTACATAAAGATAGCAGAATGTGTACATTTTGGGTAGTACAACTTTCCATCTTCGAAAACAGATCTGTAACTCAGAACCAGATTAACGTAAATCACACTTGACTAACTTTTCAGGAGGACACCAAAGCTGTAAGAAATGAACTATAGGTCTGGTTGCAGAGCTAATAGTCGAATCAGTCAGCAAAAAATTATTATTGTCATTATGTATTAAATTTGTATATACTTAACCCCTTCATAGGTATTTCGTTTATAATCAACGCTTTAACCTGAAAATTGTAGTATGGACTTACTTTCGTCTGGTTCTGGGGTACAGAAATGTAAGCCTACATCAGCCTTAAACAGAGCCTCTTTTTTGTCAGCTGAAGAATGGTGGTCTCTTTGTACCACTCGCAAGTTACGTACAGAGCTAATTTTTTAGTTATGCTTGTTAGTAAGATTGCTGAGTTTTTAATCTTATTTTGACCCTAATTCCAATTTTATAGAGTTTTTAATACAATCCCTTTTTTTTACTGAATCTACGCTGTTAAAGCGTAAAAAATGCTTTGGGTTTTTTTTTAACACTCAAAAAATTATTCATCAGACCCACTGAAGGATTTCTTCTACATATCTTCAGATTTTCAACTTCAAAGCGTTGATTTATCTATTTAACCGTAAAACTTCTTTTCATTTCTAATGGCTCGGTCAGCGGCCTACTGGAGGCTCGACCGCTACGTGGGCCGGCCGCATATGTTGGTCATTCCATTATGGGGACACCTATTTGGCAGACCAGCGTTGCCCCTAATCAGTGGTCTCCTAATTTTGAACCAATTCCAGATGCGAGACCTAGCACCTGAAATAAGCACCCTTAGAAGCATCGTTTGGACATGGGGAACATTGGAGCCACAAACAAATTTTACATACAGGAAGTCAATCGTAAAACTATTTTCACGACCCTCTTTCATGAAGCTTTAACTATTGAAAAGTGGAGAGCATGTAATTTGTAGATTTTTAAAAACGTAATTTAAATATTCATTGTAGTTTCTGCATGCAAATAATACTTGCGTATTCTAGTAATTAATTGAAACTTCTAAAATACATGAATATCTCTTTTTATAAAATAATTAGTACATTCAGAGTTATTTTAATAACATTTCAGATGTTTACCTTTTTTTTTTACAACGTGAACCTAATAACTCCAGACTAATTACATAAAAAATATATGCACACATCCCTACTTCATTTATTAATTCTGCTCTGTTTCTGTTTTACATCTACGCTACATTATCGCAAAAGATTTGCTCTCATCAATGGAAGCATTTAATGAATTTCCTTTCCACAAAAGAAAGAAAAGACCGTAGCGGTGTGTGCACGGTAAATTTTTATCAACCAGAAAACCCTTTTTCCAACTTGTGTTTTTTTTAAGATGTAAGCGATTGTTAATTAGGTACGCGAGACCATAAATCAGGATCATCTCGGGATGTAAATGATCTTCCGAAAAAGCGTGATCAAGAAATATTTGCAAATAATAAGCCCTGATTTTTTGGCTCATGAAAACTTAATTAAGAAAGTTTTTGCTTGCTCGTGGTTTGGAGCTATTTTTGTTGCTTATTAAATTTTCTCTCCCACACTGTTAATTAGGGCTCGAAGTCGAGTGACATTCTAATTAGTAGCTGTTGTGTTTTCGGCCGCAGTTTTTTTGTGAGTAGTACCAAAAAAGAACATTTTGCATTAAGTTTTAGTGCGCAGGGAGGGTAGAAGATTATATGGATTTTGGTTTTATTGATGAGTGTTTTCTTCTTCTTTTGCAAATTAAAGACTAATAACAGATGAGTTATCATGCTCCTGTACTAATTGTATAATCTGCAAACTAACATAATGAGAATATGAGGTAAGGTATAATCAGAAGAAGAAAATACAAATAACCGTGAAACGTGAAACATTCACAGCTAATTGGTTTGATGGTTAGTTCAAAGTAAATAAATATTTTATCTGCAAATATATAGTGTACACTTTGAGAATGGCTTTTTCAAATCTGTATCTATTCACCTGTTCTATCGTTTTTCATTTAATTCTGCATTAAATATTTATTTAGTGGTTGAACAGGGCAATTAAACAAAAAGAAATTCTCTATTAATTTCTAGCTTACCCATCCGTTTAACCAATCAAAAAGATATTTCAGATACCGTTCTTTCAAGAAATGCGCTCGAGATTGGACTTTTTTAACACTATAGAGTCCTAACGGTTACGGTTACAGTGAAAAAAATCTCAAAATTTTTCATTGGGAACACCCATTTTTTCCTGCGAAAATTGATCTCCGCTTTGAAAATTCATCAATGGTATTTGAATGATAGACATATGACAAAAATTTTCAACTTAAAGCATGTATGATAAAGACATAAGGGAACACAGAGAGGACGTACCTCTTCAAAATTTGCATATTTTACACAGACAGTGAAACACGTTAAAAATTCGCTATTTTTTTACGTTAAGAATTTGCTATTTTCGAAAAAAAATTCCATATCCCATTAAGAAATCTGAAACTGCTTTTACAGTAGTTTTAACTACTACTTTGTTTGCTTATCTGATTGCCAGGAGGGGATAGTTCATGTCACCGAATGAGTCTTATAAAGTTAATTGCGCCATTCATTGAGTTTTCCTCAATAATATATTTTTATGTCTTTGCTCTAACTGTACTACTAATTATCTCCTAAAATATATGAAGCATGATGTATGCTAATCATTTTTATTTTGTAATGTGTCCTGTTTAATACGATTTATTTGCATTCATAATGGTCTCTCTGACACTGTTGACCATGTATAGTATGTATTCTTCTTTTTTAAGTTTTAATAAACAATGGTCCAAGCGTAGGAAAAGTGTCCCCCGGGAAATGTTCGTTGTAAACCACTTTGCAATTGGCTCCCCCGGTTGGTGTTCGCCTCTTCTTAAAAGATGGAAGGCTTCTTAATTTAACAGTCCTTCATCACTGCTTGTAACTACTGAAAGGACTTCCAGAACTTCGAATATAACGGTGTTATTCGAAAAAATCATGCGATTTCAGTACATAATTACAAATAAACTAATTATGCCAGGCATTTCAAAATTTTGAAACTGTCTCTTTACAAGCTGTATTACATACTGCGAAGACAGGTCAATCTGTATCAGTTTCAATACTTTGAGAAAAAATTCTTAAAAATCGGAAATTTTCGTAAAGCGTGTCACTCTTCGAAAAATCTTGTATCTCAGATCCATGTTTAAGAATTTTTTCTGAAAATTTCACAAAAGCCACAGCGTTTTCGCTTATCGTAGTGTGTAAAACGGCTTGTGAAGAACCATCTGGAATTTTTTGGAGACCATGGTTCTATTAGTTTATTTCAATTTGTGTACCAAGACTAAAAACAGAGTTCTTTTTTTTCGAAGAACAGCCATAACGCGCAAGTACATCACATGTACATGGTGATCGGTAGTAATAGATCGGGAATCGAACAAAATGCCCCTTCGGATACTGGTGCTAGATCTTTGACCACTGGACTATCATGATCTTAAGGAAACAGTTCCCTGAAATACGGCCCAAAAAAAATCGATTTTTGTTTTTCAATCCTAAATTATAGTTTATTTCATCGTGGACAATTTGATAACTACATTTAAATCATACGACATTTATTTCTAGCGATACAACGAAAACATTTGATGGGTTATTACTTAAATGAATTCCAGATTTTATCTTTAAATGCTTATTTCTCAAAATGGCAAATTCTAACATTCCGCGCAACCTATCTTTAGAACGCGCCAACATAATACTTTAAAATTTTCAGGACTTGTTCATGAAATTGATATACATAAAATGAATTATAATTATAAATAAGCATTGTAGTTCGCATCATTAGTAGGAGTATTTTGTTTAATTTGAGGGGAAATTTGTTGAAAATTATTGAAAACTTTTGTTGTTACTCTGCGAGGAGTGCATTATAGTAATTTTGAAGACATGAAATTTTGTGTTATATTTTTGTGTATTTAGGAGGTAATAAACTGTATTTTACTGATTTTTTTTTCTTTTTATTATGCAAAACAGTATCGAGTGCAATCACCCTGCAAAAACCATTTTAATACCTATAATAGATTTTTCGTCGAAGTTTTCTGAAAATAGAGCACTTTTTAGTGATTTCATGTCTCGAATGGGTTAACTACCACTTGCGTTGTTTATTTTTTTTTTAACTGTATATTGATTTTGGAGTGTTTTCCCTCCTAATCTAACAAAATTGGCTATCCCAATATTTCTTTACTTTTCATTTCTATTTATTGACTTAATTTAAAATTTTCAACTGTTTCGTTTCTATCATAACTTTTGTGCTAGTCAGCCCGTGTCTAAATTATATTGCATCAGCTTGACAGGTAACTCTTATTTCTCACAAAATGCGCAGTGACAAGTGAAATAGATTTTAATCTGAGTATAGTCTCCCAACGTGTGAAGGAGAATGTTTTGTTTGTCGTTTCTGATTTACTCTTAAAAAAACTTTTTTTTGTGATGAAAAGTAAATCTTTATCTTGTTTTTTGAGCTTTAACATTGGTTGTAGTAAGTGATTAACCCTCTCGTCACCGAATTATGAAAAATCAGAGAAAAAAAAATCTGTCTAGCATTTAATGCATCTGAAATACTATTATAAATCATGCAAAAATATTTTTTCTAATGTCGATTCATATTAGATTTTTCGAATATTAATTTCTGCATTTTCGAAGCATTTTGTTATGCTAAAATTAATTTAAAAGGTTGCACATATTAGGTAAAAGTTCCGAAGGCAAGAGCTGTAGTCATAAAAGTACGGTCTGGGTATAGTAAAGTTGCTATGCGCTGCGCAAGGAAACCACTCACAGTGCCACCTGGCGCCTAAATTTTAAGTGAGCGTTCTTATCTCAAAAAAGATCTGAGATACGGGAGGAAAGTCACTTAACGAAGTTATTCAGCATCCTCGATTTATTAAGAAAAGCTACTTTAAACTGCAAATGCTGCTCATCAATTCGCACAATAATGCTACGGATATCAGGCATAAAACGCACATTTGTTTGGTCCAATTTTCCAAAACTTCACTTACCTGGCCTTAAGCTCACTTATCCTTCATACTAAAAATGTTTTATTACATGTAAATTACAAGTCGCATTTCATGCGATGCTCAGTTTTCATTAATGAACACTTAAATAAAAAAAGCAACTTACTAAATACTGGCTATTCATTTCATCAGCAATTTTTGACTCTCTTAAAAGAAATTATTAAGTTAATGGTTAATTTTAGATACTATTTTGCTGTAATAGTATTTTTAATTTTATACTCTCCATAAACACGTATATTTGTTTTTTAATTAACCCTCTCGTCACCGAATTATGAAAAATCAGAGAAAAAAATCTGTTTATCATTTAATGCATCTGAAATACTATTATAAATCATGCAAAAATATTTTTTTCTAATGTCGATTCATATTAGATTTTTCTAATATTAATTTCTGCATTTTCGAAGCATTTTGTTATGCTAAAATTAATTTAAAAGGTTGCACATATTAGGTAAAGGTTGAGGAATAAGAAAAAAACTATACTTAGCTTAAAAAGAAAAAAAACGGTAAAAAAGCAGGGTAAATATTTTCTTAATTTTTCTCCTGAAACAATGGAGCGAAAACTGTAAAAAATGATCTAAATTGACTAGCACTGCAATCTAGGCACGATTTATGCATCTAGTTAAAAGCCTCATATGCTTTCTACATAAATTAATGATATTGATATCACTGAAAGAAAAAAATACTAAATTGAATTGCTTTCTCTCTAAATATTGCTATTTGAATTAGGAGCCTCATATGAGGTTCAGGGGGACGAGAGGGTTAAGAAATAATTTCAGTATCTCATGAATTTTTAAACAAATTTAATAGAAATTTAAAAAATCAAAATGTAAAAAGTGCTTTATCCAGGCTTCAACCATTCTGCTTTTATGTGTTCTACTTTTAGCTTTTAAGTAATATGGATGACGTTCTTCTGTAGATTCTTTAACTTCTAATAGGTACAAGCTAAATTCTGGATTCTCGCAGATAACTTTAAATAGATAAAACTAGTGCTGTCAATCAAATATGTTTTAAGAATATGACGAATAATTAAATAAATGTGTTACATTATGTGAACATAAAAATCTAATGGGAATATTTGGAAATATTCTCATTTCCATTTGAAAGCTTTATGCGATATTAAATAAATGTCAGTTGCAAATTTCTACAGCCTTTTCTACTTTAACGTCACTAAAAGTCTGCACTGCAAAAAAAGGCTGTTAAACTGACAGAAAAAAACTGTCAGCCAGGACGCCAGTTTATTTCCGTATATTTTACAAAAGTTTTCAGTATTTTTTTCTGTATACGGAATATTTCTGTAAAATAAACTGAGAATCTGTAACATTTACGGAAAATTTCTGTAGAAAAAACGGAAATAAACTATCGTCCTGGCTGACAGTTTTTTTCTGTAAATTTGACAGAATTTTTTTGCTGTGTGTAGATGTTTTGAATAATAAGGTAAATCACAGTTACAGGAGCAACTGATGTTGTTGGTTTTCTAATAACCTCTCATTAATTGCGTAGCGGTGCCATATTCTCCGTATAGAACAGTTATAGGCAAAATTGAGCAGCTTCAGTTGTACTGAGCCATTGAACAATAGTGCGCTAATAGTCACAGAATAAAAAATTTGCGATCAGCACGTGTACACATTATGAGATTAACAATAGTGGTTTATTTTTATGTGAAGTTTGAAACTTTCCTTGACAGATAAATCAATTGCATAGACAAAGTATTTTTGGTACATTTTGTTTGTGAATACTCGCTTGATCTGGCTACTACTTTGTGCATTTGCTTTTTTTATTTCAATTATTCGCAGATTTTCAAATAAACGCAGCAGGAAAATTGTGTTCTTCATACTTATTTTTATTTATATGCAAACGTACTTGTCTATAACAGCTGATAAATTATTTTTTAGGAGAATCTTTTATGTTTAATTAGAAATGGGAATTTTTGAGTTTAATGATTAGGAAATTCGAAATTATTTAACTGAAAGAAAAAATTATCTCTTTGAAATAAGAATGCTAATTATATGTTTGAAAAGAAAAGTATTTTTATTATTTATTAATTTTACATAATTAACTGGTTATAAGTGAAAGCCTTTGAGCATTTTACAGGTCTTAATTAGTTTTCTTACATAGCAGAAAAACACCGTCGTTAACAATGCACTTGACCGCTTAAAGCCAAAAGGACGTTGGTCTTTAAAGCTCAAAACTAAATCTTTAAAAGAATAATAATAATGGAGAGCAATTACCTTGTATAGATTGAATATTTTTGAAAATAAACAAACGTTTTTCGCAAACAGCTTTATCCACTTATTTCAGTTTATGAATATTCTTAAGGGTAGTAATAACAAGAGCTCTAGTATGAAATATATGCTTAATTTGCATTAAAAAACTATAGAAAAATATTTAAGTATCAAATTTATTATTCCTAATAGTACTTGTTTTTCCCTTTTTATAGTGTTTACCTTGATCTAACGTAACCAAGTGAAAAAAATCTGAACAAACTAAGTGCCTGAAAATGTTTAACGTTTACAATTATATTCAAAGTTGTTTCAAAGCTTTTGATAATATTTTTAATTTTTTATAAGTTTTGAAAACATTTTTCTCAAGTAAGTAAATAAAAATATGTTTTATATTTCTTTTAAATCACATCTTAAAAAAAAACATCCTTTAAAGCTTATTAAGTTAATAAATGACGATAAAAATAAAGGAAAATATTTTCAAGTTTATCTATTGCCCTTTAAGAGTTGTCATAAAGACTTTCATTAAGTTTTCGAATTATGGTGAATATTCTGGTAGTGAATGGATAAGTACACCAATAAATAAAATAAATACTGGTGATTAAAGGACCAGCCAAGTGGATGAAAAAGACATTTTTGATTAATAAGAAATTCAGTCATTAAAATTCTGAGAGCTATTTAATCAAAAACGTACGTGTCCAAAATGGATAAAGAATTAGAATATGCGATAACCATAGGCAGATGTCATAATGTCCAATGTTATAAAACCGATCACATACAGGTTAGATTCCCAACTGCCAATACATGCATAAAAACATCTCGTGCATGTAGTGAATGTGCATGCTAAATTTGTTCTCCGAGTGGTCGCTATGAGTTTCCGAACGATACCAATATTCAAAAGTGCCGTTGGGAATTTAAAGTTTGGTGAGAAACCTAACCTGCGGGGCTAAAACATTAAGTAGGTTGCGTTAGAGCGCAATATGCAGGCTCCTTCCTGTCTGTAGGTACATGAAAGACATACTGGCTGTCTTTGCATAACATTTCAAAACTTCCACCAGGAGCAAGGGGCATCTCATGACTCAATGCAGGGCTTGAAACGCTTCCCTGACGTGGTGCTGTGAGCAAAAACATCAGAAATAATAAAGAATCTACAAAGTGAATATTTCTTTCAATAAAAATCGTCAACAAAAGTAATATGAATCAACAATAACATTATATCTATGTATTCGAAGTTTTGTCGACCAACTTCAGTGTCACCTCGACATACGACATATGGAATTTTGAATGTTCTTGAATATTCCATATGTGATGAAGATCACATATCTAATTTAATAATCATTACTTTGGCTTTCTTTAATGTAATCTATCCAAAATTCAAGAATTCTAAATCACTTCTGTTTTTCATTTTACAGCCATTTCGGTTTTTAAATCTGTATTTTCGCTTTTCCCGTATGCACTATTCTTTTTGTTCTGCGTCTCTTCAGACCGGTGTGCTAAAAATAGATTATATTGCGTCCGTTTGCAAAATCAACGGCCTTTTTGAGTTTCCTCTTGGCATCCTGCTGGCGTAAGTTATTTAGTTGTTCCCCTGCGACGACTTTAAAATTATTTGCTCGCGATTACGTCATTGTAATTTTATTGGATTAACTGTTAAGGTTGCTCTGGAATTGGCGCTATTAATCTCAGCCAAGTTATTGTTCTCGCCAATGTGTAATTCTGTGATGGCGTAATTTTTAATGCATTCCACCTTAATTTCACTGTCCATATAGGAAGTCATTTTATTTTCGCTGAGCCACCACCGCCCGTTATAATAATGTTTCAATAGTATATTTTAAATAAATTGTTTTCAGCATTCAATGTCTTTTTTCTTTACTGCAACTAAGTGCATATCGAACCTGGATTTTCATCTCACAACGCAACTAAGTAATTTTAAAACAGCCCAATCAAATAACCTTCTTTACACCATACATACCACAAGTTTTCAACAATTACTGTAGAAACATTAAGCAATTACTACCAGCTCTATACGAGAACTTGTCAAGTAATGTCCGATAAGGCGAACTCTCACAATGCTGTCCCAAACATAACCAAAAAACGTTTCTGCACTGAACGACCTCGTACTGCATGAGTTTTCTTTATAGCCCAGAAATGGGTGCTGTGTACTTTGAAAATATTCCTTCCCTTGTAAAGCATGCCTCATCGATGAACAACATATTAGCAAGGAAACGGGGCTTTGTACACGCTGCTCGTGCTAAGGATGCATTGCGTTCTCTCCGCGAATCCTCCAGACGTTGGAACGAGAAATGTTGAATACGTTCTATGATGCAGATCATACTAAATATTTTGGGCCGTACTGTAGGTATACGAGAAGGATTAGAAGATGATGTAATATTCTCATTTTTGCGACGTGTTTACAGCAAATGTCACAGATATCACTCCGTCCAACAGAGTAACTTGAGTTTTTGTTGAAGAACAGTATTCTTACAAAGTCATTGGATGGCAAAGGGGCGGCTAAGAACTGAAAATTTTAGTACCGCTTTGGTGTTTAACTGGAGCTCAAGTGAAGTCTTTTAGGAGCGAGGTAATAAGACCTAGTCTACAAATTTGGCCATGCATCACTAACAAAAAAATACGCATACAATATGATATTATCGGATAATATGTGATGCCGTATCCCACATTGTTTTGTCTTTTTAGCACTAGTATATAAACCTAAACCTTGTTCTGATTTTACAGAACAAGGTTTATATACTAGTGCTCCCCCCCCCCCCGACATCCGCTTAAAACATTCCGGCTAATGTGGTTTCTGATCGCAAAATTGTTGATCTTATTCAATACCCTTGAATGTATTTCATTATTGCAACTGCTAACTTTTGGAGAAGCTGTCAATTTTTGCTAAAACCAGTAATTTCTCACGCTTGGATCTTGGCGACTTTCTTCATTGACACGTTTTGGTGACCCTTTTAAATTTCCGCGCCTAATTGTTTGGACTTTTAAAATTAATATATTGATTTATTCTTAACCACTCCGTATGTTTGCGCCTATTTTTTGTTTGTCGGTGTGTTTTTTTGTTAACGCTTCTTGGTCAAGCTTATAGGCTAAGATGTACCTTTTGAAATTTTTTTTCACCGAATAAAATAAAGATAAATTCCAAAAAAAATTGCAATAAAAGCTAAAAATTATGAAAGTATCATCATCTGTATTTAATGTTTATTTTTAGTTAAAAGGGGAGTGTTTAGTTAAGTGGGAAAATTATTATAAAAAAAGTGAAAACTGTTCTACTGTTCCCACCTTTCCCGTGCACTTATTAAAATACGTTATTCGTAAGATGAAAGAATTTTGATTATTAATGGAGTTGCTTTTTTATTTTATTTGCTATTATTCATTATGGATGTTATTACTACTATTTATGCCTATAATTTATTGTTATAAAACACTTTTGATAAAAAATGTATTGATTTTTCATGAAACATCTATTTTTTCTTACAATCTTCTAGCAAATTTTATGTTTCCCTTTAACAAAAAAGTATCATTGTGTTGTAGTAACTTTTGCATAGCGTGATGCAGCAGAATCAACAGGTAAAAGTTGTGCTGAGATCCGGGTAAGCATTACTGTTTTTGAGTACTAAAATTTAATAAAAACTAAATAAAAAACAAACAATACTTATATGCTGTTAATGTTCTTTATATGCAATGTATGCAATGCTCTCGAATTAAATTACGGTATTTCATATTTTGTAAGCATAGGGAACTGAATCGTAATTAAAAACTTCAACAAGTTTATTAATAACTCAGCTAAATTCATAAGATATCAAATCCCCCTACTTTTTAAAACGTATGTTTACATATACAACATCATAAATCGTAAATAGCTCTCTTTTCACAACATACTTTCAAATTAAACACAAAACCCGAATGTTAAAGTAGTTGTTAAGTGAAGTATTAATATTTTTGAAAACTACATATATAAATACATCTTTTATTATGCAAATATTTTTTTTTAATCTCGAGAGCTGCTTTTTTAAAAGGTTTGATCTAAACAGGATGTTAATATAGCGCGAATTCAACCGTCTCCTTTCATTATGTCATGCTTTTGTTTATTCTTTTGTAATTCAAAATAGCTACGAAGATCAGCTATAAATCATTCTCATACCTTTTAATAAAACTTTTTTTTTTTTGCATTCTTTCATATTCAATTGAAGATAAGATTCTTTCCTCCTTATTTAATAAAGCAAAGAAGTTTCAAATCAATAGCTTATTGGATCGCAAAATTGAAGTTATATTCTTTTATCGCGCTATTTGAAAAAGAAATCCGACGGACGATAAAATGTAGAACGTCATTCGATATAAGAAAATAACTGGAAGAAAATTCTTTTTTTTTTTTTTTTTTTCTCCCGTTGCATCTTATGATTGTTATGCTCTCATGGCTCTGATGCCAAAATATTTACGCCTTCGGGTTCGATATTTTATATACTTTTCTCTTTGTCATCTTTAATATTTGATCTTTTTCCACATAGCTTGAAGTGACATTTCGAGACAAATAAAAGGACTATAATCTAGAAAATTATTAGCTCTTAAAATTTTGAATTTACTTATATCTCAAGAGAACATAAATGTGATTTTATGCTCTTCTTTTTTTCTTTTACGGGTGTGTGCTTATCCCAGAGGAAGAACTTTTGCGCACAGCCGTTATTTATTGAGCAGTACTTTCAGAGTAATTTTATTTAAACTGAGTTAATATCGCTTGTATAAGAATACTTTTCTTGTTAAAGCTAAAGAAAAATATCTTTAGTTTATTTTAATTTGATTGATGCTTTTGGTCCCAGTTACATTATAGATGAAAATTCGTGCATTTCTCATGAGTAATAATATTTTCTAAATGAAAAATAAAATATATTTTCTAAGAAAGTTAAAAAAGAAGGGTTTTTTTTTCTCTCGTTTCTGTACATTATTTGATTTTTTAAACAAAATTTAATTTAAAAATATAAAAGTTTCAGATTTGTATTTGTTCAGATTGTATCAGATTCAATTTTACATGCGTCACAATCATAAGTTAAAAGAACTACACTTAACTCGTGCATTGTGTGGGCAAGTAGAGAATTTTAGTTAAAATAACAAACTATTTCTCGAGAGAAACTTTAGTAAAAAAGTATCGTTTCCCAAATGATTCACTACAAGATATCGAACAACACAGCATTAGAGTAATTTGTATTCCAAACAATAAGCCTCTGCTTTAAGTCTATTATTCAACAATGATTTTATTTTATACCTTAGAGCAGTTTCTCAAACTGATTTAGGTTATTTTTACCTAGTGGTCACAAAGAGATGCAGCGATGTTGGAAACATCTGTGATTGGTTGGTTCCAGTTAACGCTGCTGTTTCATTGTTATTTGGTTTCAATTCTGTTCTTGTTTTCATTTTCTTTGCGCATGCGTATCTCGGCTTAGGCTGAAGCATGGAGGGGGTGAAGATAGCATCAATGGTGAACCACTATAAACGTACCGGTGGTGAAAGCACAAATGGTATAGCAGAAGGTATCGTTAGCATAAACTTACGCAATGTCACATATTACATGTTCTTCTTGTGATAATAGCATGACAGGTCGCACATACAAATAAACCTACATCTTTAGTTTTACTTGAAATCTTTTGAGCGGATGAGAAATGCAATTCTATTCACAGAACTCCTGTTTTTATTCCAGTAATTTAATTTTTTCCTCATCAAAATATTCTCATATTAAACAATTTTCTTAAAATGCTAAAAGCACTGGAAAAGGGCTCTTTAAAATTAAAATTAATTACACTTAAAAGCATTGTAAAATTGCACGCATGAATAAAAAATACTACATTGCAATCGTTTTGAGTAATACAAAAGGTCCACCCTTCCTCATCTACAAAAAGGTCTTCATCATCCAAGCAGTCAAGGAAGCTTCTTGCTGTGCCGCACAGCCAGCTGTCATCAAAAAAGGGTCTCTAGATCTGTGGCACGCGATGAACGTTTCGATCGTCCGCCATCTTGCTGGTAGTGAAGTCGAGCGATGGCAACGGCTGCCCTTTTTGCTGTACTGGGCAATCTGTCCGGCTGCATTCTTCCATTTTCCAGCAGATGTCAGTGCTGTTAAAAAGAATCGTGACAATTTTTTGACGGGAAATAACGTGCTAAAAAGTAAAGGATTCTCGTGGAGCTCTGTCACCCGCAACTATTTTTATAGAAATCCAATCTATTCTGCGTGACTGGCAACAGTGAAAACGTCAGAGTTGGGTGCTCGCAGAGCGGGAACACTGCGCGTTAAAGGGTTAAAATGAAAATTAAACAAATTAACCATTCTTCAGATATTGAGAAAATGAAAGCAATTTTGATCATTTGCCTTTTTTCCAAGAAGCTGAGAGTGTTACTTGAGTAAATAAACAAATTCATACTAAAGTTTACGAAGAAAAATTTTGCATGTTTAAATTCATCGAGTATAAAACGTAAAGCAATTAATGCAGGACAAAATAATCTAGGATAGCGAAACAACAAATGATCAAAACAGTTAAAATTTTCCGAGCAAGTATGACATCATGCACTTGCTAATCAATGGGGATGCATAATGTTTCTCACATAGTGGTTTTCACACTGTAACGAAATTCTCTATAATAAATTACGCTGGAGCATTTTAATATGTCTGACTTTAATTAAGAAAATTCTGAAATTGGTGTGCTTGAAAACTAATTGCTCAAGAAGTATGGCTGACAAAGAACTCACCAGAGCATATTTTAAAACAGATGGCTGCAGGAATTTATTTAGAGTATAAAATTCTAAATAAGTTTTGTATATAGCTCTTCGTAAAAATTTAATTACATTTCTTGTACTTTCAGGCACTGTTTGTTTGAACATTTAAAAGATATGATCTCAGTAGTACAAACTGGATATTTATCTTAGAAGTATATCGCTTGAAACTTTATTTTCTTACCATGAGCATGCTTAAAATCTTACAGAAATCACGAAAACCAATAATAGTGTAAGCTTTTATATCTAGATTCTTCTGCAACTTATAAGATTGCTATGTATTTCAATATTCGTAATTATTGGATGTCTTACGACTGAAATAATGAAAAATCTGATGATACTTTTTTTATATTTTATGAATCATTAAAACTTGATTCATTAGCAGTTTTAAAATTAGAAATATTATTTTCGATTTTCTTGTACCTAGAGGCGCGAAGTACCTATTGCGCGAAGGGTTTTTTGTGTAAGCAGACACGGTGATTAAAGAGGTAACTGCACTGACTGTATCAATACACATTTATTATGTTAAAAGTAAAACATTTATGGATTTCAAAATCTGATTTCATATTAGACATTAACAAAGTATATGTCTTAGTACAAAATCTACTCACAATGTTTTTATTATCAGTGATTCAAAACCTATATCGTCTACTAGATTCTATATTATTTCGAAAATGCGAAACTCGCACTTCCTGTTAGGAGGATATTCCACTTTTTGAGCAATAATCTTCACATGACGTAGAGTTATGATAGAAGCAACCAAAAATCTACTACTTTCGAATGCCCTAGTGGCTCAAAATACCTACAAGCAAAGGCTGGAAAGCATGAAATTGCTGCAACACATGGTCCTCTCAGATGGTCCTTGTCTCAAGTATTGATCTCTAGCATTGCTATTTCATCTTTTCAATGATATGACGTGAACGAATATTTTCAGCATGAACTAACATGAATTTTCAACATGAACATGTTGACTAACATCACTGGTTTGTCAGTATCGCATGTTATCAAGTCGATCACTAAATACACCAAAAGTCATGAATTTGTGTTCTCTATTTCTGTTATGTAAAGATTACAGTGGAAAACCAAAAAAAAGTGCTGGATTTAGCGTTTTATCCTCGTTTGTTGTAGGAAATACAATACATGACACGCAGTAACAATTACTGCCACAGTTCAATTCACCGCAATTGCGATGTATTTTTACAACTAATTTTTAGAGTGTATAGAACTGATCCAGAATTTATTTCTACTAAAAAAAGAGGATTTTTGTCCGAATAACTGCCATGCTAATTAAAACTTGTAGTAATGCGACGTCCTTTAATTTCTCATATGTCCAGTCTGTTATGTCCATGATGATCATATGACGTTACTTACGATCACGTCATAATGACGTCTTAAGAGCTGTTCCAAATGGCCGACTGGAAAGTCGCTGCAACACCTCTGAGATGTTCTCATCACTTACTCATAAAATGAGAGCACGGTGTTGCGGCTGTCATAGAATCATAGTGTTATCTGAGTACGCGTGTATTGGAACTTTATTGCAATTGCAAATTAAAATGTAAATGATGTGAGTTTACTTCATTGGTTCGATATGAAATTTGTTTTTTATTCATAATGTGACACAGTAATACATTTTGCTGAACGAATACCAAGTAGACATTTTTGGATTTTCTTTAATTTGATACACAAAAATGCTGCAGAAAGTTTTTACCCCTCCGAGGTAAAGAAAACATAGTTCGAAAAGACATTTTTATAGTTGTCAATTCCTCTTCTTGCATCTATGAAATTGTCATGGAGTAACACGTTGTTGGACTGTGTCCTATGACAACATTAAAGAAAAACTTAATATGGAAAAAAGTCTGTAAAATGCACGCAACTTAGGTTTTATTCTCAGTCCCATTTTTAATCTAGCAGGACACACTTACATGTAAAACTAACTGTCCATAGGTTATGCCTTGTTGTAAATTGCTTTGTCGAGGCAGTAAAAACTTAAGCACATGAACAAAGATTAAGGTACGCGAAATATGTCAATAACCTAAAAAAATTCAATACTGTGAGAAAAGCTCTCTCAATATTTTACGGTCACTACTATGATTCAGAATAGATTGACATGCAGTACATTTAACAAAAATAGTATAAATTAGTGTGAATTAAAAATTCTTGTATATTTTTGTATTCTATATGCCTAGCTAATGACAAATGAGCTCAAATTATTTGATCTGTTAAAAAAGAACAGGAAATGTATTCAAATGACCTTGTTTTACTCTTGAAATTACGCTGAACCGCAATTGAATCAAATATAACATTCATAATAATTTTTTAATGAGCAATAATGTCTATTGACATTTATAAATTGAATTTAAAAGATTTAACTTGAGCTAATGTTACTTTAATTGGCAACAAATATGAACTGATATAGCATCAAGTGAATTGACTTTTCCCATTAGAGAATTCCTTCCAAAATTCCTACATTTTATCTGATTTTTTTTTTTTTTTTACATAATAGGATATGCTTTTTATCTGTAGTTCTTTATATATTCATTTTCATGACGTCTAGGGATACTTATAAGCTATTAATAATAATCATATGCAGCTTAAGCCGGAGAGATAAAAAAATTCAATAAAAGATAAGAAATTCTACATTAAATTGTAATAAATCTAGACTCCATCATTTAATAAAACATTAATATTCTTCATCTGATAAATTCGATATATGGAGCACAATTTCATTTGATTCTGCAGGAATTCTATAAAAAGCTGCCCGAATAGTTCACCTGTGTTCTGCTAATAAATTTGAAACATTATTTCATTTCAGATTATTATTAATAAAAATGTTTTAAAATTAAAAATGCAATTTTCTCTCTTAAATTGCATCAATAGTTTCTTTGATAAAATATTCTTAACAGTTTGTTTCATTTCAAATTATTCAATAACGGACGATAAATTTCTTAATGACAAGATTTTTGAAAGAAGAAGAAATAAATACTCATAGTTACGAATAGAGCATTTAGCGGAATATAATATTTTGACCTGAATATATATAAATGACCAGGTATATAAATGACCTGAATTTCCTAACTGAAGTTCAACATAAAGTATCCGAAAGATTAATAACTACCCATCATTTTATAAAGTCTTTGATACGTATACATTATTTGGTATCTCTCTTTTAAAAACTTTCTGCATGATTAAAAATTTTTATGATTTATTTATTTATTTATTCATTTTTGTACAGCCACGAAATTATAAAACAATCAAATATACTATAGCATGTACTACCGATGATAGCGTATATAAGATATCGAGCTTTTTTTTTTAAATACCTAGATTCTACATGACTGTCTACTTGTAGCATTTGAGTATAAAGAGATAATGAAGTTGTTTTAAGCAAGTTCTGTTTAATTTTAAATGCGCTTCAATGAAATTTTATTTAAAACAAATAAAATTGCCGAAAAAAAATCATAATAAATTTAAAAAATATAAATAAATAAATTATAAACTAAGCAAACACACATAAACAAAGCATAAGCATCTTCTAAACGAGGGTTCTACAGTCTTTCATTCACAGCGCTTGGAAACCATTATTGTAAGTCTCTTTCTTCCAACGTACACTTTTTTATGTACATGTGTTCCCTGTATATGTATATTTAAGAAAAAATACGTTGTTCTGTTTCTTTGTTAAAAAACAAAGTGTTGTTTATGTCATTGCTCTATTTAATGTTTAATCTTTTGCATATATTTAATGTATTCCTTTTCTTTTGATATTAATTTACTATCATAATTATATCAATTTCCACACCCACCTTCTCTTTCAATTTTTATTCTCTCTCGTTTTCTCGGTTTTAACTTTTCCTTGTCAACCTCTTTCCTTTTGCACTTCGTGTTTACTTCTGTCCTCTCACTTTCTTTTTTGCGTGTAAATAAAAGATTTTTGCACAGGCTGTGAAAAAGCATCTTTATGAAGCACGAGTATATCCCTACCTTTTTTTTCTAAATTACTTATTACACCAGTAAATTTGCATGTTTTCTTTCACTAAACCACATTTATCTTTTTTTTATTATTATTATCATACTGATAAAATTTTAAACATAACAGAAAATGTTTGTATCCATTTTAATCGTTAATTTTTGCTCGAAATTAATCATTTTGTAGTCAATATAAATATCTGAATGAATTTCAAACTATTAAACCATCGTAATGAGAGAACAAATTGAAGGATATTACACCAAGTGTAAAATCTCTTTCTTTACACAGCTTAATTAAAAAGAAACAGAGGACTGTGACTATATCTTAAATTAATTTAATCTTCCCTTTGAAGTTCATCGACAAAAGATATTTTATCTTCAAAGAAACTGACTTATGAATCTTACAACTTAATATTAACAATATTTCCTCTTTTACACATATAGGCACAGACTGTAATTTAGCACTATAAATATCAATTTTAATCTTCCTTCAAGGTCACCTAAATGTCAAAATATCTTAAAGGAAAATAAAAAGGTGTATTTTTTTGTCTGTTTTATTAAAACATGTAAAATTGAATTCTTGTAGCGAAAAATTGCTTAGTATAAATGCCTCTGAGTACTTTACTAAGATATGTTAAATATCATTCGTATCTCACGTGTAACAAAACGTTTATTGTTTCTAATTATTCTTTTATTTCATCATTTTTAACTTCAATTCTACTATGGCCGAGTGGATAAGACACTGAAGATGGTAGACGGCTCAAGTGTAAAGGTCTTGGGTTCGGGCCCATCGCTCGACTGTCGGTCTAACGGTCTGGAGTTTTTGCCGGTTTTCTCCAGATGTAATGTAAATACGCGTTAGAACCCCTTATAAAGTCCTCCGACCTAGGCACTGTAAAGAAGTTATTTGCTTGGGGTATTTTAAACTATTGAATTGCGTTGTGACATGAAAATCCAGGTTCGATATGCACCTAGTTGCAGTAAAGAAAAAGACATTGAATGCTTAAAAATATTTATTTAAAAGATACTATTGAAACATTATCATAACGGGCGGTGGTGGCTCAGCGAAAATAAAAATACGTTCTATACGGACAGTGAAATTAAGGTGGAATGACTTAAAAATTACGCCAGCACAGAATGACACATTGGCGAGAACAATAACTTGGCTGAGATTAATAGCGCCAATTCCAGAGCAACCCTAACAGTTAATCCAATAAAATTACAATGACGTAATCGCGAGCAAATAATTTTAAAGTCGTCGCAGGGGAACAACTAAATAACTTACGCCAGCAGGATGCCAAGAGGAAAATCAAAAAGGCCGTTGATTTCGCAAACGGACGCAATATAATCTATTTTTAGCACACCGGTCTGAAGAGACGAAACAATTAAGAACAAAAAGAATAGTGCATACAGGGAAAAGTAAATATACACATTTAAAAGCCGAAATGGCAGAATATGAAAGACAGAAGTGATTTAGAATTCTTGAATTTTGGATAGATTACATTAAAGAAAGCCAAAGTAAATGATTATTAAATTAGATATGTGATCTCCATCACATAGGGGACTTTCAATAAAGCGGGGGGCTTATGCAAGTGCGCATGTGCGGTTGTATTTTACGATCTGCGAATGCAAAAGACTGTCTTCTCGGAGATAAATAAATCTCATTTGTGTCAATGAAAGTTACACTCAATACATTTCATTTTTGTCCTCTTCTAATAAATAACTATTTTCATGTTCCATTTTCAACATTACTAGAGTTTTCATAGTAACGGAATCCATTGTTGCCACCCAAGTTGTTAAATTTATAGATGAAGTGAAGCTGAACTCATGGGCGTCGGCTGAAAATTTTCCAACTAGGGGCAAAGATTACTTCAACATATGATTACCAGATTTGAAAAAACGGTAATCATATGTTGGCAAAAGGCAGAGAAATATGTTACAAAAGGCAGAAAAAAAAAAGCCTACAAAAATCGAGGGGGTGGTAAATGCCGCCCCCCTTGCCCTATGCTGCCGGAGCCTATGACTGAACTCATTTCTACAATCCTTCGACTCAAAAAATGAAAATATGTAAACATGAAACGAGTAGAACAGTAAGTTACAGGAGCTAAAAAAAATACTTAGAATTTTCATGAAAGTCTAGCTATTTTAATTTTATTTTCTTCGCATGAGTGAAGTCATTTCTACGAAGCTCATTACTTCCTTGATCGCTGGCTGATCCCCCGGAGCCACGCATGTGCTCTTGCGTTAACCCCCTGCGTTAGAGACCTCTGGTGTCGGTTTTTTTGAGACCATTTTCAGAGATTCATCCCCGAAGGTAATTCTTTGTTTTTAAGTATTGATCCATGAGTGGTGCTCTTTTGAGTGAGAAATCGCCTTTACGGAACATCGCAAACCATTTCTGACAAGTTTGAGTAGTCATATATTCACCTTTCCCAAATCTTGACAATTCTTCGTTTCAATTGCTCTCATGTTTCTTGAAATAAAAAAATCATGATATGCCAAAATTTGTGCTTCGTGTTGATTTGAAATAATGATAAATGTAAATATCAAACAAATTGCTAAATTTTATGTGCAATAAGAGGTAATTTTCTTATTAGCAATATTTATTTATTTAAGTCCTAAAACCTTCTACTTTAATTTCTATCCAAAATAAAAGAACTTTTTACGTGCTTTTCTGTTAAATCAATAATAAATATCTTCAGTATCACAATAAATTTTAATAACTATGGCACAGGATTTATATTTATTATCTTAGAGAGTTATTTACTAATAGTTTAAAAGTATTACCGCATTTCTATCTTTTTGTATATACCTCTCAATTCCGGTACACCTTCTTCTAATACTACTTCAAAGACACACTCCTGTTTTGACAATGAACAATTACTTCATTTTATTCACTCTTTTATGTGCAACAACACTTAAAGAGCATCACTTGAGAAGATATTTTACAAACATTAAATACAATTTTTTACACAATCACAACCTTTACAATAATTATTCACTAACTCATAAAATAAAGTAATTCTCGCTTCCTGCCTGAGAGAAGGACAGTGCATTTGGGCTGCAAGTTACGACTCGTGGGCTGCGAATTTTGAAGAATGTATATGCAGTGTTTCTCACTAACTTCTTCATTCACGTTTTTAATGTTGTCTGAGAGAATTACCCTATTTATCCTTGTTTGGGGACTGTCAGTCAATTAGAGTTACCTGAACTGAATTAGGAAGTTGCTTTACGTACTCGTAGATTTTAACTGTGTGTATCGGACAAAATTGATTGCCTTGCCTTAACTTCAAAACCTTGGCCCTTTTTTTCTTCAAAACTACTCACACAGCACAAAATGTTCCAAGTAAGCATGAGAAATGACTTCTTTAATTTTTTGAATAACTGATATGTAAATCTCGGTTTAATGAACTCCTGCTTTCACTATAACGCACCCACATTTTTCTTAACTAAAAGACACCTGTAAGTACTATTGAGGACTTACTTTCTCATAGTTAAAATTGCTTTTACCCTAAATTATTGTTTTTTTGCTCCGTTAAAATTAACTGATATTGTAGGACCTTTCATTTTTAATTTAAACCCAGGTTTAACTACCTCTGTTCTTACTGACGAAGGGCTTTGACTGACGAAGACTAAAACAATTTTTAGTCGGAACGTACGTATCTTCTTACCTGTTACATCTTATGTGTGTTTTTTACAAAGTTTTTTATTTACTTTATCGTTTAACACCAGTAGTTTGAGTATTTTTTCCGTTTTTCCAGGTTTAACGTGCTCACTCTCATCAACCTGATATATTGTACAAAGTTACAGCTATAAAACGGCATGAAGTTTAAAATATCTGTCTTTATCGTACAATTTATCATTTGTAAATCCGATTTATATTGTATTGCTGAACATTTATAAAACATAATTACGTCAGTCTGCCATACAAATACAAGTTCAAATACCCATTTAAAATTTATGCTCCGTACTTGTACGTCAGAATTTATAAGTTTGTTGTCGACAATCATCATCATAATGCATCATTCAGTTTTAATGAGCATTTATGCCACATTTCACCTTAATTAAATATGCTAAAAATTTAAATCATATAAAATTGCGGAGTACAAATAACTGTTTCTAATTTATATATACTATATACTTTACAATTAAATTGCATGTTTAAATTAAAAGCTTGGGAAAAATATTGATATTCAATGAAAGAGAATATCTTCATATAAATCTTCTGTTTTTATTTGATAAACGAGCAACAAACCAAGCAGAAATTGAATATATGATTACCTTAGCACAATTATAATTATCCATTGATCAATCTTTATTCATAATGATTCACTGCACATTGATTTTCTGCAGAATTATTTTTCTACCTTTTACTGTACTTTAACTTGTATGCTAAATGTATCACTGTGGTAGTTGTGAAATTTCTGTCTCCGTTCATCTTTTAATCAAAGACATCAATTTATCAATAAAAATGAAATTAGTTCTACCAACCTAAAATAGTAATCTTAAGAACTAAACTTGCTTTGTTTTACTGTTCTATTTTTTTATCAACTTATACGCTACCCGAAGTTCATCCCGGAACAAATAAATCACGAGGTAAGGACTTCCTAATGATTTACGACTTTTCATGTGTATTGAAGAAATCAGAAAGTGATAAATCTCGCGATTATGGCTATTAATATGGCCGTAGCTCAAACCCGCTGAATCGCAGACGGAATTTATTTCACGCCATTTGCGATGACGGAGAAACTGCATGAGTCGATAACTTACTGAATCGAAAAATTCACGGTATATTTTATCGCTCCATTTGAAAGAATTTTGTTCCACGGTAAACTCGAGGCTGGCGTTGATATGAGAAAACAAAACCGAGCACAGAATTGCAGAGGATACCTCTTTCGTACTAGGGGAGGGGGAGGGGGGAGGGGGTGCTTCGGGTATACGATTTATTTTTTTACTTCTCCGTGGAAAAAAGATTATAAAAAGTTTTCATTGACTGTCGTCTCATATACGTCTTAAACATCGCATTCTTTTGTATTCCGTAAAATGCATGTGATATCAATCAGTAAATTAAGATATAAAATTAGGGATGGACGCGAGACGACTTTTTGCGAGACGAGACGGAGATTTACAGCTTTTTTGTGAGACGAGACTAACATTTTTAACATTATGATATAGGGATTTTTGCGAGACGAGACAAGCTTTTAGGCTGTTTTGCGAGACGCGAGGCACCAATTTTTCGTCTCGCGTCCATCCCTATATAAAATAATATATTTTTCTACGATCGTTATTTTTAAATTCAGTAGTGGATTTTATTTTAGTTTCCTAGCGGTCATTTTACAGAGAGAAGTCGAAACAGTCAAAGCGCCGTAAAAGCGATGTAGAAATCATTTTTTATGTTATTTTTAAAAATTGCTCTTGCTCAAAAGTCTGCACTTGATGAGTTGTACGAAAACTAAATAAATTTTCTATCTTCGTCTACTTTGATTATTTTTTTTTACTGGAAGAGTTAATAAAAATTGCAGTTGTGACTAAATGCAAATTGTTGAGGTAATGTGTGTAGATAACATAAAAATACCGAGGCTGCAGAAAATTACTTCATATTTAGTGCTTACATCGTATAGTTTGCATCGAAAATGAGCATTTAACTTATGCTTAACACCTTAGGAAAGAAACACGTTGATATTCAGTGAATATAATTATATCACTAACGTAAGGGCATTCCTATGAACAGTGACAAGCACAGCACCATGACAGTAAAAACATGAACATGTACCAATGAAAAATAATAGCGTGGGAATAAATGATGATAAACAAGCTAAATTGTTTTTACTATTTTACAATAAAAGTCTTTTAAATCTTCAGAAATTTACTCGGAAACTGTCATTAAAATAAAACGCAGTTTATCCATAGTTTTGTTTACTAAACACTATTTATTATACTCTCTAAAAATTATGTTTTAGATATTTCAGTCCTTTACAGCTGTTTTTTTAAATAAATGTATATTTCCAAATATTAACTATTTTAGCAGGTTTTTTTTAATTCTTACTGACTAATGACTGGAAAATCTGTAGATAGTCCAAAATTGTAACTACAAAAGTTTAGCTACAGCTTACAAAAATTAGCGGTAAATTCCTGTTTGAAACAAATCAGTAAGAATTAATTGAGCGATTGTTAAATTTAAGCAAACAGGTCCTTTAATTTGCTATTTAACTAACATATATTTATTTATTCATTAATAATTTGCATCATTGTGTTTTACAAGCAGAAAATGTGATTTTTTAAAACTTCTGTTTGTCCTATTTTTCTATGATTATATGGGTGACCGAACATAACCTGAAAAAATAAATCACCTGTACAAGATTCTTAGATTTATGAGTTTTTATATAGATATGGAACAAATCAGAAAGTAATAAGTCTCTGTATTATAGCTATTAATACAGACCTTACTCAAACTCGCCGAATTGCTGATGGAATTTTATTTCGCCCCATTTGAGATGACTACGAAACTGCAGTGTCGACAACTTACTGAATCGAAAAATTCGCAGTCTATTTTATCGCTCCATTTGAAAGAATTTTGTCTCGCCATCAACTCTAAGTCTGACATCGATATTCGTAAACAAAACCGGGCACAGAACTGTGAAAAATATCTCTTTTGTCCTGTGTTTTGAATATCGTTTATTCTTACATCTCAATGAGAAATGATTGTCAAAGATTTGCCTCGCGATTGTTCTTTTAAATGTGTTTATGAAAGCGTGTGTTTTTTTTTTAATTTTTGTGTTATTAGAAAGACGCAAAATACCGCTCATTAAATCAGGACGTACGATGATGCCTTTGTTAAAAATAGCATTTGCAAAATAAATAATTTTTTTCATGTATCAGACGTTATTTCCATGCGTATTTTTAAAGAGATGCCCAAACCAGTCAATATATTGTTACAAGCTAAAGCGAATTTATTTTGAGCTAATTGTAGCTTAAAGAAAGTACTTTTTAATTTTTATCAATGAGGGAAAAGAAATTTAATAACATTTTCTCTGACTTATTTTAAATAAAACATGTGAAAGCGAACTAACTTTATGCCAGGATCCTTTTAAGCAAGTAATCGCTAGTTTAGAACACGTGTTCAAGGAATAATTCACAAAAAAATATTCTTTAAGAAAATATGTACTTGATAGCAATGCTTAAGCGTAGTATATTTCTTTAATTGAAAATATATATATACATTTAAATAGGTATTATTTTGCGAAGTACTTCGTTCAACAAATAGCTGTCTTTTTTAAACATTTTCTCTACAAATTTACCATCATTTCAAAAATAAATAAGAGTATTTAGTCATTCATTATCTATTGTTTTAAATGACGTGCCTCATAAATATTTCAATAATTTTTAATAGCTCCATACAATTAACATCCCTTATCAACAAACAGTTTTATCAATTTTTTTTCGACACACATGTAACTTGAAAAGTCTTTAAAATATTCGAAATGGAAAATCAATTTCTTTAACCTCTGTTTGTGTAGCGACTGCATGTTTGTTTTCATTTTGAAGATTTTAAACAGATTTATACATTAGTTAACAGTAATTTTTATTTAAGCAAAAACTTCCATAAGGGATAAATACAATGAAAAATGCTGCTTACTTTTCCAGTATGACTATGATTTATAATCGAGCAATGATGCACATTAGCGGCGTAGTTTAAACTAAAAGTAATCGTATAAAGAACAAAAAAAATCTCCCAATTACATTTTACCTAGATGGAATACAAATTTTAATTGCACATAGTATGCATCAATAAATATATATTATTAAATAAAACTTTAATTCAATATATTTTTAATTTTCCTTATATAAATTTTCAAAGTGCAAAAGTGCACTAAAATTTACAGAAGTTGGAGTCAGGAACATTTAAAGCAATTAAAGTTTTGTAAAATAACAAACATAAAAGGTACTTATCAAACTGGGCACGCGTTTCGATAGAAAAAATTTCGACCATCTTCAACAACTGTAGAAGTCCAAACACAGACTAGAAGTGGGGAGTAAAAAAAGAAGGAAAATTCAATCGAAACATGTGTACAGACAGTTTAATAAGCAACTTTTATTTGTGTTATTTTACAAGATTTTAATTATTTTGCATTTTAAACACCAGTTTCTTTTGATTGTTTTTTGTCAGATACTTTTATTTTTCAAATAAGGATGTGATCTTATGTTTCAAAGAACAATCTGATTAAAAAGTATTTTTGATAGGAAAATGTACCCAGTAAATTTAAAACCAATTCAAAGGACCAACATATTTGAATGTCGTATCATCATATTTCCCCATTAAATTCCCCATCCGACAGTTACTCATAATTATCTGGTATATTTTTCACATCATCAAAATTATCACCCTTGTGTCGATCAGATCTATCGGTTAACACCCTCCATGAAACTCTTAATGTTATCCAAGTTGTTGCGAGTTATAGCACTTCCCAAACAGTTTTCATCACATTAAACACGTTAGATTTCAAAGAAAACTAATTTAGAAACTCTTTTGAGCCCGCATATTTTTAATTTCCTGCTTTAGAGATTTGCCGGGAGCATAAACTATCCAGTTTATGCAACAGTCCTTTTTTTTTAGTATATTTTTGTAGTTTCTTCAGTGCACTTTAAAAAGCTGGATGAGGAATGTCTTGCTATCAGGTAAAAGTTTTATTTTTAGCTCTGCTTTTTTTTTCTTTTAGTACTCGTGTGATATAATTTTCGGACACTGGTTTTTGTCAATTCGAGTTCTCTAGGGTAAAAACGGCGAATCTCTTTTCAAACAGAGTTGTCAGATAGTAGCGAGGTACTGGTATGTCAAAAGTTCCCATTGTTGGCGATATTGTGACTTACTTACACTATTGTGACTGGCGATATTGTGACATACTCGGCAAGTTTTGACCCCAAAAATGAGTCCCCGAAATTAATCCCAGTTTGGCGATATTTTCCATATTTGTCAATAAATTGACAAACCCTACAGTTTATGCAAAGGGAATATTAAATAGTATCTTTAAAAGTATTTATATTCGTGTAAGTAATAAATAGCACTTCAGTTTGTTTTTAAAAAATGATAGTGTTTCGGGGTTTTTTTTTTGTTGTTGTTTCTTTTTTTTAGCATATTTTTAAGATTAGTTCATAAAGAATCTAAAACCTAAAAACTTCATTTTTCATACTTTTCTCGTAGTGTTTTTTTAGCATATTTTTAAGATTAGTTCATAAAGAATCTAAAACCTAAAAACTTCATTTTTCATACTTTTCTCGTAGTGGGCCTGAATAGTACGCATAGAAACAAAATTTCTTTGTTCATGACAAGACTTTTCCTCTGCAGATATTTATTGGAAATGTTATATCTGTGTCATTTTTTAAGGAATTTTTTTTCTGAAAATAAGAGACTGATAATTATATCCGTGTAAGCTTATCTTCAAATACATGCGCTAGGCATGTAGGTACTTGAAGATACATATCGCATGTATTTGATCGCGTAGTTTTCTCTTACTAAAAAAAATAAAAAATTTGCAAACTGTTCAGCAGAGTATTATGTGAAATGCGATGAACAAGGAAAGCTTTTTTTCGGAATGCAGCACTCACTTATTTTCTAATAAATTTTCTCAATTATTTCAGGATTTGCAATAAATAATCATGCTGTATTCACTTAGCGTAACAGGTCCTGTTAAAATAAATGTGTATTAAGGTAATATTTCTTATAAGCATAGCTGCAAATAATTATACCTATCATTGATATACATATCACATAACCGTTTAACTCTTTAACACGGGATCCCACTCTGGGAACACCCAACTCTGACGTTTTGACTGTTGCCAGTCACGAAGAATAGATTGGATTTCTATAAAAATAGTTCCGGGTGACATAGCTCCACCAGAATCCTTTACCTTTTAGCACGTCATTTCCCGTAAAAAAAATTGTCACTATTTTTAACAGCACTGACATCTGCTGAAAAATGGAAGAATGCGAGAACCGCTGGATAGATTGCCCCATGCTGAAAAAAGGGCAGCGGTTGCCATCGCTCGACTTAACGACTACCCTTTTTTTGAAGACAGCTGGCTGTGCTAGCCACAGATCTAGAGACCTTTTTTTATGCAACTAGCACAGCCAGCTGTCTTCCAAAAAAGGGTCTCTAGATCTGTGGCACGTGATGAACGTTTCGATCGTCCGCCATCTTGCTGGTAGTTAAGTATAGCGATGGCAACGGCTGCCCTTTTTTTCAGCATTGGGAAAGGGTTTTGCCTCAAAGGGTTAAAAAACTTAAACTAAATAAAAAAAAACTTTAAACTAAATAAAAAATCTCAAATACTGTAATCATGTTACTATTGACGGCCAAATTGGATGCAAATGTTTTATACGTTATCGGAGTACTTTTTAACACTAAACTGTCAAAAGCAGCTAAAGCATATCGCTTTATCCTTAGACATAACTACTATTAAAACAGCCTCCAGGTGGGAAAAAAATATCCTGACTATTGAGACATATTAACGCCATAAAAATGTGGATGTCATTTTATTAAATATCGTCTTTTATGGGAGAAAAAATAATGGATGTCACACATGGTATTTTTTCTTTTCACATAAAAGATTTTTCAAAGACAATAAATTTCAGTGCTCTACTCAAGTTTAATGCTATGAAAAAATGTCTGCGAAGGTTCAGTGCGCAATTTCCAGGGGAAAATAAAGAGAATATGACAAAAAAGAATGCGCCTTGTTTTGAATTCTGCATGTTTATTCCTAACTGGATCTATTTGTCTTGTCAGTTCTGTTTTCCATTTCAAACATCTCTCTAAACGGTTTGGATTTTTTGGTACACTTAAAAAAAAAAAAATAGAGTACTTACGACTAAGTTTTAGTGTATGTTTTTAAAAAAATGACTTAGGTACTAAAATTTACATAATAAATAAATTTTATGTTTTCATGCATGACTTAAACTGCATTTGATATAAGCTTGTAAGTATTGCAAACCGGGTTTTAAATAGCAACGCTTTAAGAAATATTCATTTCCGGAAAATGTATATTGTTTGAGAGTGGTACACGCGTATTAGATTTACTATTTAATTAGCTCTTTTACCTTGTAAGATATTAATGTCTGACATGTGTTTTGCGCGTTAAATTTGCCTTGCATGTTTTAGAATGCAATTGATTTCCCGACTCTGAAAAATAGTAGCAGTTGCAACATTAAGTGCAATAATGTAAGGCCTTGGTCATGACATGTATTACGGCTCATAGGAATTTCTGAGTAAATTTACTTTTGTTAACAGTTTCTACTAACTTTCTTAAAATGCACGGTAAATCTTTTAGAGATAAATTAAAAGTACGAGACATGTATGTGAAGTGGGGTGTGGCTGCTTGATTGTATATGTATACATAAAGATTGACCATTTGGCTTTTTGAATAGAAATAAATCATTTATAAAATAAAGTACTTAATTTTTATACACATAACTTTTAATAGAATTATCACACAGGTACTCAATCAATCAATATTGTAAAAACACTCCCAATCAATCATTTGCATAAAATTTTCTTTAAAATTCACTTAAAATGTATTCTATCACAATCAATTATTAGGTATACAATTTGGCTTCCACAAATTATTTTTTCAAAGTTCTAAGTTTATTGTAAAAAAAAATGGTTATACATTTATAATTCAGTGTTGAAAATGCTTGCTGAGTCATTCCCAATGATCGCGACAAATCTTTTCTACTTTGGAACAAGTCTTAATTAAGCAATCCCCCTCCAACATATGCGCCTGTGAAAACCTTCTTTCCTCCACCGCTATTCCGGTCTTCGACAAGAAAATTGACGTTTCTTGAAGCGTTGAAACTTGAAACCACTCGCGGCGCTTTTCCCTAATAGCGGCCTCACCATAAATATTGGAAAGCATTCGATGACCTCCAGGAAGAGTTTTCTTCATATTGAACCAAAAATTGAGAGATTGATGACCTCCGAATTCACGAGAATTCATCTTGTAAACTGACATTTTCAATTTGCAATACTGTATGATGCAGACACAAATCTACTAATGTTTACATATAGCCATGGATTTATGTTGACAAATGCCCATGTCTACTGCACGCGGTGTGGGCTGATAAGTTTAACTTCGGTGCAACTTATTATTCTCTATGGCTGGTAAAAATGTAGAGACAACGCGTTACAATAAATCACAAGGATGGGCCATGGAGCGGTAGATTGTTTCGCACGTCAAATACACTTTAAAACATCGGAGATGAGATCATGCGATCTCTTGTACACATTGGCAGTTTAAAGTTTGTACAATTCAAATGGAGAAATTTGTACACATGTGGAAGCGCGCGCTTCTGTCACAAGAAAGAGAACCATTGATACCTTTTTTACTTTTCGAACATGTACCATGTAAGGAAAGTATTGTAATCATGAAAAAATTCGAATTCGAGATTTTGGTGTATTGACACGTTTTGAGGTCTTCTGAATTCATTTATGCTATTTTTACGAGATGTATGTATGTATGTGTGTATGTGTGTGTGTGTGTGTGTGTGTGTGTGTATGTGTGTTTGTGTGTATGTGAGTGAACACGATAGCTCCTGAACAGGACATGCGATTGAGCTCAAATTGGGTATATATGTTATAAACCACCGTCGCAAGACCGGTATTGATTTTGGTGTGTATAGGACTTACAGTTTTTCTACAGGGCTACGACAAAGATTTCTTTTACATTATGGCCTATGGAGGAAAATTCTGGAAAGTGCGCTAGCGTTTAAACGGTACATTCGATTGAGCTCAAATTGGGTATACATGTTATGAACCACCTTCGCAAGACCGGTATTGATTTTGATGTGTATAGGACTTACAGTTTTTCTACAGGGCTACGGTAAAGATTTCTTTTGCATTATGGCCTATGGAGGAAAATTTTGGAAAGTGCGCTAGCGTTTAAGCGGTACATTCGATTGAGCTCAAATTGGGTATACATGTTATAAACCACCATCGTAAGACCGGTATTGATTTTGATGTTTATGGGACTTATAGTTTTTCTACAGGGCTACGACAAAGATTTCTTTTACATTATGGCCTATGGGGAGAAATTCTTAAAAGTGTGCTAGCGTTTAAACGGTACATTCGATCGAGCTTCAATTTGGTATATATGTTTGAATGATTCATCGATTAAAATTTATTTAAATGCTTGGTAATGATCTTAATCGTAAGTGTTCGGAAAGTCGAGTGGAGTCACCCCAGATTTTTTTAGGTAGGACACGTCGTTTCTTTTTCCTTTTTCAGCGAACACACAGGAAACTCGAACCCGAGGCACCCACTCTACAAATAAAAATCAGTAAGTCCACGACAAATAATTTGCAGCAGATATCCCATTTCAAGTCGTAATTTTTATTCACTTCCACCACAAATCAGGACTTCTAGACTACAGGATTACAATGTACTGTACATTCCAGTAGGACAGAAGAGAGGAGACGTGAGAAAAATAACTGACGCGAGTTCTTTTGCGAAGAGACATTGGAAAGAGAAAATTTATATTATGATTTTGACGATTAGGGATTGTAATTATTAAAGTAATTAAAATATCTCAACCATAAAAAATATGTCCTATGCGATATAAGAGCAGCACGACACCATGTACGATATACTTCGACATCTTACCACTAAAACAAGTTACAAAATAAAAGCAGAAGGAAAGTTGTATAGCTAATATGCAATAGAGTTTTTGCGTTCCCTCATGCTTTCTTGTAAATTTAACGGTAAAAATATGTTTGATTCTTGTGTACATATTATTTTCTAGGGTGCCATTTTATGATTTAACTTTAAATTGTATTATGAAATAAAAAAATACAGGTATTATGTATTTTTAAAAAACATATAAGGTGCTCAATATCTCTTGCCTCACACCTTAACGTGCGAAAAGCGACACCTATTGCCTTAATCATAGTGTCTAGACATGGATATTTCTTGCCATACATGATGAGTTCGGTTGCAGTGTCATTTAACGAAAAACAGAATAGTTAGGATTCTTGCTTCGAAAACGGTTATAAACAGAGAAAAATTCTATTTTCGTGTTGTAGAAGCGTAATTGTTTTAGTAAAAAAACTAATAATCTTGAGCACAATAGAGCTAAAAACGGAAGGAACGGATAGTTTCATTACCATTCCCATCATTCTTCTGTCTCAAAAAGGATTATCCCCTTTCTTCTAGCTCGCGTCAAAAACACGGGCTGAGCTTTTCCAACCCTATTTCTCGTGCCCGTGATATTTCCGGGGTAGAATGTTCAAAAGATATTCGCCAGAAAGATCAGAACATTTCAATTCTTTTGCACAGTAACTTTTTATATCTCATTTTACACAACAGATCACAGTACTAGACTATTTTTAAGTTAATTGGAGTTAGTTTATTTTAAAATAGATGGTAGCAGTACGGTTACTTCTGCCATGCATTTTACACATTTAGCTCACTCTCTCACCTATGTCCAAAGAACACGTTACAAATATTTATGTATATTATGAAGTAAGTTTAATAAAAATCTCTTTTAGTGTTTAAAAAATATGTTTTTAATTTCCACTGAAAAACACACATTCAGTCACAATAACCCTAAATGTTGGCTATTCCTAGAAATTTAATTTTTTATTTAATGCTAAAAAAATGTCTCAAACCTTAAAACGAATACATATATTGTACGTACATTTATTTTTATAAATTTTCTTGAATAAAAAAAAAAAAATAGGCACATTTATGACAATCTTCTTAAATAATACGACCTTTAAGGGGTTATACATAAAAAGAACAACTTGTTTTTGGCATATACCATCATTTTCGATGTTCAAATTGCTTTCAGTCCTGTGCAGTTCATGCCTTGATACTTTTCTTTTCATTCATGCTAATTTGTAACTCATATCAGGTGGCATGCTAGCATGACCATCAGTAACACGTCGTATAAGATCATACTATATTGGCGAAAGGATTGAATACACCTGCTGCTTGAGGTATTCTCTCAGGAAAAATAAAATACAACGGAATCGTATCAAAGGAACGTGAGAATTCATTCAACGTTATTACAAAAGTGGAGCATTTCCACGAGGCTCTGCCAAACTTCCAAACTTGAATCCTTTTGCTCTACCACGGAAAGTCGAAGCCTCACCGATTAGTTTTTGGCCTGAAGTAGATATTATCTCTTTCCGTGTACTTCTTTTAATATCACGGGTTTGAGAAGTACTGAACAAACACATTTTTTACACATTCAACTTTTAGTATTATTTGTAAAATATAACTTCACTCTAAACTGTCGATGCTCTACAACTTTAGAACTGACTTTCCCCCTTTTATGTTTTACCACTTTCCAGATAAGATGGTTAACTTCTGTTTGTCGCCAGGTGGCGTTGTAACCTTTCTCTGTATGTAGCGCATAGCCAACTTAAAAATTTACTACATTTAAAGTAACAGTTGTTGCCCTTCTCAAGTCAAGGTTGAGAAAAGAATTTTAGAGAGCACCCTGCATATTTGCGATATCATCTTTTTTCAAATAAAATTGCTCTCCACTCTTGATTTTATAACCAGAAATCATCGGTTTACAAGCCCAGTACTTAAGTCGTTGAACTAGTAACCGGCAGGTTGTGTGTTCGATTCTGACGTGCCATGTGTGCGTACAACGAGCCCATTAAATATAGGGTTCCGTACGTACCCTCGGCGGTCGCTAGCAGTTTCCGAGAGGTGTCAATATTCAAAAGTGTCCCCAGGGTCCGATTACTGAAAAGGCTCGGGAAGCTTGAGCTCCCCCTCAGAATTTGAAGGGGGGCCGAAAATGACTGAAAAACTGTGATAAAAAATCAAAATTTTGTTTTTAAATGATCTTTTTAAGTTATTGTAAACATTTTTAATGAAGAGAAGTGGTGCTTGGTCTTGATCCTTCATGTCGCAAAATTTCTAAATGGGTTGTTTGCAATGTCTTTGCCTGGGACATCTGGTGCAGTTGAGAGTTTTTTTCGATTATGGGGATTATTGAGCCGGCAGAAAGGGGTAGACTTTTAATATGTAATATTAAAAATCTTCTAAATGTCAAAATTAATTCTTAACTTCTGTGTTGTGATTTTTAGGATGTCATCCAAACAAACAAAGATTTCCTGAAAAAAAAAGCCATGTCTAATGAGAAATAGGACTCAATTAATAAAGTTTAATGTTCCATTAAGGTAAAGTTTTTAGTTATTTGTTAATGTTTAAAGTCATTTCAAAAATACTGTAAAATCTCGTTACAATAAACTAAACTATTATGAAGATTAATGAATAAAATATTTTGATCAAAGGAAAATTTCAAAATAGTGAATAAAACGTTTTTATCAAAGGAAATGATTAGAACTAATTAAATCAATGAAATTTCTTTTTTATGAATAAAATATTTTTATGAAAGAAAATCATTAAAACTTTACTTTTCCCAAACAAAAAGGGGATGAGGGGCCCGAAATGAGACTGAGCTTCCCCTCACTTCAGAGGTTAATCGGGCCCTGAGTGTCCCTCTTGTGAAGAGGCTCCTAACTGTGGAGGTTAATGCCAGGAAGAATGCATGTAGCTCTAAAAGACACAGTCGATGACGTGAACTGTCTTCTCCTAGCAAACAAACATTCCATTAACTAAAAGATTTTTACACTACCAGTTATTTTCCACGACATTTTTTATATTTCATGTAGAAAAAAATCCTGTTTTAATTAGAAGCTGTCATTCATATCGTGATCTATTGGGTTGGCAACAAAGTAATTGCGTTTTTCCGTATGTCAATATCTCGCCTGGCCAAAACTACTGAAGTTAATTATGCAAAATTTGGCACGTACGTGAGTTCTTCAACATAAGTGCTAGATCAGAGAGCATTTTCCAAAATTCGTAATCTTAGGGGGGTAAGGGGCCAAAAAGTTCTTTTCACATATCCCGCGTGATCTCAAATAAAAATAGAGATATCCGTGAAATTCTTTCTGTAAAATACAGCAGTCACGAATACCTAAAAATTAATTTCAGGACATTTTTAATAGTGTCCTCTAAGGAGGATTGAAGCGAAAAAAGGGGGAGGGTGGCCATCTTTTATGGACGAAAAAAAATACTGCCAGTGAAATTCTTACTTTAAAATGTAACAAATATGAATCGTATGTTCAGGCACAGCTTACCTGTAATTGAAAACTTGTTGAAAACTTATTTGCTTGAATTTTACACAAGAAAACGCAATTACTTTGTTGCCAACCCAATACTTGCTGCGTACTTTAAAGTCTTATTGAAAGAAGTCATTACTGATTGCATGAAATATCATGAATTGATAATAGATGTGATACAAGTTATAAACAGATTTACATCTACTTACAGAATACACGTTCGTTATCTTAGATTTTGAGCGGTTTTTTTCCTTCTACGTCTTAGTGACATTCTTTTGTGTTCCAAAAACTCTTACTCAAGTATTAATCCTGTAAGCGTATTAAATTGTATTCTCGATTGCACAATATGCTCCAAAAAAAATTGTCTTTAAGCAAAAAAAGTCATTTAATAAAAATTCAGTAATTAATTATTAGGTTTCTCTACTTATAAGCTTCTTGTTAAAATCTCACAAAATCGGCTTAGCTAAAAATTTACAAAGAAAGGTCGTAATGACAGCTAAGCAAGCGGATTGTCTTACATGCTACAACGGTAATACTTCTGAAATTAAATGAAAAAAAAACTGGTGTTAGCCAGAAAGATAAATCTTGCTAAAATGCATCGATGATAAAACATTTTCCAACAAAAAGGGCATTTTTGTAAGTTGTGTAAATAAATTTATATATGAAATGTAAGGCTATCTCCTCGAGAGCCAAAGCCCATATTAAGTAAAAAGACGTTCAGATGGTCTACCCTGTAGGAATTATCGCGGAATATATAAACGAAACATAATATTATTTATAGTTTAGTTAGTTGTAAGGCACTCGATGAAAAATAATTAATCTAATAAACACTTATCTTAATATGGACAAAATGTTTGTTGACACAGTGTATAGTACTTTAATCCATATCATTGTAACAAATCATCTAACACTACCAATTACTTACAATAATACTTTGTCTCCTCCCGAAATGCTCAATTTAAATATTTAAATCTTTCACGGTCCAGCAGAAGAAAATACACTATCTACTTTAATCTAGTGAAAAATGTGAAACTGTGTTATTTCGAGGAACAATTTGGAATGGCACAAATTGAGAGTATGACGTAAATTGAGTGGCAGAGTTTATCAATCTCATGCAATCTTAGTTTACGGCGCCACGCTTAACCCATTAAGCGCCAAAGCTCCCATTACGGGAACATCTATTATATATTTTTTTTCTTAAAATATTTTAACGAAATACACATTTTATATAAACATTTACACTATAGTGTGTGTTATATATTTTTATCGGAACAATATATTTTAATTTAATGTTTTTTTCTAATTTTTAAAAAAGTGAAATTTTGTCTTTATGACTGTCTTATATAAAACTAAAAAAATAAAATAAAATAAATGGTCACTTAAATGTTTCAAGTAGAATGCACATTTAAAACCAACATCTTGAAGAACAACATTCTTAAAATCCTGCATGAATAGATTCCTATAAAGGAATGTTATGAACGCTTATATTTCTTGTTCCCACAGCGGGAGCTTTGGCGCCCTCCCACTAGTTAGCATTTCCAGTTACTCTGTATTGGGTTCCTGGTCATTCTGGCATTCCTGGTAATGAGATGGCGGATTCTCTTGCCAGGTTGGGCTCTGGCTCTTTTTTTGTTGGACCTGAGCCGGTTCTCGGTATCTCGAGTAAATGTTACAGGGATACTGTGTTTAGCCACTTTAGCAAGCTTCAGTATTCCAGCTGGCTTAAGTTTAATGGCCAGAGGCAGGCCAAAGAGATCAATCTTGGCTTTCCTGGTGTTAGATACAAGGAACTTCTGTGTCTCAACAGGTCCAGTTTCCGTAGGGCTATTGGCCTGTTAACGGGCACTGTTGCCTTAAAAGGCATCTTAACATAATGAAGGTTGTCGATGATCCCACTTGTCGGGATTGTCTTCTTAAGGAGGAAACTGCTTTACACATCCTCTGTGAGTGTGAGTACTTCTCTGATTATAGGTTTGAGCATCTTGGGCGCCATGTCATTGAGCCCTGGGAGCTTCTCAAAATGTCTGTTAGGTCTATGCTGATGTTCGCATCTGCTACTGGGCTCTTTTCGTAGGGCCTTTTCCATATTGCTTGGGGATGATACAATAGACCCATGGTCGCGGTGCCTGGCCCTTTTTGGGCCTCTCCTCCAAGTCATATGTCATAGCATTTCCAGATTGATTTTGCTACCGTTCAACAACAAAGAAATGTTTGGCACTTCGCAGTCTGGTTATTTCGTACATTATAGTATCAACAACAAAAATAATTACTTTATATATACAGTTTTGAGCAGCATCTGCGTAAAAAAAGGAATTGCTGTATCCAAAATGGAGAAAGACATTTATCCCCATAACACGCCAAAGCTCCCGCTACGGGAACATGCTATATTTCCTAAATGCTTTGAGTTTAAAAAAAAAAATTCAACTGTTCTATAATAGAGGCATGCAATGTATGTAAAAAAATTTATATACATTTAAAAATTTCTATCTGATTCTCATAGCGGCGTTTAATGGGTTAAGACTGCCGTAAAAGAATTCCCAGTTAGTAAACCCATTTGTGCCTGGATATTTTTGTGACTTTATTCGATTTTTACTGATAACAGAACTAATAGATAAATTTCTGATGTCAAATTCTTGAACAAGGGATGATTTCTTTTAAAATCATTATGCATAAAAATCGAAAAATCAACATCCTACTTGTTCATGTTAAAATATTGTAGAGTTGAGGCTCAATACTCATGAACAAAGGCTAGGAAAAATACACTGCTGGCCACCCAAATTGCAACACCAAGAAAAACAAGAGATATCACAACAAAATTTATTGTGTAGATAACATGTTGACCAAGTAACAAATGATTAAATTTACAGCATTCTATGAAGCGTGGTTCCTGCCAAAATCAGTACCCAGAGTAGCCGCCGTTGTTGGAGATCACAGCTGCCACACGCCTCGGCATTGATTCAAAGAGACTTTGAATGTGTTCTTGGGGTACAGCAGACCAAGCAGCTTCCACACGTTGCCAAAGTTGATCTGGTGTGACAGCTGGGGATGAACTCTGGGTCAGTCGTTGAGCAACCATGGACCACATGTTTTCTATCGGCGAAAGATCCGGAGAGCGCGCCGGCCAGGGAAGCAATTCAATCTGGTGATTGACGAAGAACCCTTGGACAATGCGTGCCACGTGTGGCCGTGCATTATCCTGCTGAAATATGGCTGTTGGCAAGCCCTGAAGGTAAGAAAGGACAACTGGCTCCAACACCTCGGAGATGTAGCGCTGGCTGGTTAAAGTACCGGCAATGCGTACTAGAGGAGTGCGAGAGAGATATCCGATACCGCCCCATACCATAATACCCGGTGCAGGACCAGTGTGACGGTGCATAATGCAGCTGTTCAGCATCCTCTCTCCACGGTGTCTCCAGACTCGAATCCGACCGTCGTGGTGTTGCATACAGAAGCGTGACTCGTCAGTAAAGAGAATTTCATTCCATTCTGTCGTCCACATCCTTCTTTCATCGCACCATTGGCGGCGGAGACGTCTGTGGTTCCGCGTCAGAGGTAGACAAAGCAACGGACGTCTTGCGGACAGACCATTCTGCTGTAAACGACGTCGAATGGTACGCGCAGACACTGGATGATGCGTTACAGACTGAATCTGCTGTGATATGGTTCGTGATGTGACTGAGCGGTCCGTCACTGCCATGCGTACAATCTGCCTGTCATCACGTGACGTGGTGCACTGAGGTCGATGCGGTCGATCACGTCTGTCCGTCGTACCCTCCTGCACCCAACGATCACATATCCGCATCACAGTTGTTTGGTTTCGTCCAATACGACGACCGATTTCCCTGAAAGATAACCCACAATCTCGGTATGCCACTATCCTTCCTCTGTCAAACTCGGATACTTGATCAAAAGATGATCGTTGTTTCCTACGAGGCATAATTTATCGTTTTTTAAAAAAAAAGCAAGAAAAACACAATTGCTGTACTTGAAACCGTCGAAATCTCCAAGCCTTAAATAGCGCTTTGAGGTGGCGCCACAGGCGCGCTTGATGTGCGTCTGCGCTGAAATTCTAATCATTTGCATATCTCACCTCAGCTAATGCATGTTGTAAATTTCATATTATTTGCATGCTTCCTTCAGGGTGTTGCATTTACGATGGCCAGCAGTGTAAATAAAGTTTTCGACTAATAGAAAAAAAAGTGACATTTTACCTGTCTGGGTCGAATCGACCGTTATCATTATGCGTAGAAATACATGGAAAACCCATTCATATTTTGAATAGACTTTATTTTATTGTGTGGTCGATAGATGACGGCAATATATTGAAGGATAAATATGATCTATTATCGGCCAGGTATGCTTAGCCATTTCTTTTTAGTTCAATAACATGGCAAATCGCAAACGTAAACTTTTTGAAGAAGAGATCAGAAAACTCTTACAAGAGCTTTCTGATCAAGAGCTTTCAGATCTATCTGATATAGGTGAAGATGAATGTGTTGAAACAGATGAATCAGAACACATATCGAAAAAAGATATTTCTGATGAAGAGATAGATACGTCAGATATTGAAGAAAGCATTCAGCCAGCGTCTACGTTTGTTAGTAGAAAAAAAAACTGAATGGTGTAAAGTCTCTCCTACTTCATGCAAAGATCGATATGTAATCTAATTTCAATTTATAGTTATTTTTCATTTGATTTTTACAAAATGTATTGTTTTATTAAAAAATGCTGATATTTCTAACAATTTTTATTATTAATATTTATTTATTATTTTTTTGCTGTATAGACAACACAACATTATTAAATTGAGTCCTGGTCCTATGCGTTATGGAATTCAGCGAACAACTGAGTAGTCAATAACAGCCGTGAAACTTGTTGGTGTTTATAAATCAGCAGGTGAATCTCACAGAGTTGTGCAGCAAAGAAGATGACCGAGCTATTTTTCTTCCAACTCTGTTTTTAAAACGCTTTGAAACAACTAGGCAGTTCCTTTAATTTTAGTTCCTTAGGTTTGACAACAAAGAAAGCACAACAAGTCGTCGACGCCTGGATAAATTAGCACCAATAAGATCATTATTTGAGATGTTTGTTGCACAATTTCCAAAGATGTTTGTGCCTTACGATTGTTTGACGATAGATGTACAGCTTTACTAGCTGTTAAAGAAGGCGATGCAGATAATTTGAAAACACCTAAACGAGGAAGGTGCAAAGAATGCGGCCCTAAGAAAGATAGAAAAAGTCAGACAAGATGTGGATCTTGTCAGTCATTTTTTTGTCAAGAACATGCAAATACTTATTGTAAATATTGTATTAATATGTAAAATAATAAGTAATGTGCAATAATATTTCATATTTAAGTAAAATATGTAGAAATTAGTGAAATAGTAAGTAATTATTTCGTTTGTTTAAATATTTTAATAAGCCAGATACACAACGCAATCAAGGAATCGGTCGAACTGGAGGAGGAGGGGGGGGGGGGAGAAACAGTATAAAGGATGTATAAATGAGGTAAAATATACATACTTAATCATTACCTAATAATAGCATCCAAAATGAGCCAAACGGGAACTATTGTAAAAGACTTGAGTAAATCTATACGAACTGGGTCGATTAGACCCATCCAGGTAAAACGTAACTTTTTTTCAACAGGGTAGGAAGGTTAAAACTCGTCACACTAAAAAAATTCTTTACAAAGGATCGCTATGGAGAAACGTAATCCTACTTAGAAATATTAACCCTCTCGTCACCCTGAACCTCATATGAGGCTCCTACTTCAAATAGCAATATTGAGAGAGAAAACAATTGAATTTAGTATTTTTTTTCTATCAGTCATATCACTATCATTAATTCATGTAGAAAGTATATGAGGCTCTTAACTAGATGCATAAGTCGTACCTAGATTTCAGTACTAGTCAATTTAGATCATTTTTTACAGTTTTCGCTTCATTGTTTCAGGCGAAAAATTAAGAAAATATTTACGCTGCTTTTTTACCGTTTTTTTTCTTTTTAAGATAAGTATAGTATTTTTCTTATTCCTCTTATCTAATATGTGCATCCTTTTAAATTAATTTTAGCATAACAAAATGCTTCGAAAATGCAGAAATTAATATTAGAAAAATCTAATATTAATCGATATTAGAAAAAAATATTTTTGCATGATTTATAATAGTATTTCAGATGCATTAAATGATAGACAGATTTTTTTCTCTGGTTTTTCATTATTCGGTGACGAGAGGGTTTATTAAAAAACAAATATACTTGTTTATGGAGAGTATAAAATTAAAAATACTATTACAGCAAAATAGTATCTAAAATTAACCATTAACTTAATAATTTCTTTTAAGCGAGTCAACAATTGCTGATGAAATGAATTGCCAGTATTTAGTAAGTTGCTTTTTTTATTTAAGTGTTCATTAATGAAAACTGAGCATCGCATGAAATGCGACTTGTAATTTACATGTAATAAAACATTTTTAGCATGAAGGATAAGTGAGCTTAAGGCCAGGTAAGTGAAGTTTTTTGAAATTGGACCAAACAAATGTGCGTTTTATGCCTGATATACGTAGCATTATTGTGCGAATTAATGAGCAGCATTTGCAGTTTAAAGTAGCTTTACTTAATAAATCGAGGATGCTGAATAACTTCGTAAGTGACTTTCCTCCCGTAACTCAGATCTTGTTTGAGATAAGAACGCTCACTTAAAATTTAGGCGCCAGGTGGCACTGTGAGTGGTTTCCTTGAGCAGCGCATGGCAACTTTACTATACCCAGACCGTACTTTTATGACTACAGCTCTTGCCTTCGGAAATTATTGGGGTGGCAATGGATTTTAGCCGGCACACTGTATGTAATATTTAGTAAATGCATTGGTGTCATAATTCTATAATATAATTTTTTTTATTGCTACTTCTACATTCAATGAATGGCAATGGCAATGGATAAGCTCTTGTAAACAATACGATTAAAGGGTGAAAATAAACTTGGGATTTGAATTTCTGAATCTTTTGAATTTCTCTATGTGGCGTGGTTCTCAAAGAAATAAACTTACACATAACCTTTTCAAATGCAACCATTGAGATAAGAACGCTCACTCCGAATTTAGACACCAGGTGGCGCTGTAAGTGGTTTCCTTGAACAACGCATAGCAACTTTACTATACCTAGACCGTACCTAGACCGAGTGGATAGTCTGCCCAACGCTGAAAATGTGCAGCCTTTACCATAACTTGATTTAACTGCCGGCGGTCGATCAAATCACCGATAGAGTGCCATAGAGGAAAGGAACTTTTATACCCGTCAGCTGGGTTGGGACAGTCTATCCTGTTAGTCTTCTATTGATGCATTTTATTCATATTCTTCAGTTTTCAGCAGTGCCAGTACTGATAAAAATAATTCTGACATTAGTTTTATAAATAATTGGTAATTTTAACAGGAAGTTATGTGCGAAAAAGTAAAGAATTTTTCTGTAACTATGTACCTTTAAGTATTTTATTGAAATCATATGTATTCCTCGTGAATCATAATTTGGATAATTTACTAATGCTTGGGTGTATTCGGGACCGGCAGCTAAAAGTTTTGTAGCCTCGCAGCAGGAACAGCCCACAGGGTATGAACATGCAACCGTTTCTTAATGGTGCAGATTGGTGGTTCCCAATGTGGCTTCCAAACCACATTCTTTTTCAATTTGAAATTTAGCTCGCCTAAAATTAAAAACCATCCAGACTCATCTCAGTTGTTCAATTCGTTGTTCAATTTTAGAACATTTGAAATTATTATCGCGAAGGTCACTGGAAACTTATAAGAACGGCTAAATGGTACAAGTTAACTAAACTTACCAAATTTTAGGAGTGTTCAAAGTAACCCCCTCCAACTTCAACGCACTTTTATATGCGAATTCTCCAAAGTTTAAAAGCCTCAAGCAATTCATTTCTTGGAATCTTTGCAAAATATGCTTTCACAGCTTCATCAATCTCATCTTGAAAGTGGAAACGTTGACCTCGTAAATTCTTCTTTAGATTAAAAAAAAATTAGTCAAAAGTCACTCACAGAAATATCCGAAAAACAGGATGGATGTTCTATCACTTTAATTTGTTTTTGTTCAAGAAATTCCACTGTCAATCTTACTATTTAGAAAGCTGCATTGTCATGTTGGAGTATGAGTCCACCTTACATTATTTTCTTGAAGAATATCTGGAAGATACTTAGTGGCGTACCAGTTAACTGTAACTGTCTTATGTCCCACCAGCTTGATGACTTTGACCATTCTGTACTTCTGAAGATAACGACATACATTATTTTTTCCATTGCTCGCTGTCTTTTCATCATTGTTGTTTTGGGTTCATCTTCCAAAACCCATACTTTACTTTGTTAACGTGTTGGAACGTCAAAACACAGTATGTACGTTTAATCAACAGTTACGATTTTCAGAATAAGGCAATAATTTAAAAATTATAGAAAATCATTGCGCGATACTGCTCTCGAGTCAACTTCATTTTCCTTGCTTTCAAAATTTATTCTGCGGCAGATAAATATCAATTGTTGCCACAAATTATCTTCTGCGACCTTAAAAGATTTCAAATTTACATTTAAAAAAAAAATTCTTTTTCGCTTATCCTCTGTCACTGTCTCAAAAATTTCATATTACACGCAGAGGGCATGATTTTATAAAGTCTTTGATACAATTAAAATAAATGTTGAGAACCCTGGAGTATATGAGCTAATTTCTATATTGCTGAAAATTCCCATACAGCTCTCTCAGTTTAACTATGGATTTATGTTAATAAAACACAAATTTTAAATGATGATTTTTCATCCTTATATTTTTTTTTTCTGAAAAAAAAAAGAATAAACTTTAAATTTTTCTGAGATCTTCATGCTGACGGAAAAAAATAGTACATCAAATAAATCTTACTGGATATAAACATGCAACATTCGAAATCAGATTCGTATATTTTTGTTACGCTACTCTTTTCTCTTGTGAATTATGCGCATCGAACTATTTCACATTTCATAACATTAAACTTCAGCTCTGAAATTTATTGTTTATAACATGATTCCGAGCTGATTTCATTTTGTAAATAAGAAATGTAAATCTAGCTACATGTATCTTGGTAATAATACAATCCAAAAATATTTTTGAACTTTCTTTTTTAATTTTGAATATAAATACAATATTTTGATTTTCAGTGCATCAGTGGGATTTTACTACATTTGCTGTGAAATTGTTTTAGTAGATACATAAATATACGAAAAGGGTCTCCATAAAACAAAAATTTCTTTTAGTAGATTTGTCACTGTTGGTGATTTTTTTTTCCGCGGAAGAAGTAAGTTGTTTGTTAAATCTTGAAGTTACGAACATCTTCGAAAATTAAATTGAAATTAATTCTTAAGCAGGAAGACAGAAAGTTATGGTAGCCAGCTTTTCTATAATGCGAAATTGGCAAAGACTAGAGTACACTTGATAAGTAGAGAAACCAAAGATCATTTAAAATGCATGGCAACAAGAATTCTTATCATTGCAACCATTCTTCGGTTATTCATATATTTTGCTTGAAAAGCAAACAATCGAAGTAGTCTTTCACCAAAAATAATATTATTAGGCACTACATCCAGTGCTCAAATCATCAATTGGAAGTTAGCATAGATGTGACTGAATTCGGAATTTCGAACTGTCGTAAAAGGGTTTCTGCATCCAAAGAATACTTTACGAGCTTAAGTCCCTGGTTAATTTCTTAAGTTCATTAAACTAATATAATCTGACAAAAGATGATAAAGACTGGGTTTTGATGAGGGGTTCAGATGAAATCTTAACATTTGTGCGAGGGTAGAAACGGTTTCATACGGCAAAACATGTCCACTGTTGTTGTCAGTATTTGGGAAAGTTGGTGGCCTTATTGAATAAGATCATCACGTTTGCCTTAAGGCTGTAGTTATAAGAAAAAAAGAACTCTGCTTTTAGTCTTGGTACACAAATTGAAATAAACTAATAGCACTATGGTCTCCAAAAAAATCCAGCTGGTTCTTCACAAGCTGCTTTACACACAGTAATCAGCGAAAAATCTGTGACTTTTGTGAAATTTGCATAAAAAATTCTTAAACATGGATCAGAGCTGCAAGATTTTTCGAAGAGTGACACGTTTTGCAAAAATTTTTGATTTTTAAGAAATTTTTTTCTAAAAGTTTTGAAACTGATGCAGGTTTATCGTTTATTTCGGTATGTAGCTCAGCTTGTAAAGAGAAAGTTTCAAAATTTTGAAGCGCCTGACATAATTAGTTCATTTGTACTTGTGTAGCAAAATCACATGATTTTTTTTCAAACTACACCGTTCATGAAAATCCTGTGGAATAAAACGAATTACAGGGTTGCAGGGTTACAATTACTGTGCACAAAGTGCACAAAATCATATGATCCCGTTTCCATCTTAGAACAACCATCTTCCAATTGCAAATCCAATTCTAAAGCCAAAGTGTGAACTATATTCTGATGCTGAGAACAGAACTGTTATTCTCATGATAGCTGTTGAAACATTCCTTTTTGATATGCATCCGTATTCGGAAGAAATTCGCTTCGTGCTCCCATAACAATAAGAGACTTACACTAATTTTACGCAAAACGTGAAAACACTTTCATGAAGTTTAACTTTGGTGAAGCTTTCTCAATAGCACATCCAACTATTATCAGGGCCATTAAAAACCCGTTTCCTTCCGTGGCTGAATAATACAGTAAGCTGCCTGTCATCGTATAAGTCGCTTTCAAGCTCAATTCAATCTGGTAATCTTAATGCAGAATGACATTTTGGTCTGTCGTGAACGTGAATCACGATGTCTTCGAGATGTTCAATGATGACTGAGCTGCTTCCTCCTCTTTAGTACACCTACTTAAAGGTCACTTGATTCGATCAATCACGCGTTTGTAAAAACTTCTGCATAGCCGTTTCACATTAATTTTCGAAATAAAAATGCAAATTTTAGTTTTCTAAAATCAATTTAGTTACACCCAAAGAGGTTTTTTTTTATATTAGTGGGTTTTATTTGTTATTCGAAAATTTATTTACGTGTTTCTTCTTGCATAAAATCAACATAATCTAGGATGAGGATAAACTTTTGAGACAGATTTTATTTTACCTTGATTATTTCTTCAAAAACGCTAAAACTATATGAAAAACTTTTGTGAGAATACGTTAAAGTCACATTAACTTTTTCAAAAGTGTTTTTTTCTGTAACAAAAGAAAAATATTCCCCGTTATACTTCTACTTCTATAGCTTTTTTTTTTCATTATTATTATTATTCAGTCTTTGTTCAATGTGAAATAGCTCGGAAAATCTTTTTATAGGTAGCATAAAGTTACAATCAGAACAATAAAACTGTAAGAATTCTGCATTATTCAAATACTTCTCAAATATTTACACATTCTGGAGGCTACATTCTTTTTTAAATAGTCCCTATCCGCCGCAATAAAGCGCCATTCACAGAATGTTTACACAATTTCTATTTCCTATTAAAGCTGCGTTAAATCAAATACAAAGACCATTGCCGAGTTTAAAATGCGTGCAAAATCTTTTCCGTAACCATGACAACACTTACAGACCTAGAAGAGGTATCTCTAACGCTGATGGCTTGTGAGATGAACTCTTCTGCGCCGGTATCATATTTCCATGTGGATTCGTTAATAGTAGATAATACTTTCAATCGAGTTGATTGTGGTTCAGCATAATGCTTTGAACTGGAGTTACTTTTGAGATACTTTGAAACCAATATTTGCGTCAGTAAACTTGGAATGTTTTGAATGATACAAAAATAAAAGTTTTCTGTGATAAAAATTTTGTGGCCTTTAAAATACGCGGATTAGTTTTAAAAAAAATTCAATAAAAGTCTGTTATTATTAAAACAATTTTATGTAATGATTATTTTATGAGGTTTAAAATAAAATGAGTGCTCGATTAACGATTTAAAATCTGAAAAGAATGTGAACATTAGTTTCTCTAAAATGATTACTTCAAATAGATTATTATTGCTTGTTCAATTATTTGAAAACATTCTTCATTTATGCATTACACGTTAATATAAACACAGGCTCCCATGCATTATAGGGGCATGCATATTTTCTATTATAAAAATGTGCTTACGAGGTATTTTTAAATACAGCACGCGTAATAAGCGCTTAATTTATTTTTATTTAATTTTTTCATTATTATTCTTTTCCACGATATTCGTAGACTTTGTTCATAAAGCATGAAACCAAAAATTTAAGATTGAATATTCAGTTTTTTAATATTAGTATCGTATTAAAAAGCTCGTACTAGTTAGAATAATTGAAAACTCATCACGTGTGTTTATAAATTAATTTTAAGGTCGTATTTTTATTAGATAGTAAAATGTTATCAAAATCACCTTGTAAATTGGTTTCAAAACTTATTCTTCATCTTACTGTTCTTCATCGTACTATTCTTACTATTCTTACTGTTCTTCTCACTTATATTTCATCGGTGCTTTTTGCTCTCCAAAAATTTAGATCTAGACGAAGAGACTATTTTGACTTAAAAACACTGTGAAAATTCGAATTTTACACTGTTTTTATGGGAAAAAAAAATCTTAATAAACTGATTGTTTTGGTCGTTCAAGGCATGATCTTTATCGCAACATTTTTTTTTTTTTCCAGTGCTTTCAAGGTTTATTGGTTTTACACGTTTGGGATGAATTTGACAGTGAGGATACAGATTCAAAAATGCCTGAGTCAGTTTCCTGAAACTTATATATTATTATTTATTTATTTTTATAACAAAAAGAGTACGGACGGAATTTCCTTTGAATATTTGCTACCAAGACGTCATCCGAAGAAAAATATGTATATCTGACCTCATTTGTATTAATTACGTGTACGATGTAAAAGTGAATGCTGCATACACGACTAAATCTTCCTACCAAATAACTAAAACAGTAAAATATTATTCAAAAAGGCGACGGATGGAATTCTCCGCCGGTGGTTCACGAAATCGTCGGTTGTTAGCTACCAACTGGGCAGAACCAGTTGTTTGGTAACCGACTGCGATAACAACTCCGGAGGGAAACGGGAGGTCTTTTAGCCAATCACATGAACCCCTTGACGCTCCTCCTTAAAACTCCACCTCAAGGCGGGGCAAAGTTAACGACTGCGAGAAATTAACGACGAGCGGAGAATCCAGCTGCTTCGACAGAAATAGTATTCCTATTCAAGCCATGTAGATAACTCAACAAAGTTTCATATACTAGTCCTTAAGGCGGTTTCTAAACTAAGGGTAAAATTCTCCGCCGGTGGTTTCCGGAATCGTCGGTGGTTAGCTGCCGACTGGGCAGAACCAGTTGTTTGGTTACCGACTGCGCTAACGATTCCGGAGGCCATCGGGAGGTCTTTTAGCCAATCACATGAACCCCTTGACGCTCCTCCTTAAAACTCCACCTCAAGGCGGGGCAAAGTTAACGACTGCGAGAAATTAACGACGAGCGGAGAATCCAGCTGCTTCGACAGAAATAGTATTCCTATTCAAGCCATGTAGATAACTCAACAAAGTTTCATATACTAGTCCTTAAGGCGGTTTCTAAACTAAGGGTAAAATTCTCAGCCGGTGGTTTCCGAAATCGTCGGTGGTTAGCTGCCGACTGGGCAGAACCAGTTGTTTGGTTACCGACTGCGCTAACGATTCCGGAGGCCATCGGGAGGTCTTTTAGCCAATCACATGAACCCCTTGACGCTCCTCCTTAAAACTCCACCTCAAGGCGGGGCAAAGTTAACGACTGCGAGAAATTAACGACGAGCGGAGAATCCAGCTGCTTCGACAGAAATAGTATTCCTATTCAAGCCATGTAGATAACTCAACAAAGTTTCATATACTAGTCCTTAAGGCGGTTTCTAAACTAAGGGTAAAATTCTCAGCCGGTGGTTTCCGAAATCGTCGGTGGTTAGCTGCCGACTGGGCAGAACCAGTTGTTTGGTTACCGACTGCGCTAACGATTCCGGAGGCCATCGGGAGGTCTTTTAGCCAATCACATGAACCCCTTGACGCTCCTCCTTAAAACTCCACCTCAAGGCGGGGCAAAGTTAACGACTGCGAGAAATTAACGACGAGCGGAGAATCCAGCTGCTTCGACAGAAATAGTATTCCTATTCAAGCCATGTAGATAACTCAACAAAGTTTCATATACTAGTCCTTAAGGCGGTTTCTAAACTAAGGGTAAAATTCTCAGCCGGTGGTTTCCGAAATCGTCGGTGGTTAGCTGCCGACTGGGCAGAACCAGTTGTTTGGTTACCGACTGCGCTAACGATTCCGGAGGCCATCGGGAGGTCTTTTAGCCAATCACATGAACCCCTTGACGCTCCTCCTTAAAACTCCACCTCAAGGCGGGGCAAAGTTAACGACTGCGAGAAATTAACGACGAGCGGAGAATCCAGCTGCTTCGACAGAAATAGTATTCCTATTCAAGCCATGTAGATAACTCAACAAAGTTTCATATACTAGTCCTTAAGGCGGTTTCTAAACTAAGGGTAAAATTCTCAGCCGGTGGTTTCCGAAATCGTCGGTGGTTAGCTGCCGACTGGGCAGAACCAGTTGTTTGGTTACCGACTGCGCTAACGATTCCGGAGGCCATCGGGAGGTCTTTTAGCCAATCACATGAACCCCTTGACGCTCCTCCTTAAAACTCCACCTCAAGGCGGGGCAAAGTTAACGACTGCGAGAAATTAACGACGAGCGGAGAATCCAGCTGCTTCGACAGAAATAGTATTCCTATTCAAGCCATGTAGATAACTCAACAAAGTTTCATATACTAGTCCTTAAGGCGGTTTCTAAAGTAAGGGTAGAATTCTCCGCCGGTGGTTTCCGAAATCGTCGGTGGTTAGCTGCCGACTGGGCAGAACCAGTTGTTTGGTTACCGACTGCGCTAACGATTCCGGAGGCCATCGGGAGGTCTTTTAGCCAATCACATGAACCCCTTGACGCTCCTCCCTAAAAGTCCACCTCAAGGCGGAGCAGAGTTAACGACGGCGAAAAATTAGCGACGAGCGGAGAATCCAGCTCTAAGATCTCCTCGTGTCAGTAGGAACAACTAACTTGTTCGGCGATTTTCAACACGAATTGTTTGCTTGTTACCTGCACCAGGAACTTGAATATCTCCAACTTCACACCGAATATTTTTTTTTTTTTTTCTAATGGCCGGCCTCTGCCTGGGCGGCTTTGGCCACTACTAAGGCCGGAATGGTTGGTCTCTTTATTATGAGGGCACCTAGTAGGTGGACCAACGTCGCCTCCTATGAAGGGACGGACACATTGACAACCACACCCAGTAGGGGATCGAACCCTGAACGCCGGGAGTTGAACCCGAAACCGCAGTACGGTGTTTCACCCACCATACAATCCGGTCGATTCACACCGAATGTAAGTGAGATAATATAGACGCACGCGCGTAAGGAAACATTCTCAGGTCTTGCAGATAGTTTTGCAATAATTCCGAGGTTTCGTGAAAATTTTTTTGTATTTTAGTTACCTAGAAGAAATACTGTTTTAAGTCACTATGGCTCAAGCACATTGGATATACATGTGTACGTATGTATACTCGCATGTTCATATACCCACTACGTATTCTGTTATCACGAGCTATTATGAGTTTGCAGATACTTTTCGATTGTGTGCGCAGATAGTTTATTTTTTCATCTGAGTATGACTTCGAAATAAGAAGTTGCAAGTTGTTTGAAGTTCCGCCAGTCACAGCATTTCTTCCCTCTATACCACGAGTAAGAGGGCGAACTATAGATTTATAACGCATTGAGATTTAACAGATTAAATAAACCAACACAATTTCAAGTCCATGAATAACAAACCAAAAAAAAAAAGGGGTTGCAAAATAGCGTACCCGAGTTTTAGCTTGAATTATTTGCCACGGTGCGAAATGAGGGATTGGGGGGGGGGGGACGTAAATAAATAAAAACGTAAATTAATAAATAAATAAAAACGTTCAACCAACGTTTTTATTTATTTCATATTTTAACCTTTAAATGCGCAGTGTTCCCGCTCTGGGAACACCAAACTCTGATGTTTTGACTGTTGCCAGTCACGAAGAATAGATTTGATTTCTATAAAAATAGTCGCGTGTGACATAGCTCCACGAGAATCCTCTACTTTTTAGCACGTCCTTTGTCGTCAAAAAATGGTCACGATTCTTTTGAGCAGCACTGACATCTGCTAAAAAATAGAAGAATGCGAGAACAGCTGGATAGATTGCCCCATGCTGAAAAAAGGGCAGCCGTTGGCATCGCTCGACTTAACTACCAGCAAGACGGTGGACGATCGAAACGTTCATCGCGTGCCACAGATCTAGAGACCCTTTTTTGACGACAGCTGGCTGTGCCCAGCATTGGGAAAGGGTTGCGCCTCAAAGGGTTAACACCAGTGTTTTGAGTGTTTTTTTCTGTAGTTTTGTTTATTTGGGCTGGCAACACTCACTTTTGTTCTCAGTCCAACCCCCCCCCCTCTTTCTTCGTATGCTTCTTCATGCTTACTTCTTTACTGTTGTTGTTACATGCTGTTCGCTTTTATTTTTGTTTATCTTTCAGTCCCCACTGTTCTGTGAGACGAAGTGTTGACGGCTGAAAAAGGCGGAAGATTTTTTCGGTCGAAACGATCGTCCCAACCAATATGAACTTTTCTATGTGTGTGTTTTTTACACATTGTTTTTATTAATTTCATCTTTTAACACCAATAGTTTGAGTATTTTTTTCAGCAAATGCATGAAAGTCAAATGTCCCGTTTCTATAGAAATCTCTTCTTCCTCAATCAGTCAAAGCTTTCTGGGATTGAGTTCGTTTCGCATTTGAAGAATTATGAGGGGGAAAAATTATTTATTCATACTGACTGACTGACTAACTGACTGAAGTTCGGTCATAATGAAGTGCCATAGCGTAAGTCGTTTTATCTTAAATGTTGAAAGTTGGACATCATGTGGTTCCATATCACGTGGTAGGGTTATTTATTCATAGGCTTCTTTTATGTAATTTTAAAAAAAAAGGTAATCTCATTTTCTTTATACAAAATATTTTAACCCATTCGTGCCTGGATATTTTTGCGACTTTCTTCGATTTTTGCTAACACCAGAGGTAATTGATAAATTTCTGATGTCAACTTTTTGAACAAGGGATGATTTCATTTAAAATCGTTATGTATAAAAATTGAAATGTCAACATCCTACTTGCCATATTAAAATATTTTGTGGAATTGAGGTTCAATACTCGCGAATAAAGGCTAGGAAAAATAAATAACGTTTTCGAATGATAGCGATATTGCCGTCCCAAAAAAGGGACGCTAGGCATAAATGGGTTAATAACTGGCTAAATATCTGATACGTACGGATATCAACTTCTTAAAGAAGTCCTTTCATAAATGCAGACTTGCAAAGTAAAATGACCGTGAAATTGCGATTGTTTGGTGATTTTTAAAAATTCGTTTAAAATAATTTATATATCGTGTTCCAGCATGGCTAATTTAAAACAGCGTTCTCAGGATTTTCCGATACATTTTGTAAATGTTTTACGGCAAGAATTTTGTCATATGTATTGTTCCAATGCTGTTTATGGTTTTTCAATGCGTTGATACACATTCACAGAAAAAAAGGGCTTTGCCATGGCAAAATTTTGAATATTTTCCACTGTAACCATAACCATGAAAGATCTGTTGTTTTAAACATCCCAGTCTCGAGCGCATACCTCTGAATAACTATATCTGAAATCTCATCTCGATTGGTTTAACAGAACGGCGGCCAGCGGTCCTTATATCGGGGAAGTTTTTCATGACCGCCCTGTATTTAGGTTTGGAAGTTTAAATGATTTCCAAAAATAAAAAGAACATATGTATCATATGTGTGTGTATATATACACAATAGAAGTTATGTTATCATATCTCAAATAAAAATCTTTACGCGGAAATCTTTGGTATTAAATTAACAAAAGTGTTGTGTAACAGACTTAATTAAAGCTATGTTTTACAGTAAACTTCATTTAATTTCTGCATCACTAAATTAACTAAATTCATTATGTTCGACTAATTGTATAAGTATTAAATTAATTAAATTAAATATCATTCCGTATTCTGGATACAAATCATTTTTTCAAGAAATTAACTAACAATCGATGCCGGAAAACATAAAAAAAAATGATTTTGTACATTTGTCACTGTCTTTTGTTCTCCAGCAAACATTGAATTTTTTTTTCATAGATTTCTTTTCTGAAAATACAAGCAATATCGCCTCCTCACATTATTCTTTAAATTCTTCTGTAGCTGTCAAATATGATAAATTGCATTCGCGAGTCAAGAAAACTTGGTGCTGATGGTCGTTATAATGGCATTTAAATAGTTTCTCCGAAATCTTTAATATCTCCGACTGTGGCCCCCTCCAAAAAAATAAATAAATAAATGCTCTCAAAGCAACAAACTCGATCAAAAATACTTTTAGCGACGGAGTGCGTAAGTTTAATACAAAATGTTAGCCTGTCACATATTGTTTTGTACGAATTTCAGGAGTGGCAAAAAAATGTAAAAGTAATGTGTAAAAACTAAAATTTTTCACGGCATGAGAGGATTGATACTAATTAATTTTAATTATCTTTATATATGTAAAATTTTCGATTTAGGTGTTTGAGCACTTCTTTAATTATTATTTTTTAAGGATTTGGTTGCAATTTAAAATCTAAAAGACTCGGACAAACTGCGTATTTGTCTTCCTTTGAGATACTACACAATGATTGTTTTAATGAGAAAATATTTTTGTAAAAAAATTCTTCTATATATATATACATATATATAGTATATATATATATATATATATCAGGTTGTAACGAAAGTTCTCCGCCAAATCAGTTTGAGTCAGCTCATGCGGCACCCAGCGATTGAACTTGTACATTTTTATGTGATGCATAGCATGACTAATGGGCATGGCATTAATGTCTAACACTTCAGCTAACTCTCAAGTGGTTAAATACTGATCTTCTTCTCGCAGGTGGCCCTCATCAACATCAGCAGGCCGGCCAGAACGCTCAGCTCCTTGAATGTCATAGGCCCTGTTTTTGAACTTTCAGTACCAAACTTTTACAGTGCCATATGATACAACAGTAAAATCTAAATTGCACACAACATTCTTTGACATTATGTAGCTGATTTTTTGCAACAGAACTGGAAGTAAATGATGGTAATCCAGTAACGTGATAGTTCCATTTCAGACACCCTGTACTTAATGATAACGATATTTTTTAACAACACAGTGTTCCAAAGCAAGTTCCTTTCTTTCAAGAGACAAAAATTGTTTGACAAAATATGAGCAAACACACCAACGTGAACTGTTTGCATACGATATTTGTAGTGGCGGGAAACTTTCGTTACAACCTAATATATATATATATATATATATATATCTGTAAAGAATGGGCCTTACGCCATTCCTTGTTGGAATAATTGACGCAAATCCATTGGAGTTCTAGGTTAAATAGTTTATTTCAAGTTCAGACAGAGGGCAGGAGTCGGGCCGGCGACCTTATTCGTTCCGTGGCTATCTTACATCGCAGTCTAAAGGCTCGAAGCTAAGCTTTACGTTCCAAACTCCTAAAAAGCTAAGCGCGAAGTTAAGACGAAGCTCTCGAAATTTCCGTGCTCTTGCTTAAATATCCTTAGTTACTACACCTGCTGGCAGGGTGCAGCACGATCACGAAGGCGTTACTCTCAAATGTAATTAGTTAACTAGATTGTCAATCAAGAAATGAGAAACACCTGCTTACCCAGGAGTTCTAAAAGCACGTAGTAATGAAAACCACAGAAAACTGAGAATACTGCTGAATAAACAATTTTCTACTTATGGAACTTCAAAAAACGTCTCTGAGCGTAATATTTGTGTGGCCGAGAAACAAACTTTACAGTAAGAGTAAAAGATTAAAGAAGGATTTTTCAAATAACATTAAATTAAATTAGGTTAAATTAGAAAAGTTTATTTTATTATTACATATATATATATATATATATATATATATATAGTCATCGCTAATAAATAGGTCTTTTTTTCATTTAAGGGCGGGCTCTATCCAATCAAGGCCGATATGCTGGACATTTATTATGGGGCACCTCGTATGTGGCTGAAATTGACCCTATGAAGGTATGCGTGAGATAACACCCAAGCCGGATTTGAACCCTGACCCAAGGTGTGCTAGAGTGATTCGTTAGCCACGACACCACCTAGGCGTCATAATTTATTCCTACTGACGCATAAAAGAAGAGTAACGAGAGTGGAGACTAAGGAAAGTGAGGACGAATATATGAAATTCTCAAAGCGTTTTACGATACTATGACTTTTCAACCTTTCCAGTAATACAAAGATTATGGGTCCAAGATTGAAGAATTTTTTTAAATATTTCTTTCCACCTCAAGAAAATCACCCCCCAAAAAAAATTTTTTTTAACTGAATTTTTCCCCAAATAAAGAAAATTTTTGGGAGAAATCGAAAGAAAATTCTGATCTCTGGTGAAGTTGATAAAATTTATTTTTACTTAATGTGTTAGATTTGTCTTGTTTTAAACTTCATCGAATTTTTTAGTATAAATCTGGCAATGACTTCTCCAAACCCGAGTTTTGAAGGAGAGGGAGTTTTAACTTCTTTTTACTATTCTTAAGCAATGTTCTTTAAAAGTTTCTACCATTTTAATGGACTTCTAAAGATCCTTTTTTACAGAAATATTAGTTGATGTCTCACCCAGGTAGTAATTTTCCCACACCGCTCCTAGATAACAGGTGATTAGTTCCGAAAAACGAGTGCACATGCGATGTAGGTTATGGCCATGACTATTGTATATACCAGTTTAATATTACCTATCGACTGCATTCAGAATTTTTGGTAGGATGTATTTGATCATCCGCCTTGTAGTCTCGATTTCGCTCTCTACAATTTTTCACTTTTTATTTTATTTTATTTTTATTTATTTGTTTATTTTTGCTCTTACAAAACTTCCTTTCCGGTCAACAGCACATCCCCAATGATGAAAACCAGGTGACAGCTGTCACATGTTCGTTTTAATTCCACAGGCGGATTTTGGGCAAAAGGACAACAAAAATTTATATTGCGATTTAAAAAATGTTACAATTATGATTGGTCTTATGTTAAGAAGTAGCTGAAGTATTCATGTATCTATTCTAATAAATACTTTCAGGTAAATGAGTTTTGCTTCTTTTACAGACAGCGGGAAAATTACTTTCTGGGTGCCCTGAGTATATCATCTAATATATGTAAATATACGTATGCTGTAAAACTTTCCTGAAGCGGAATATCTGGCGACTGAAATCTAGTTCGCTAAAGCCAAGTATCTGTTGAATACAGATCTGTTGAATACAGATAAGTTCTAAATCCACAGAACAAGAAAATATTGCTGACAAGTTCCCGCTCAATAAAGATTACTTACTTATATATAGAATTCAAAGATTCCACATTTAGAATAGATTTTCATGAACATTTATGTAACAGTAAATTTCATTTTTAGTTGGGCTGTATGTTACAATTTTGTAAAATGAAAATTTAATTCTTGATTATGCTGCCAAAATTTTTAAAATAAGCGTTGGAGAATCTAGACCATGTGTCTGCTATCTTTCAGCATTTTGTGTATCAGGTAAGACAATTCTATCAATGCTCAAAATATCAATACAAACTTATCAAAACGAAAATTTTGTAATATTGAAACAGTTCAAAATAATTACTGTATACACTTATTTAAAGAAAAATGTTAGAAATGAAATGTACATTTTTTTATAACTAAGACAATCCTAAGTATTTAATATAAATACATTTTTATTACTTCTATGAACTATCTTTGATTGCAGACATTTCTACATAAACTGGTCATGATCTCAGTATTTGAATGGTAAATACATTTTCTTGAAAACAGTAGAACCTTAAAAGATTAATGAATAATTTTCCGAAAACTTTTAAAATACAATGAGAAACTTAGCTTTAGTGACACATGACTAATAGATAAATTATCGAATATTACAAATACTACCATATAAAAGAAGTCATATATTCTCTAGCCATTTGCGAAACTAAATTTAATGTATTCTAAGTAACTTTCTCTTACGTTTTAAGTATGAAAAGGAAAACAGCATTTGATGTATTTTTTATAAGAGAAATATCGTCAACAGATTATTGCATGAAGTTGCAGCGGCTAAAAAGATTTGTGATTTATTAAATTTATTCCATTTTTCAGAGTCCGAAAGCATTTACTTTTTAGTGATATGTAATGGGTAAAAATTTGGTGTCTGGCGTCATTATATGTGACACATGATTCATTAGATAAAAATATATTACATGATTTATGTGATCAAATTTGTCACAGAAATAAATTTCAGAAAATAAGAAGCAAATGTGTGTAAGTCCACTTCGGTGCTGTTCTTTAATAGGTTTTATTGGTATAAAACAAGCAATTGATCCTAGCTTAAGTCACCTCATCGATAGCTGAACAGCTATTGAACACTCTTTACAATGAGAGAGTACTGTGCTGGTTGTTTTATGCCAAGACTGAAGTTGGGAATTCATAAATGTTGGTCAAGTTTCATGCCAATAATATTTTGCGATTTTCTTGCAGATTCCAGCCAGAGGAGATAATCTCTTCTTTCTCAAGATGTCATGCAGATGCAAGCCACTTCCCTTGGAAATACCTAAAAAACAAGTCATTCCATTCCAGTGGTAATCTTTTTCACGGAGACAGTGCCATCAATAAGTAGATTAAGTTTGATGCCTTTGCAAAATATACCATAAATGGGAACAGATAGTCAATGATATGCAGTTTCTTTATAGTTTCCTACTTATTTTTAGAGATCCAGTCAGTATAGCATTTTACAAATGAGCCTGAATTTCACATATATTACATCAGAAAACTACATGCATCTCTATTTTTGGCTCTGATAAATGAAAAGTAAGTAGGTACTCAAAACCTATATAAAATAATCCTCAACTTTAGTGAAAAATAGTACAGAACACTAGTTCACGAGTCGGCACTTTTTGTGATCAATAATTGTTAATCAATATACTCCATGCATAGTGTGTCCCGAAAAAATATTAAAATGCTTTAATTCTTTATCTTGAGATAAGTGTCAATGTAAATTGAAAAAAAAATTAATCAGATAGGAAAAATAATTACGTAAAAAAAATCCTCTCGTCTATTTTCAAAAAGCAATTCAAAAGCTTTTTGATTTTGTTTACAAACCCCGTATTAAAAAATTTCTGATTAATAAAATGTGTCTCATACACAAATGAGGTGATACACAAAAATTTCAGAAGTATATTCTAAAAGGTGTCAGAGATACGAAGATAATTATATGCTGATTTAAAACAATTTTCAATGGCTCTCAGAGAAAAAAAAAATCACGTTTTGATCGTGTTTCAGGAGCCTTGCAAATATTAAGAAAGACATTTTTTTTTTTTTTTACTCTAGCAACAAACGTTTTCGTCTAAATTCATGTATAGCCCCTGACTATCGTCGTTTAAAGATATGAAAAGCTGAAATTTTGTATACGTCACCTCAGTGGTGTATGGGGCACACTTTACTAATTCAGGATTTTTTTGTGGGAGAGTCGTATGCAAATTTAACAAGAATGATTTAAAAAAAAAAAAGAAAACCAACTTCAACCAACTTCCATTATGAAATATTATTCCAGAACTGCTTGGACAGTTGCCGCCAATGGTGACTTATAATTCTTTGGCGGTTTGCGCATCCACTTAATCAATATTCATTTCCCACTAGTCTATTTGTGCCTAGAGTCCTGGACAATGTATGCTGCGCTGAGTACAGATGGCAACCCATAGGCCAATAGTGGCCTACGTCAGCTCGCATTTCCAGGACTCTTAGTTCTGACAGATGGCAAAAGTTTGACGTCAGTGTTGATGATGTGTATTCCAAAGCAGGATAAGATGTAGTAAAATGGGTATAAAAACAGGCATTTTTGTATTCATTGGCTTTTTTCTGTTACTGGCATTGTTAACCCTTTGAGGCACAACCCTTTCCCAATGCTGAAGAAAAGGGCAGACGTTGCCATCGCTCGACTTAACAACCAGCAAGATGGCGGACGATCGAAACGCTCATCGTGGACCACAGATCCAGAGGCCCTTTTTTGACGACAGCTGGCTGTGTCGCACAGCCTAGATCTGTGGCACGCAATGAACGTTTCGATCGTCGGCCATTTTGCTGATAGTTAAGTCGAGCGATGGCAACGGCTGCCCTTTTTTAAGCATTGGGCAATCTATCCAGCTGATCTCGCATTCTTCCATTTTTCAGCAGATGTCAGTGCTGTTGAAAATAATCGTGATCATTTCTTTTACGGGAAATGACGTTCTAAAAAGTAAAAGAGTCTCGTGGAGCTATGTCACCCGCAACTATTTTTATAGAAATCAAATCTATTCTTCGTGACTGGCAACAGTCAAAACGTCAGAGTTTTGGTGTTCCCAGAGCGGGAACGCTGCGCGTTAAAGGGTTAAACATGCAACATTTTTGTGTTTATTCATGCAATGCATTCATCACCTTCACATCTGAAAAGTATTATATAGTTATATTAGTTTTAAATGAAAACATATTAAATTTTATTAAGAGTCTTTTTTCCATAAAAATTGGAATAAAATATGTAATCGATTTTAAAAAGCCAATAAAATTAATATGCTTTATATAATTTTATTTACATGATTTACAAATCATCCAAATTTTAAAATATTAGGGCCAGAACTGTTAGATTTAGGTTCTGGATAAACTAACGAACCTGCACAAAAGTTTGGCTGAAAAGCAAACGCATCGATTACATAATCTCAGTATTTTTTTAAACTAACCACAGGATACTTTTGACATTATTTTTTGTTATCTATATTCAAAAACTCTTCTCCGAGAAGTTTTAAACAAAGCTGATAAAACCTCTCATATCTTTATAAGTAGAACTTGTGCAATAAAATAATAATAATAATACTCATAAAACACAAGCAAACATAGTTTAATAACAAAATAATACTTCCAGCATTTATTTTTTAAAAAGTCGCTTTGAAATTTTCTTATTATTTAAAACTTTTAGTTATTCTTAAACTTTGAATAAACTCAACAGAAATTTACTTTAATAATCTTGGTTTTAAAATATATTTTTCTCCTAATCCTGGAACAATTTTTCCGCCAGAGTTCATTTGAAAGCAGCCATCTTCTACGAAAATAACGTCTTTTAGTATGTGTTCGCTCACCCGCGTAAAGATTGTATTCTCCAAATACTTCAAATATAGTTATGAAAGGGAAACTTTGAAAAGATTTAAAACATTTTTTTTTCTTTGTAACTAGTGGGTTTTGATCAGTTTTACGAGGCATGAATATTAATACTGGTTTAGGGTATTTGTTAAAATCATTGTTTTGGGGGTATTTTTCTCGCTAAAAACTGCGTACCCAAAATTGAAAAAAAAACTTTTTGAGAATGTAATTTTGCTGTATTCCGATGGATTTCGTATAAAAATAATGAAATAAAGAAAAAGTTATCAGCTCATAAGTATTTTTATTTATTTTGTGTATTTAATATTTTACATTATTTGGAAGAATATAATATTTTGATGTTTTGTTACTTATACAGGGAAATAACAAGCTTGGTATGTTAAGGCCCATATTTTTATGAAATCAATCCAGTTTTCAGAAGTAAATTTTGATTAAAATATTTTTGATTTTCGGTGAAATATACAAAAAAATTAAAATACCCTTCAATGGGGCAATATTAGCATAAAAAAAAGTCAAGCTTTTGAATCTTAGAAACAAATCCGTTTTAAGAAAATGCAAGAATACAGGACTTAGAAATTAATAAAAAAGGAGTTAAAACAAAAGTACTTTAAATTTGAACTACACTTGGAGGGGGGGGAGAGATCCAAAAACGTCTGATATATTCAATGATGTAAACGAAAAATCCTCAGTTACAAGAGAAGTACAAAATTTTATATAACATCCTGAAGTGTAAAATTCTCTCAAGGCTTTACCAACTGCTTTTGCGGCTTTGACTGTCACGCAGTAGTTTAGGTGTGGACCAAATAAAACCGTAAACCAAATTTAACAAGTTTGCTGTCCATTCCTAAGAAATAAAAGCGAAAATTTGTGACAAACTGATTGAATTTAACCAGGAATGGTGATGATAGCAGTGTTTATTCGTATACCTACAGACAAAAGCCTACCTAACAGTAACTGGCACCATATCCCTGCTTTTATCTTTCCATCACAGTTTAGATCCTCATAAGACGGTGGTACGTTTCTACATATTGTCATGCCTCATAAATTGCCAGTCTTCCGAGAGAACTTTCAGAACCACGGATTTAGCTTGCAAGTACCCGCATGGTGGTCTTCTGTGATAGTTAGAAGACAAACTAGTTAGACTTTCGGTTAAAAGCTCAGTGCCTTAACCACCGAGCTCTCACGACCCCTTCCCCTGTAGGATCTAGAATTGGTTAAAATCGAATAGAAATTCCTAGAACTTCAAGTTCAAAGCATCAGTTTATAGCACCCACACTAACAAATCTCACAACAAGCAATCGATATGACTAGCAACTACACCAGGGCTTTCCAAACATTTGCATATCATGAGCCAATTTTTTTTTACACCGATGAGTTCAAATGCACCGAAATCTTAGACACTTTTTTTTTCCTCCTTGCATTCATACGTAAATTTGAAAAATATGAAATGTGATTAGGCTTTAGTTTGGGGGGAGGGGGGAATAAATGGTGAACATGACATTGAACTTCTTGCTCTGAAGAAGTGAATTCTAGAATTAATTTTTCGAATATTTGGTAGAGCATCAGAGATGGCTCGATTTTTAATGACAATAGAATTTGGATTGTGAAAAGGATTTATTTAGGCGTAGCATCATAAATTATAAATTTTTTCCGAGCATTAAATTATTTACAAAGACTTCAGTCTGTTTCTAAACAATAAGTAGGCACAAGGATGCAATGCGCCACTTGAAATCGTCCATTGTGCCAAGTATGAATATTTGTTGTAGTTCCAGTGCGCAAGCATGCGCTACGATTTGGCCACCCCTGATCTACACTCTGCAGTGCAATTTTAAAATGCTTTGCACTTTTTACAAGTTCTTAATTTTGGTCTTAAGGTGATATTTTTCCTTCGAAATGAAGCTGCGAACTCCATTATTATTCTACGGTAAAAATTAAATAATTTTCCCATGGCATACACAATTCAGAACTCTTATCATACACAATTATTGATATTTTATCTCTTTTTTCTGATATCTAGATAATAATAGGAAGCATAGTGTCCCATTTCTAAAATCTTTGCGGTGATCTTTAGCGTTTGGTCGAAAATCTATGCAATTGTACAACCCCTTGATTCAATGCTTCATCAATGGTTACCAGAGATCGTATTATTGCTTATTATAGCTGACTGAAATACCTGGGAAATCTGGAAATGTCATGTCGCATTAGAAATATTTTAAAGGTGTTCTTGGATTCTGTTTTCGTAAAATTTTTAACAAACGAGAAATGCCTTCGTATTTTAACTAATAAACTTGATAGTAACAATCGGTGTTAACTGTCTTCAAAATCGTATGTATGCACCCACATATAGGTACTGTAAAGTTTTTTCGCCTATCGTTAAAAGTACACTGAATTTTTGTACAGTGAAAGCAAGTCACATTCTTGATTTTCGCTTCTTTGCCACCACAAAAATTCTTAAAATTCTCACTTTTTTTAAACAATATTTATTGTATCTGTTAAACCTCAAAAAATCATTTAGTTTTTCCCATCAACCATTCACTAAAAAATAACATTTTATTTATTTTTTCCGGCTTTAAGACTTAAATACCATAATAATTCTTTAATACTTTTCCTCCTCTTATAGCGTGCAGAGGATTCAGTTCTCTATTCAAAAAGACCTTTTCCCCAAATTGAATCTATCCATCAATATTGGAATTTTATGATCTAGGACGTTCCATAAAATATGCATAATATTTCCACAGCTAATAAATCATTCCCATAAATTTTAATAAAAAGCTTTTCTTGCGGTCGGTTCTAGTTTAATTCTTTTTTTCAATAATTCCATTTAAACTACTCCATTTAAAAAACTGAATTTTGTCCGATTTAATAGCTTTTAATAAATTAGTTTCGTTTTGTAAAATACGTTTTAATGACTATCACATTGATCAAATAAATAAATTTAATGAAATTCAATGGAAGCGTTTAGTTTTAGTTAATCAAAACTTTTTCCCCATGAAAAGAAACCAGGATATTAGCTTGATAGCAATTCGGATATGAGAGAAAATTAAGTTAGTGGCACAATGATTTTCTTCCGTTGTTTATGTGTATTGCCAATTATTTCAAAAGTATCTGTGCTGCATGAAAGAAAAAACATTACAATTAGTGTGATATAATATTTTTGCGAACTAGTGTGATATAATATTTTGCGAAACTAGTTCGAAAAAGTATCACTAGTTCCCGAGCGGACAAGAATAGCATAGTTCAACGTCTCAGCTATGTCTTCAGTTAAAATCATACACTGGCTCTGTAAGATTATCTGTACTCCATGCATTCGTTTAGTCACCAGATTTGAAATTTTCTGTTCCTTTCTGGAAGTTTCTATACCATCCCTCTTTTCCAGAAATTATTCGATTAAGATCACATATGAAAAAAACCTAATTATATGGGAACCGTCTTTAAAATCCCACCAGATACTCACACAGCTTGGCAAGACATCGGCACTGTCTTGTATTATCGGATATTTAAATGTTTCGTTGGAGATTCAATTGACAAAAAGCGGGATTGTATTGACAACTTACATGGATCAAAATGCAAAATTTAACTAGCAGAACATGCTTTAGATTAAACAACGATGAAGTTTATTAAATACTGATTTTTTTCACAAACATAGTAAAATGTTCAACATAATACAAGTTATTAAGCGAATCAGATAAAAATTTTATTTTATTAAACCATTAGACTCCTTTTATTTTTCCTTTTTAAGCAGATATTTAATTTATTGAATGTATGAATTTGTAATGGATCTGTAATAAACCACAGCTAATGTAAAAATTTACAGCTATTCGTTCTGGAAATTTTTTAGATAATTTTCTTAATGCCATGCTTTTACTTTTATTAATTTTTCATCTATGTCACAGGCTAAATTATCGACATAAGTTTTTAATTACAAATCTGACAGCTAAAAAGGGGGTTTTATTAATTGGAGAAAATAATTACATCCTTATTGTTTTGATTATGTTTTAATTAATGTGTCGTAAAATAATATCAGTAAAATGTTAATTCACTGTAAGCTTGTTTTGTTATTTTTAATGAATTACTTTTAATGGTAAGAAATTCATAAACATACTTAATTTTGTAAATACAAATTAATACAAGCGAATTTCATCTGATTCTATAAAATATCTTTGTACTCTAATTATTTGTAAAGTATGGAGGTTTATTATTTTAAAAATTATTTTCCATTATCTAAAACTACTTGAAAAAATTCTCTATATTTTTGTTTTTACTGTTGTTGTTGTTTTGTTTTGTTAATATAATCTTCCATTATATACAAATACTTTTATTTCATTATTGTTATTTGATACCCTCCAGTAAATAACAAAATGCATTAATATATTATTATATTCAGAACATACATTCAAAAGACTATTTCATTCTTCTTTAACATCGGTTTATTTTATAAATAAATAATTTTGCGATGCCCATTTCTGATGACACAGGAAAATGACAGAAAAGCTCTTTTCGATATTCGTTACCATGGTATTACATTACACGAGTACAATTAAAAAATAATTTGCAGTATACTTTTTAATAAATAATATTCATTTTCCTTTCGCCATTTCTTTGAACGCTAAATGCCAAGATAAACATACTTAATTAAGGTGCAGCACATTTTCCCTTATTTTAATGGAAATGTTTAGCCGAGTGACATGCGTTGCTAGGTGCTGAAGGACTTTTGTGTTATTCTTTTATGTATGTTATTCTTTTATGTATGTGTTTCTTTAATGTCATTTTTTATTCAGTTCCGAGTAAGCATAATTTAATTCGAAAAGAAACACCTATTTCTGGGGAATTCATTCACAACTTGGTTTAACAATAAGATTTTACATTTACATCCTCATGCAACTAGTTTCTGTTAAAAAGTAAGCTTCTGATTTTAAAGGAAATGCTATTTTTCCACTCGAAGAAGTGAGTGAAATTTGCTTTAAATCTAATGCACTGCATTATACTCTACTGCGCATGGAGGCTTTTTATCAGGTTGTAACGAAAGTTTTCCGCCAGATTTGCTTGAGTCAGCTCATGCGGTACCAAGCGATTGATCTTATATGTCAAGTTTATACGATGCCTTGCGCGACCAATGGACATGGTACTAAAGTCTAACTCTTTTAGCTAGCTCTGGAGTGGATGAATATTTTAGCTTCTTCAACATATTCTCCTAGGCGGGCTTCATCAGCATCAGTATGCCGGCTAGAGCGCTCTGCTTCTTAAATGTCCTAGTCCTCGTTTTTGAACTTTCGGTACCAAATCTTCACAATATCGTATAATACAACAGTAGTACCTTAAGCTGTACACATGATTCGGTGTCATTCTGTAGCTGACTTTTTGCAACAGAACTGAGAGTAAATGGTGGTTCAATCTGGTAGCGTGATAGTTCCATTTCAGACACTTTATACTTAATCATAAAGATATTGTTTTACAGATTTCACAACACAGTGCTCTAAAACAAATCTTTTTCTTTCAAATAATAAAAATCGTTTGACAAAATATTGGAAAAGACACCAACGTGAACTGTTTGTGCATACAATACTTCCAGTGGCGGAAAACTTTCGTTACAACCTAATAATTTGGAGCTCTTGTAAGAATATTGTTCACACACAATGTCGCAGAAAAGAGTCCCTACATTTTTGCGATGCTGTCCCTACTAGCAATTTTGCTCGGGCCATCATCGGCCGGCTACGTGGCCGATGGTAACCCGAGCAAAATTGCTAGTAGGGGGTGTGTGGACCTCTGCTGAAGAAAGACTTTTGGCCAAAACGCGCGAGCAGACTGATGAGTACCTTTTATGTGTGTTATCTTAAAAAGTTTTATTTATTTCATATTTGATCTAAGACTGTTAATATTACTGACACTAAACTAACTCAGTGGCACAACAGCCCGAGTGAGGGCCGAGGTCTGCGTTCCCCATCCGTCGTCTTCGCAACTATGGGGCCTGAGGTACAGAATCCAGATGCCGAGCCTGACGCCCAGTTTTAAGTTCCCTAACCAAGTTTCATCCTCATTTTATCCATCCACTTAACCCTTTCAGGCGAAACCCTTTCCCAATGATGGAGTAAGGGCAGCCGTTGCCATCGCTCGACTTAACTACCAGCAAGATGGCGGACGATCGAAATGTTCATCGCGTGCCACAGATCTAGAGTGCCACAGATCCTAGTGGCACGCGATGAACGTTTCGATCGTCCGCCATCTTGCTGGTAGTTAAGTCGAGCGATGGCAACGGCTGCCCTTTCTCCAGCATTGGGCAATGTATCCAGCTGTTCTCGCGTTCTTCCAGTTTTCAGCAGATGTCAGTGCTGTTAAAAATAATCGTGACCATTCTTTTATGGGAAATGACGTGCTAAAAAGTAAAGAATTCTCGTGGAGCTATGTCACCCGCAACTATTTTTATAGAAATCCAATCTATTCTTCGTGACTGGCAACAGTCTAAACGTTAGAGTTGGGTGTTCCCATAGCGGGATCACTGCGCCTTAAAGGGTTAAGGGATGAAAGCCTGAGTCAATCTTTCTCAGCCCGAGGATCAATCCTTGAACCCGTAACATTGCAGCACAATATTAAGAAACAAACTTATTAAGGCTTAGTATTAATAATAACGGTTAGCAAAGTTTTCACTCAAATTATGACACTAAAGCGTCACAAAGTCGTTTCGAGATCAAAATTTCTGTTAATTAGGTTAGATGCAGTAAATACTATGAATTAAAATATTCAAATACCAAACTTTAATAACATAGAAAATGCAAAAAGCTTGTTAATTTTTAATAAAATGACGATCAGAGTTATAACTAAGAACTACTGTGTTAATTTAAACCGTATTAAAGTAAGCTTTATATGCCGTCTTTAAAGTTGCATTCCTTGGTTGAAAGGGGATGGGGGATCACAAAATGGTGCCATTAGATTAAACCTAATCAATCTGTCGAAAAGATTTTTTTTTTAAAAGCCAAAATCAAGTGATAAGCTCTACAACTTTTATATAAAAGGAAAATATGCGTACTAGACATTGGTAATATTTTCTTGATCTGAAGCAACACCTCCTAGATATAGAAGGCCTGAGAACAGAAGCTTTTACGTCATCACTAGGTCTTCTAAGATGACGTCATCACAGTGTTAATTTCACAAAGTAAAACTATTTTAAATTTCTGGTAAATTATACAAATTTCAGAAAATATGTTAAGTTGAAAATAAAAATTTAAGTAACTTTCTAATAAAGAGTAATTCATTATGATCTATTTCTATATCATATTATATAATTAGTGATAGTTAAAATTTCCTATTTGTCGTAAAATTAAATTTTCTATCTTAAATCATTAAAATGTTTTATGCGGGAGTTATATGTAGGTATAATTCACCACAAACTTTGAATAGTTTTACTTTGTGAAAATAAATGTCTAATGACGTCATTTTAGTGGACCTAGTGATGACGTAAAAGTTCCTGTTCTCAGGCAATGTATATCTAGGAGGTGTTGTCTGAAGTCGGTTTTAAAACACTTGAAGTGTCCTAGAAAACTTTTAAGTCAACTGCGTTTTGTGAATTAGATTTTCTTGAATTAACTCTCAAGTTTAAGTATTTAACACTCTCATAATTTGTGTACACTCATTTTCATCATGTTATATTTTTCCTCCCCTCGTCAGCTTTATTTTCAGCTATCTAAATGGAGTGTTTCGCAAGCTTAAATTAATCCGAGCATTAAAATTTAATCTCGCGTCCAATTAGAAGATGAATTTCTAAGATTAAATTTGCTTCGCATGCAGAATCATAAAATGTGTGACAAAGTATTCGCTCCCTTAAATATAATTAGATATGTCCTTTAAATTAACCATTTCGAAGATTAATTTAGGGAAATTAAGGTATAAATAATTTATAGTCGTGATGAACAGTGTAGAAACGGGAACTTAGAAGAAATGTTTTCACGCATCCAGATTCCACGTTTGCAAGCAAGTTCTCTTAATGAAATATGCCTGAAATTTTTAATGAGACTGAATTTAATTAAGAGTATCATAAAATTCACTCTTCTTATTTCTAAAGATGCGAAACAATGACTTTTTTAAAGAGGTATTTTCTTACATTTAACAACAACAAAAAGAAGACAAGAATCTTATTTACTTATATAAAGCGCTTTCCAACACACAAATGCTTTATTTGCTCAAGCATAAACTACTAATCTTTCATGAAATTGATACTAAGTCATTCGTTTTCATTCAATATACCTTCCAAAATTTCTTGATGAACCTTTAAAAGATCTAGAAATATTTTCTCCTGATTTTCAATAACAATCCAAGCTTATTTACCAAATTTAAAGTGCATGCAAATAGACATTGATTTGATACCAATCAAATTTTTTTACCATTATACAGGTATAAAAATTCAAATAATCAGATTTCCATTGTTTAGAAAATGTTCTTGAAATATATTTTATTTTATTTAAAATTGTATTAAGGTCTTTAAAACATGTTTTATACAAACTCTTTTTACGGCTGTTCTGTACCTGTTTCTTCTTGTGTAAAACCCTGTAAAAATTCTGTAAGCTGTATCATTTTATATGACATACAGAATTTTTACAGGGTACACATAAAGATACAAGATACTTGTAAACAAGTTACGACATTTAGAGGCTCCAGCACGGCCGAGTGGATAAGGCACTCAAAATGGTAGACGACTGAAGTGTGAAGGTCAGATTTGGACCCTTCGATCGATCAGTCGGATGTCGATCTAACAGTCTGGAGTTTTGGTCTGTTTTCTCCAGATGTAACGTAAATACGCATTAGAAACCCCTTAAAGAGTCCTCCGACCAAGGCACTCCCCATTCTAGGCAGATAGCCCATGTGTAGCTTTACCATGACAACACAAACAAAAAACGACATTTAGAAGTTATGTAATGCAAACCAAATTAAGAAAAAATATTACAGGCACACTCTTCACAACTAATTATTTTTGTATTTGAGACAAATATTATCTTAGATATCTTACACGCTATTCAAAACTCCTAATTTTATATTCATAAATTCATGTTTAAGTCCTAGACGCTGGTAAACTTACGTAGTAGTATTAATGTCACGTAATCATCAACAAATTTTAAAAAGTCATTTTTCGAAGGCCTCTTATGTATATTATACATGGATTTATTAATCATTTTGATGTTCTCCACATTCATTGTGCTTTTTTAATTGTTTTTATCTAAAGGTAAGCAGTACACGCATTTTTCTTTATACAAAATCTGTTTATCATAAAACAATTATTCCCGGGAAAAATTCTAAAGTTTCACGAGATTTCAGTGATTTACGATGCATTGAAGAAGATTAACTTCTTGGAAGCAACAATCAATCATTTTGTGCATTATTAAAATTTTACAGCATTTTACACCCATTCTCAGAGATAATTTATACCGCGCGACAGAACTGGAGAGAAAATCGATTAGTTAATCGAAAATAATACACTGGGTATTTTATTGGATCCTTTAAAAAAATAAGGTACGAATGACATAATGCCAAATTTTTATTGATGTTTCAAAGATTTATGTTTTGTGATTCTAGTTATTATTCTATATCATTGCCTACCTGCTGTATATAGCATGATTAAACAAGCAATCTAGTAAAAATGTATGTGTGAACGAAGATGAAAAAAAAATATAATAAAATAAACTACAACTATTAAGGGCGAGATTCAAGTGAAACACGATTCGAACTCGATCGCGCGCGTTTCACTTGAATCTCGCCCTTAATCTTCCATATGTACAAGATTTAAATATAAAGATAGATAAAATTTAAAAATGATTTAACTCTTTGTAGTAGTAAAAAATATTCAATTTAAATAGATTGTTGAGCCATCCATTCTGTTCCCTATACAAGAAGACATATGACGATACCTATATTCAATTATGCCTGATATGCCTCCTTTTTAGTTAGAAACTGAGCAGTTGGTTTAGCAACATTCCAAAATGACTTGAGTTATCATTCCAATATGTTTCAAACAATTTCTACTGAAACATGTTCTGGTCACCTGGCAGGCTATATATTACATAAAATTTTTATGATTTCAAATTTTCTTATTATTTAATGAGTAGAATTCTATCGATACACATCCATCTGTAATCGATTACATGAATTGATATGCGAATTACGATTACAATTGCTATCAATTTTTAGAAAGATTATGAGTGAATGTTTATTTACTAAAAAGACAGTATCTCGATCTCAATTAAATCAAAAATTTGAAAATCACGATCAATGCAATTTCATCATAACAGTTTTCAAAAATTTGAAAATTCCTGTTAAGTTGGCAATTCTAGTCAGCTATAATCCACTCTAATTGTCCATGCAGTTCATTTTGTGTTTCTGTGGTAGACGGCGTGCTTTGCCAATATTACCAGAACTTAAATGCAGTCCAAGCACTTGTGGAACTTCATATTATCTTTTAATATAACAACAACAAAAAAACGCTGGCCCAAAAATATGTTTATAAATGTACACATCACTCAGTGACAAGTAATGAATTGGATTGATGGCGTTCTGATATGCACACCTTCGTGTGTGCGATGATTACTGCACTAGCACCGACACAAAAGCGAAATTAGTCTCCAAAAACAACATTCTTTCAATCCATAGTCAAAGTTAGTTAGTAGGCGTCTAGATCTCTCTTTCAGGTGCGCCAAATCACCTACATATAACTCAGCATTTCTACTAACTTGCAGCTGGAAATTTACCGATTAACATAATCGATTTGCTAACCTCTACAGTAAAGTAAGCCATGGTAATTAGGGTTAGCTAACTTCCCCCAAAGTTGTAACTGTTTTACACTTATAACTAAACCCAGATATATCATCAATTATGACCAGATTTGAAAATAAGTTGCTAGTTTTTACATTACTAGGGGCCAAGGCCCCCAGACTCGCTACGCTCGCTTTTCGTATGAGGCATTCGCCCCGTAATAAGGCTTATTCGTAAAAAAAAAACATAATTTCAACAGACAAAACCCGAAGATTGGATCAGATAGAATGTTACTGAGCTACACATTGCTTGGTACTTGCACGTTCATTGGTACATAAAAATTTAAACTTCACACTACAGTAGACCCCCTAGCCCTCATAACACGGAAGATATTTTGTTATGGGAATCCGTGTTGTACGGGTCCTGAGCTATACTCCACCTGGCTTATAATCGCTGGAAAAATTATTTGCACTCCTCAGAAACACAATGATATTTAATGTTGCCATTTAAAAGTTATATTAATTAGGAGCTAAAGCGTAATAAAATCAGAACATCTGTTTCAGCTGTATTTTTAATAATGTAAAACCTATTTGACATCTTCGGAATTTGTCACCTATGGCGATTTTTCATTATTGGGTGACTTGCGTACATGTAAAGTTAATAAAAGCTACGGAACAGATAGGATAGCTTGCCACCCATGGCGACTTTTCATTATTTGGCGATTGACACATGCTCACAACCTATAATTACTGTTCATTTAAGGTTACTGGAAAACCGTTATCCATATTTCCATTTACATAATCGTTTGCAGATTGGAGTACTTAGCACCACGAATTATACCATCTCGTCGCGCTAGCAAATATCCAAAGTGTACTATAACTGCTATTTGGCATAGTTAACGCCGCCAAATATTTCTACTGGTAGCAAATAATCCAGCTGGACCGAACCGGCCTTAAAATAATCTGCATTTTAATTATTTTTCATTTTCAAGATATTAGTTATTCTGTTTTGGAAAAACGAATAATCGCTCATTCTAAACTCCTGTTGTCTAAGCGAACTTACTATTTGAAAATTGTCAACTTTGTGTAACACATTTTGAGTTACTTATTTCATATAGTTTTAATTTTGGCGTAAAATGGGTGTATTTCTACTTCATGTTCGACAATTTCACGTGATACTATATACTTGGAAACGCTTTTTTGCAAAGGAATGAAGGATTTTATGCCAAATCTGGCAACCATTCGGTTTATTTTTTCAGTTTTTTATTAATATCTTCTAAAATAATTCGATTTTCGAAATTTAATTCAGCTTAGCAGGTTCCTCGGAATTTTTCGAATCTGTGGGCACCTTAGTCGAAACTCAAATCCCCGCGGTTTAGGAGGAGATAGGCCAACAAGCTTTGACAGCGCCAGCGGCCTTTACTTTTTTTTAGAATAGAAAGATAACATCGATAATTGTCATAAAACTTGAAAAACTTGAAAGACCGTTATTTTTAATTATCATTTCATTTCAAAGGAGTATCATAAAATATAATCACAAAGTAATCGTATTATCACTTAGTTTATTATTACGTACGTTACTACTTATCACCGACTAAAAAAGCATTTTCTGTTCTTGGAAACGTGTATTCTTTATTCTTACATTATGAACAACCTATTACAAATGTATATTATCAAATTTAATATCATTCGCTGTTCTTCAAAACAGTCTTACTTGGTGTACACCGTATCTTCAAGTTCTTTTATCGCAAGTATCATTATACTTCCAAATCATCACAATTTTAAAAATAATAGTTCAGGAACTATCCATAATGACACAATTATGAAATTAATTTATCTTTGATTCGACTCTTGAGGCAGATTATAAGAAAATTCTGTAATTCTGTGCTATTAATTAAACGCTCTTCAAGTGCAAAAAAAAAAAAAGAAGCCAGAGAAGTTTCTGCAATTGATTTTTCTCTCGAAGAAAAATGAAACTTCCCTTCTGCCGTACTGGGTGACAAATGAATGTGAAACAAGTTCCTAATATTTAGTTTTCCGATCTCAAAAAAAGATTTGGAAGAGATACGCAAACTTTCTTTTCGGTCTTTTCTCCAGACAATGGTCTCGAATGGAATTGAATTTCAATTCCGCATTTGTCTTATTTGTCGATTGAGCGATAACATCTGTTGACATTTACAAACTGAATTTAATCATACAAGTGAATAATTCAATGTATGGGCATCCACGTTTTTATTTCGAACAAAGAGTCTCATTATTTATTTGATGACGTTTTCCCCGGTGCATTTCTAAACGTTATCATTCCTTTCAGATTTGAACGCGGATAGAATTTTTTTGGGCGTGTAACAGTTTTGGTGGGATTTCATGTTATGATTTACCTTGAATTCAATTCTTTTTAACTTTTCTGAAGAACTGAATCATAGAAAAATTCACGAAAAATTTTGTTTTCAGTTCTCTCGAAAATATTCGGGATTTGTAATAAATTAAGAAAAGCCAATTTGTCAATAGGTCCATGCATGAATGTACGATTAGTTTCATTAGTACGATTAGTAAAATTTTGAGCTTCTTAAAATATTACAGTAAAAATTTTACTTCAAACATGCAGGGAAAAGTCTTTAGTATTAGCCTTTTATCAGGTCGAAACATTGCGATATTTAACTGTTAATGTCAGTGTCCCATATTTGTAAGGTATTATCCAGTTACTTTACAACCTCCAGTCGAGTCCAATGGGTCACTCAAGAAAGAAGCACTTAGGTTATTATGCTCAGAGCTACTCAACATGAGTTTTTGAACACTATTTGTATATTTATATCTGTTGGATACTACTGCAAACGTATTATACTTTTAGTGACTTGCACTTTACAAATAAGTTTCTGGGCAACTAAGGAAACATGGAGAATTCATGCAATTTCCTAGCGTTGTATGTAAGTCATATTTTAAAGTACTGCAAAATAAAATTCAATCCCATAACGTGCTTGGTATTTTTAAGACTCGAAAGAATGTATCTTGTCATCAACATTGATCCATTTCTGTAGTCCATTTATGACCACCGTGATTGTGTGCATTATTTTTCGGTAGGATTGTCACCAAGGCTATATATACATATAATAACTTACACTCTTTATTCCCTAAATCCTATATTATCTAATTCATTACAATATAATCTCCATAATTCGAGTTGGACAGGGCCGGGCTTGGCTCGAACTATAGAAAACTCTAATTATCGAAATCATCAAATTGGATTAATAGATAAATGGTAATAAATTTTGCAATCTGAGTTCATATTTAAGTGAAAAATGTAGTTACATATCATTATATTACTGATAACACTAGTCAACAAATTTAACCTTTTTTTCTGCCTCTGGTTTGTAAATGGGTGAATTTACTTAATTTCGGGGTGCTGAATTCATTGGTAAAATCAATTTATGGCTATCGCGTCACATTTCCAAGAGGCACAGGAAAATCAGAAGCAATACCGACAAAATTTGATAGAATTGAAACTAACAAGAAATTCATATATTAAGAACTTCATAATTCGATATTATTTTATATGTATACGTAGGTATTTATATGTATACACACATGCCAACATAGATATCATCTTTTTCCTGTACAAAATGCCCTTCCTACTTGGTTTGAATGAGGACCAAGCTGCTAGCTCCATATTTGACAGTCTGATATCAAACGATGGATCCCTGAACATTTTTTATTTGTGGTCCACTAAATATATTTTCTTTTAACTTTGCTTCACTCAGTTTGAGAAACTTTTCTTTCAAATGATTGGAGACCAGACCTCATTTTTCCAGAGCTTTAACAAAGTTCTCCATAAAACCCAACTTGACGTGAATCGGAGGGAAAATGATTTTATTGGGCTCAACCAGTGTAGTGTTTTTCACATTTTCCTTTACAGTTACATATGATTTCCTTATAAGCCACTTTACTGTATAGTGGCCAAAGTTTCATAAGTTTCTTTCACGTCTACTGCATGAGCCAAAGGCACAGATGGAAAAGTGTTGCCAGTATGCAGTAGTACTGCTTTCAATCTGGTTTTCCTAGAATCAATAAAGAGTGACTAATCCTGATGGTTATGTTGTACATCTAGCTGCATCAGCAGACCATTGACATCTTTACTTACATACATTGAATTCTGCATGTCAAAATGTAGTACCTTTTGATCTCAAACAGGAAATTTTTGTACCTGTAGCTAGAAGGTTTCGTTGTTGCAGTCTCGACCCCAAAAGTTCAGATTGCTGTTTTGAAAGTTTTAGATCGCGAACCAAATTGTTCAAATCCTTTTGATTTAAGAGTTGAGGCGAAAAATATTGAGAATGAGGGGAATATTTTTTCACAAGTTCTTGATCAGCGTCTTCAGATTCACTTGACATTGTTTCTGATTCTATGTCTTGCAGATTACAGGCAGGAACAGGCAACCTTTCATTATGTCACCGGCAAATAAACTGAAGATACATTTTATACTTTGTTTTATGTCTAGTTTTGATTGAGAATCCCTGCAATATTCGTGAGAGAGAAGTTAATGATCTTAGACTAACTCCACACCATAGGAATTGAGAATTGAATAGCTCGGCATTTTCCTTTCAGTCACATGGTTAAAGTAGTAGTACATGTTATGCACGAATATGAGGCGCAAAAGTTTTATCTTGATCACCAAGAGGACTATCAAAATATAATTTATAGGCCATCTTAATCAGTAATTATTTATTTTGGATTTTGGGGTGAATTTCTCACAGACATAACAAAAGTTGTCGGGGTGGTTAAGACAACAACTATGTTTACTAGTTGTTATTTTTAGTAAATATCAGGTTGTAACGAAAGTTTTCCGCCATATCTGCCTGAAAAACTAACTTCTAACTCCTTAGATAACTATATTTGAACTTTCGGTACCAAACCTGCACAGTGTCACATGATACAACAATAGTACTTAAAGCTGTACTCATAATTTGTTGATATTCTAGAGCTGACTTTTTGCAACACAACTGGAAGTTAATGATTGTTCAAATCCTCTAGAGCTATAGTTCCATTTGGAGACACCTTGTACTTAATGATAACTATATTTTTCAGAGATTTCACAACACAGTGTTATAAAGTAAGCCTCTTTCTTTCAAATGTCAAAAATAGTTCGGCAAAATAAGAGCAAATACGCCAATGCGAACTGTGTTCTGACGATGTTTGCGGTGGCGGGAAACTTTCGTTACAACCTAGTATAAGTTTTAAATATATGTATAAGGCAATTTTAAAATTAAAATACCTCTCAATAGAAACACTCACTTATTAAAAAAACTCTCAATACATTCTTAGGCTGGGATAAATACGATAGTAATTGCACCGTGCATGTTTCAACATTCACAAGGTAATAATGTTTATCTCGCTCTACTGGATTATCTGCCCATCTAATGAATAACACTTGCCTGTGTAACATCTAACATCAAGTGACAATTTGTTGATCTTATAGTACTCTTGTAGCAAACTTTAGAAAATTAAACATTAAAATAAAAGAACGGAAAGTAGTGAAATTAAGAAAAAAATAAATAAAAATCCTTAAAAACTCAAAAATATTACGTGCTAGAGCATTTTGAAAGGTGGATTCGGATTATATTCACCAAAATACATACTAATTGATGTATCAGATCCCAGAGGCAAAATGGCTGTTGAGTAGTGTAATTAGAAGAGGTCAATTATATCGGAAAATAATAGTCAATTGTTTTTGTATTAACACGTTGAGCCGCTTCCGTGCAGCAATATCGTGTCACCTTCAAAACAGCATGTCAACATTGCGTAGAAATGTCTGTGAGGACATCTATAGGAAGAGACATTTTCTTTGGGAGTTGGATTTCTGATGTGGCTTGCGGTTGCACCAGGCATTTGAATTTTGTGGTGCGAAATAATTCTTTCGCGTGCTTTACGTGTGTTGCTCATTATTTGGGAGCTAAACTGATTCTTTAAGGGGTTAGGGGTAGTCAGAATTTTCAAAAAATTGATTTTTTTTTTTTTTTTTTTTTTTTTTGCATTTTCTTAAAGTATAGTATCTTAAAAATATTCTCTGAAAGTCTGAAGTGAAACCGACAAATATCTTTCGAGTTATTTAGCGAAGAATAAAAGGCTCTCGAGCGGTCTAATATTTCCGAGAACAATTAGCTAGCGGCATAATTCTCCCTTACCTCCTGAAGTTTTAAAAGCAATCAAGCCTATTTATGAAGATCTTAGTAATGAAAATTTACTTTCAAGATGTGTCGGTGGATTTAATCAAAATAATAATGAGAGCTTCAACCAACTAGTGTGGAAAATATGCCCAAAAACTATCAATACTAGTTTTACCATTGTTCAAATTGCTGCATACGTAGCTATGAGTATATTTAATGAAGGGACAAAGTCATTATTAGTAATAATGAACACACTGGGACTTAGTTGTGGACCTAATTCGCATCGGTATATTGAAAAAACCGATAGTGCACGTGTAAAAGTAGCTGATCAGCGCGCTAACGACAACACTCGCGAAGGTAGAATGCGACGTAGACAACAACAAATTGATGTTTTAGAAAGTTCTACAACGGCTGAAGAACTCTTATATGGTCCAGGAATAGATGACTCAGTGTAAGTATTGAAATTATTCGTATTACTGTACATCAATCGACTGTAAAACTTTAAATGCGTTTTTCTCAAAACTATGTTTTTTGAACTGGTGACCACTGTAACTCAAAATCCGCTCGATAGATTTGAATGAAACTTATACAGCTTTTAGAAAACATAAAAAGCTAGTGCCTGATGGAAGGATTTTTTTTATTTTTAAACTTCGATTTTTTATAAACAATTAATTGTTGGTTTTTTCCCGAAAATCTGCAAAAAAATTTCCAGAGACCGCCATTTTGTTAATTTTGAAAAAAACAAAAAAAGCTTCGATCAGGCACAAGATTATCTATCCATAAAAATAATCCTATCTCGGATTTACGGTAAACTCGAACTATCCAGACTGTACTGTACTTTTAAGATTTAGTCGCTGTTAAATAATTTATAACACTTGTATGTCAGTATCTTAAATGATTTTCAAATATTAACATAGGAAAAATAACTCCACTGATTGTGACTGTCGGTGGATTTTATTTCCTCGACTCTGATGGACTTTTGGACAGTATCTAAATTCATATACAAAATTAAAAAACAGGTGCTCATATCATATATATTATTACGGAACAGTTATGCACAATTTACAAGCTTATTTAAAATAAGTGGAAATAAACGGCAATTTTTCCACTCCTTTAATTTCTAAGAAAATTATTTTATGTTAGCTAAATAATTATTTTATATTAAACTTTAACACTGTTTATCCTTGCAATCGGAGTTACAGCCCTTAGAGTTTTAAATTATTCATAATATATATTTCGCAAATGAACAATACAGAAGAATTAAACGGCATGAAAATCGGAAATTTAAATGAAATTGTTAAACCATAAACGTCATAAAACATCTTTGAACGTGAAAAGATATTTTTCCGATATTTCTTTTAACTGTTGTATGAATTTTCATGGAAACGTATTCATAAACAACTCATGACAGCTGGGAAAATTTGCATGCAATTTGTTTCGCAATTTAAAAATGTTTTTAAAAGTATTGAAAACTTTTGTCATATAAGCAGGGAATAAGAGGCTTATATTTTAATAAAAGTTAATGTCGTTCAATAGGTATATCGAAGTTTCCTGATTAAATTTTGAAGGAAATCCTATGAATTCTTGAATAATATCAATGAATATTTTGCGTTATGCATTCGAGAATTCAATTAACGAAGCAAAATGTTTTACCTTTGAATCTTAGACGAAATTTGACGCATTCAAACATAATTTGTGGAACTCTTAAAGCTTTCTTTTTATCCATGATATGTAGGGTGGCCATAATTAAAGTAGAGGTGTTTAGAGCCTGATTGTGAGAAAATTGTTGTGCCAAACCGAACCAAATTTGTAGTAAATACTATTTAGACCATGGTGTTTTGATTAAAAAGACCAAAAAATATTAGCTCGTATTTTCACCACCAGGGTCCAAAGAAACGTTCTAAGATCCATTTTTAGAGTAAAATGGCCAAAGGAAGTACGGAAAGCTAACATTTACTAGTATAGTGGCATCATTGACATGTGTGGCTCAATATGCTTTTCTTGCAGATGTTTCAAAAAGTGCATTCACTGAAGAGCGTTTTACTCCAAAAATGGATCTACTTTGGCCACCGGTGGCGAACATTCAAACTATATTTTATCTTTCATATTCAAAACCCCATGGTGAGGTTAGTATTTACTGCAAATTTGGTTCAGTTTGGATCAACAGCTTTTCCACAATCGGGTTCTAAACGCCTCTACCTTAATTAATGCCACCCTATATATTGCATTGTATTTTTATACTCATTTAAACTATGATAATCTTATTTTAAATCAAAATATGGGAAAATACAGAGTTTTCAAAACTGTGCTTTCTTTTCAAAAGGGATATTCGTATTGTATAACCAAATCTTTTAATTTTGATAATGCCAAAAAAGAAATGCTTCAAAGATCTGAACTTACAAAACGATTTTGTTATTATTATCGCATTCAGAATGATTACCTATGCAGATTTACTTATGGAGACTTTTCAGATTTTTAATCATTTTTTAAGAAATGATAGGTGTGACTGTTCCAATACATTTTATTACGATGAAAATTAAACTCTCAAATAAGTCAAATGAATGTTCCTTTAGTCATGGTTCACGCGCTCCACTTGCCTGCCCTGAAGTGCCCGTGAAAATGGGAAAAAAGGAGGTGCCAAAATTAAGGTTTGCCTCGGGTGACATGATCCCCAGTTGCGGGCCTACATATATCAGTTCAAAAGCCTTCTATTGTCTGTCTCGCAGATACAACATGAGGACAAAAAATACAAACACACAAAACCAGAAGCACATCTGGTTGTACAGATGACATTTTGAGAGTGAAGAGTTTTCTCTGCACTCTCCTTTTGAGAGTGAAGAGTTTTCTGTGCAAACCGACAAACTTTTCTTTATACGTCGCGAACGACATTGAGATAGTTTTCTTGTGCCATGATATTGCAATGATCTCAGGTTAGAACTCATGACGCAAACTTTACGTCAAGAGGTAAATAATTTTGCTTTTTTTTAAGATTCCACATCATTGGAATCAACTCTAATTACACACGTAGGAAAAATTTTTCGTTTCCTACCGTGCGAAGAACGAGCACGCAGCTAAAGAAATATAAACTGCATCAAAAAGTGAAGTAAGTTTATCTTACCGGTTTCTTTCTGTCGATTAATAATCTGTTAATTTATATAAACGAAACACACATTCTACATTTTTAACACATGTAAAATGACTAATTAAAACTTTGTGCAGTTAGCAATCGGTTTTGAATTCGTATTACCGTTCAAAGATAAGAAAGTGTATCTATTATTTTCATACCAAGAATTTGTAATCACAAATAGAACAGTTACAATTTAGTTTACAGTTCACTACTAAAATTTAATAGTGTTTGTTGATAGTGCAAAAATCTCTGCTTTTTTTAATTTATGGTATGAATTTTACTCAACTAACATTACTAATATTTATGCAAATATAAATTTAAGCGCTTAGTGAGAATTTTTACTTTAACAAAAAAAAAACATACAGTTATCATAGTTAATTTCGCTCAAAAACCTTTAGTCTTATACTTTTTCAAAAAAGCTAACGTGAAAATACGTTTTGAAAAAAGAAAAGCACAAAAATATTTGCTATAAGCAGAGGAACTGTACGACTTAATTAATGAGTGCCAAAAACGAAATATAAATCCAAAATCAAAGTAGTAACGTATAAAAATATAGTGATTCGGATAGTAAAGAATAATTATAAACTTGTTTTTCAAGCAATATAAATGAACTATCAATGATTATAATTATATGTACTGGTTGGTACAAAAGAAAATTAATACCCAGCAACAAACTAATAAAATTCCGCGAAGAGTTATTATCGCTAATCTTAAAAATACCCAGTATGCATTTCATAAATTTGCTTCTGGATATATTTATAGGTTATTAGTGACTTCTTAGGGGGATATTTATATGCAATTTGTTTCATGATTTACGACGTTTTAAAAAAGTATTGAAAACCTCTTCCAAAACGTCATAAATCAAGACCTTATCACTTAATGAAAAGTAATATTCCGTTCTAAGGGAAAAGCGCACTGCATTTTCTTATAGGAATTTGAATAAATAGTTTTAAAATAAAGAAATAATGTATATTGCTTAAGTATTTGAAAGCACTTCATTAATGAATTCTTTTTTCTCTTAAATTTTATATATTGAACGAACTAGTTGCAAATGAATTTTAAATGAAAATTAAAGATTCTCAGATTTCGAATAATAAACTACGATGCTTCACAAATTGTTTATTTTTAATTTATCGTTTTGTTTTCTAAATTAATAACATTTTGATGATATCAGCTTATGTTTTTTATATGGCACAATATTAAATGTTAAGTATTAGGATATTCATTGTGTGGGATGTGTGGCATTAAATGCAAGTTATTTTTGCGTGCTTCTCTGTGAAAAGTTACCTTAATGAAGTGACTTTTATGACTTCGAAAATGTCATACAAATAAGCCTCCAAGACAATGCACCAAGGAAAATTTATAATTATTTTTGGTCGATACAAATTCATGATAAAGAGTAAATGAAATATATATAATTTAATTAATTTATTTATTTATTTATTTGACTTGAAGTAAATGACATCTCTAAAGGAATTCCAGCGTCCAGAAATAAATTCCAGTCTTTGAAGCTGTGTTTTGGATAATTTTTGGGAATTATTTCTGGGATGATTAAACATAGAGAAATAGACAACAACTTGGTAATTTGAACAACTTTTTTTAATATTCTAATAAATATTGTGGTTATACCTTTCCATTACAGAAAATTTTAAATGTCTTTAAATATATATTTTCGAGCAGCAGGCAAAACTTTAAATAGCAGACTTTTGCCACAGCACGCCCTCTAAGTTATAATATAAGCCTTCACAAGTGAAGTAGTGTTGTTTCACTGATTTTTTTTTGAAGGGATGCACAACAATAATTACATATAATATATGCAACAGGAAATTAAATATCAGTGTGAAGCCTGTAGAAAATGTACAAAATCCAGCCCGACTTTTGTATGCGATCCTGTAAGCCATCTGATATTTTTATTTTCTATAGAGAAATACGTTAACAATAATTTGTAGTGTTGGTTTTAAGAGAATAGCTCTACCACTATTATGAAATGGTATGAATAGTTTTTAGCCGAAAAGAAAAAAGCATACACAATAAAAACACGTTTTCCTACTCTCTATTCTCGTTTTATGCGAGTATCTATTTAGTAATACGAGTAATATACAGTAATTAAAATTATTAACCAATTTATATTTTATCGAAAGACACGCGTTATTTTTTATTTGCAATTTGAATACCATTTTTTATTCTTCTAATAAATATTATGATTATGCCGTTTTATTACAGAAAACTGGAAATATATTTAAATATATAGTTTTGAGCAGTGCGCTACAAGGCATTTCGAGAACTTTTAAGTAGCTGGCTTTTGACACAACATCCCTATTAACCCTTTGAGGCGCAACCATTTCACAATGCTGGTAAAAGGGCAGAGGTTGCCATCGCTCGACTTAACTACCAGCAAGATGGCGGACGATCGAAACGTTCATCGCGTGCCACAGATCTAGAGACCCTTTTTTGACGACAGCTGGCTGTGCTGCACAGCCAGCTGCGTCAAAAAGGGGGTCTCTAGATCTGTAGAAATCAAATCTATTCTTCGTGACTGGCAACAGTTAAAACGTCGGAGTTTGGTGTTCCCAGATAAGGGAACACTGCGCTTTAAAGGGTTAATAGTATGTAAGTTATAGTATAAGCCCTTAACAAGTGAGCTAATACTGTTTCACTGATGCGTTTTCTACTATAATATGTGCAGTATGTATTCTACTATAATAAGTGCTGTATGTTTTCTACTATAATATGTACTGAATGTTTTGTACTATAATGTGTGCATATGTGCATAAATATTTGCGGGAAAGTAAATATTTATGTGAAGCCTGCAGGAAGTGTAGAAAATCCTGTCCAACTTTCGTATGCGCTCATGGGAGCCATTGAGATATAATTTTTTAAAAGTAATACGTTAATAATAATTTGTAATGTTGGTTTTAGGAAAATATCACTACCACCATTATGAAATATAAAATAGTTTTTCCCCGAAAAAAATAAAAACATGTTTTCTTACTCTATACTCCCATTTTATGCGACTGCCTAAAAGATATTAACCAATTTATATTTTATCAAAAGACACTCGTAATTTTTGGTTGAGACCGTGAGCGAATATAATTTTTGTTAGAAACCAGGCTCTGAAGCATATTAGCACCATAAAATGTTCGTGTCGTATCACTAAATTTCTTCTTTTATGAAACGAAAAAGACGTCTCAATATATCTCGTCTCTTGCGTAAAAAAAAGAAATTCTACTAGACAATAAATTCCAGGGCTCTTCTCGAATTTGATGTTATCGAAAAATATCTGAGACGGGTCGGTGCACATTTCCTTGTAAAAAAATATAAGGACTACTATTCGAGAAAAGCATGCATCTTATTTTGATCATCTCGTGTTTATATCCAACTAGATTTATACGTCGTGTCACTGCTTGTTTCATTTCCGAAAACTGAAAAGGGGGATTAAATTTTACTCCCTGATTTCTTCCACTGTTAGCGCTAGATTGCTATTAACTCTCGAATGGCATGAAAAATGTCGCTCCTTTTTATCTCCATGAGTGTACCCTGGTGACGAGGTTACTAATCTTTTACCTGTATTTTAATCACATTAAGAATAAGAAAGCGGATAGAGCTTGTTGCCACGGAATTTAGTACTTATCTTAGGAAAATAAGATTTCCAGTACAATCAAATTATTCAATCACAGTTCGAATGGATTTATTGTGTTCTAAAATTTCCATTTGTTAGAGTTTTTAAAAAATTATGTACAAGGGCATTTTCTTTCGTCATCTATTTATTTTTCATTTTAATTGGAAATATCGCTATGGCAGACAAAAAACTTAAAAAAAAAATTTTTTTTTGCATACGTAAAAAAAATAGCAGATTTTCTAACCGGTGTATATCTGAGATAACAAAGATGAGTGTAGCTATTAAAGTGTTTACGGTTATTTTTGCGAAATTATAAAATTATTTTAAATTTATGAGCCAAGGAATGGCCGTGTAGATAAGACGCTAACAGTATGAGATAGCTGAAGAGTACAGGTACAGTGTTTTGTTTTCCAGCGTGACTGTCGATCTAACGGCCTGGTGTTTTGGGTGGTTTTCTCCAGATACAAAAGGAATACGATTTAGACCTTCTTAAAAAGGCCGCTGCTCTCGCCATCTCTCCTTTATGCAGATAGCCCACGTTTGTCTTAACCAAACACAAACTAAATTTTAAATTGGTAAAAAGTTTCTTCGAGAATTTCAGGTACATGCTACTAAAAAAGCAAGCGGTGTACGGAGAAAATATAAAACAATTTCCGTTTATATATTTACTTTATTTTTCTTTCATTTTCACTGTGGATTTTTCTCTTTACTTAAAAAAAATGATATAAAGATTTTACTTTCAATTGCTATTTACGTTCTTTAATTTGGTATGCATAAAGATAGAAATCTATCTATGCCAATGTCTGAGATATTCTGATATAAATGGGTAATAAGGAAACGTTATGGGCAAAATTTTAACGACCTCAGTCAAATTCAAAATGTGTTTCCGGTGCCACACCGGAAATACGTCACGAGTTATTAATTATTTCCCAAATTCCCAAGTCAAAAAAATACTCGCAGGAAAGAATAAAATTGCCATGCTGTTCTCATGGTCAAAGTTAGAATGCAATTCGCTAAGGACTGCCTACAGTTCGCTGTTCCATCCCTACAGTTCGCTGAAAAAAAAAAAAAAAAATAGATTTTGCTCAAAATAACTCCTATCTATAGTGTGCGTTATTTTAAAGAATGAAGTCTTGGTTTTCTAATTCTTTTAAATGAAAATATCTGGTAGATAACATCAAAAAAGCATTTTAGAGTAAAAGAGAAATTTGCAATATGTTCAGATCTTCACAAAGATAGATTATAAATTTTCATTTTAATTGTCTTTCATATTTGAGACTGGAAACTTTTGTATCTTATTCAGAACAATTTAAAAGAAAAATTGTTTAATTAGGCTCATTAAACCGTCATTTATGTATGTAAATTGCACTGTGTGTACATACTGATTATAATACTGATCACATCTTCTCTAAATATTAAATTAAGAAGTATTGCTTCGAGTTCATTTTTTTTGCGACTGAAAACTCTTCCAATGTAATACCATAACTATCCCATTATTATTAATCCCTTTATTAAGCCTTATTATGAATTTTTTATAGTACGAATATTTCTAAATTATCATCAGCATTGGTGTATTATTGTTTTAAAATATATGAAATTTATATTATACAGGAGTTGTAAATGTAGCCCTATCATACCTGATTAAATACTTTTTCTTAAACAGATACACATGTATGTACATTTTATAAAAATAAAGATTTAATTTGTAATAAAATACAGTATAACTTCCATATCTCGGAGTCACCGAAAAATCGAGATATCGAGTTTTCGAGGTAACTATGTGAGATAAAAGAGAGTCAGTTTGTAAGGAAAAACACATTTATTAAAGATATCGGGGTTACACTCTAAATAAAATTAAAAATTCTGATTATTAAATTTTTCTCTAAATGTATGCAGCCGTTTTCAAATCAAAATCATATGAATTTTCTTTGTAATATTCTTTTAAATCTTTTGCCCTCAATTGTGTACATCTGGTCTGAAAGGGTTAATTTCAAAAGCTCTATGCTGAATTCACTTCATTTGTCCAAGTTTTCATTAAATATATGAATACTCTGAATTACAAATTTTCCCAGGATTTAATTCAAATACTTTTATGTTTTCATTCATCTACTCAAATGTTTTCATTAAATAGATGAACACTCTGAATTACAAATTTACCCAGGGTTAAAATCAAATACTTTTAGAAAAATGTTCAAGTGAACTATTTAAATGCAAGAAATCCTGCATTTTTGATTGGTTTTAAAATGTACTACATTCAACAAAATTTAATAGTAATTTAACTTTAATGTTGCTGTTGGGACAAAATTTTAAATAAACTAATTCTCTAGAAAAAAAAATAACAAATTAGTGCGTAAAAATATTATGATGAAATACTCAGCATAGAGGTAAATTTCGAGCATACGTGTTGCTATGCAAACAGTGTATGGCAAAATGTTACAAAGAATAAAACGAATTTTTTCATTCTCAATTTTTTCACTCGCATTTTTCAAAGGTATAAAACTAATTTTTTATAACGTAATGAAGAAAAAGAAATAAAATTTCAATTAATTCAAAAGATTTTTTTTACATCTTACTTTAATGTAATTTCGAAAGTGAAGCATTTTTTTAACAGTATTTCCTTTCATTCAATAGCTTTGAAAAACGCCACTGAAATCTGACCCCACAAAAAAAAATGTGTTGAAAAAGGGCTCAGGTTTTTCATTACCTTTCAGGAGCGAATTACTGAGATTTCATCCAAAGAATGTAGCTTTTATTAAAAGTCCTCCAAATATTTACGGACATTCCATACATCACATTCTTTTAAAATAGTTTTCATCCACAAATTCTACAGACTGCTGTGACAATTACAATTATTTCAGTTTCTTTTTCTTCTCTGAAAACGAAAAGCAAAACTTAGTTCAAAAGTGCACTCGCGAAAATTATCACATAGTTGTTCCTTTACCGGGGAAACAGCAGCTTAATATCATTCAGTTTTCAAATTTTTAGAATGTCATACTTACATGCATATCAATGAACATTTAGAATGTTTCACGAATAAAAGTTTACACTGATTTATCGGGTACTAAAATTTCACGTGAATACTCAACAAAAATTGCAGCTGAATTTGTCTAAAATACGTACGCACACTCATAAATTTATATAGTACATTCAAATAATATTACATTGGTATACTTAATGTAGATTGGCGTTCGTTTTATAAGGTATTCGACGAAATTCGCCAAACGAATACTAGATGCGGGTAAATTAAACTAGTAGATGTGAGATACGCAATGGTAATTTCTTTGCTATTCTTTTGTGAAAGAATGTCATACTTCTTTTGTTTCCAATGTTGTATTTCTAAACTTAATAAAATGCTACTTTTCTTGTTTGGCTTTATAGCTTCCGTCTTTGCATCTGACAAAACAGCATGGGTGGATTAAAGGGGGGGGCGGAGGGGGCGACGCCCCCCCCCCCCGAGAAAAAAGAAATTCATGTGAAAGATCCTATTTTACTTCCATAAAATGGATGCATATGTCAATCTTCTAACTAACCATGTGATGAAGATCACATATCTAATTTAATAATCATTTACTTTTGCTTTCTTTAATGTAATCTATCCAAAATTCAAGAATTCTAAATCACTTCTGTTCTCATTTTTCTGCCATTTCGGCTTTTAAATGTGTATATTTACATTTCCCTGTATGCACTATTCTTTTTGTTCTTAATTGTTTCGTCTCTTCAGACCGGTGTGCTAAAAATAGATTATATTGCGCCCGTTTGCAAAATCAACGGCCTTTTTTAATTTCCTCTTGGCATCCTGCTGGCGTAAGTTTTTTAGTTGTTCCCCTGCGACGACTTTAAAATTATTTGCTCGCGATTACGTCATTGTAATTTTATTGGATTAACTGTTAGGGTTGCTTTGGAATTGGCGCTATTAATCTCAGCCAAGTTATTGTTCTTGCCAATGTGTAATTCTGTGCTGGCGTAATTTTTAAATCAATCTACCTTCATTTCACTGTCCATATAGGACGTCATTTTATTTTCGCTGAGCCACCACCGCCCGTTATAATAATGTTTCAATAGTATATTTTAAATAAATTGTTTTCAGCATTCAATGTCTTTTTTCTTTACTGCAATCGAACCTGGATTTTCATGTCACAACGCAATTCTATAGTTTAGAATATCCCAAGCAAATAACTTCTTTACAAACCACCCCACCGACAAACTAACCGCCCCCTCCGACAAGCATGCATTAATCCGCCACTGCAAAAACAGCAGACTCAAAGCGGACATGATATTAAAAACAGAAAAGACCTTATTCCACGAACGCCGATTTCGGTGATGTCATGCAAACAGAAAAATTACATTTCTCCTGATCTAGAACACCGATATGGTTTATTGTCTGCTCATTCTAAAGCTTGTGGGAAGGACCCGTTTTGGGGACATTTGACTGCTTACAGCTAGAAGGGTGTTTGGGGAATCGCCGATTACAGTTTTTGGCTACAGTTCGATTTTTTAACTTCGACAATGTTTCAGCGCTTGTAGCTCCTCATAAAATAGATATATCTTGATGTAAGGGGTGCCACACTATAGGATTTTTTCTCCTCTTTCTAGATATGTGCTTATTTTGCACGTAGGTCTTTCAGAAACCTCACAAATTTTAGTTTTTTTTTCAGACGATATAGTAAAAAACATAATTTCCTTCTATCCACCATACCTCGGAAACGGTTAGAGATAGGGAAGTTTTTCTACGGTGTTCTTTGCGCCACATGGGCTGTTCTTTCAACCTTTTTCGTTTGGAAGATTATGTCAAATTTACCCTGTATATCACATAAAAATATCCTCTCAAAACTCTAAATTTTTTATCAGCTCCTGTTAGCTGTAACAGCTTTCGTTTTCAAACAAAGGATTTGCCTCGGGATCTGTATTTATTAAAAAGGCATTTTCTATATCCCCTCGTTCTTCCGTCTCATAGTCCTACGGATCTCAAGAATTTCCAGGGATTATGAGCCTACATAAATCTTTGTTGCTACATAAATCTTTGTGAAAAGCTAAATAAAGCTTGTTAAAATAAAAATATGTTCTAACCCAGGAATATTTCTTTAGTACATCGACAGCCACAGCCACGAGGATCGGAATTGCTCCAGCGTCCCGTGGATTTCCGTGAATCTTCGGCCAGATTACAACACCAACGAGCGGCAGCCGATCATATTCCTATGTACCAAGCCGGCGCCATCGGGATATTACCTGGCCTGCTTGTGCACTCGTAAAAAGACCTGCGGGCGTTTCCTCATTGGTTTGATTGGGCCGTTAGATGGCATATCTAAGTGCTGGAGCCAATAAGTGAGCATCTGTAGCCTCTCCGGATGACTCATCGGAGTGCACAAGCAGGCCCGGTATAATCACGATGGCCCCGACCACTCTCGCCACGACTTGAAGAAATTAAGAGCAAGCCCAGCTCAGGGATCAAAGCGGTGTCCCGACCTGGCGCACCTTTCATGTATTTGTGTATATATATGCAGTTAACTTCCCTCGCGAAAACCTTTTACGCTCACAGGCATGACGACATATAGCAAATGGTGCAAATGATAAATAATCACATTGCATAGTGTCGTAACACGAGCAAATGCAAGCGTATTCTCAGTGGTGTGCTGCTATTCCTTTAAAATTTACAACTTGAACAAAGTATCACTGGGAATCAGTGGCGTAGTCAGAAATTTTTCATGGGAGGGTTTTACGACTACTTCAATTCATATATATGTATAGGTGTGTGTGATAAGGGAGTGAAGAATATACATTTTGTATGGCAAAAAATTCCTCAAGGGGGGAGATTATGACCCCCATAACACCCCCCCTTGTCTACGCCACTGCTGGAAATAATTGTCAACTGAAGGTAAGGGTTGTCTGCCTGTAGTTTAAAGAGAACTACTCCTAAAGCGCAAAACTATTCCTAATGTAGAAGACTTTGTGTCAGAGATTACGTTAGATGACGTATCTCTAACAACCTTTAGAAGGTCCGCAATTCACGCTTCTACAGGTTGGACGTTTTCATTCCTGACCAGTGGCTATTCACACTTTGCAGGAAATCATTATAATAGTATCTAAAGCAAAAATACTGTAGCACAGCAAAAACGAATCACGAAAATCCATATAAAGTCTTTGAGGACGCCTTTGTAAGGCAGACCAAATGAATTTTTTTTTCATGCTCCGGCTACGTTTTGCAGTTAGGAGGGACTATCATTACTCGACCGTTAAGATGTGCACCAGTTATTGAGAAAACATCAATTTAGCGGAGTAAAATTAGTATGCAAATTAAAGACTTATTTGTAATCCTCCAAGAAAATGTTCGAACAAATTTTGCAAATTTTTAACTTCAGCTGAAATTTTCAAGCTGTGTGCGCATGAAACTTTGAGATATATCAGTTAGAACTTAGCATTTTTACTCTAAAATTTCACAGACAAATGCATATGTGTGTGTGTGTATCATTGTTCCAGAAAATTCTGCTTATTTTTGGGTTCGTAACTTAGAAGCCCAGTTTTTTATAGAAAGTTCTAGAAAACAGTCCAGTTAAAAGGACTAAACACAAATTTTATTCCAGTACACACTACGCCGAAATTAACCAGCAGTAGCTCGATTTTTAACAGTCATATTATCACAGAACTTTTCTCAGATGCCGCATTTTGAATACAATTAAATCTCTCCCTAGTATAAAATTCAGCGGAAATGCTTGAGCAAAACTCTCAACTGCTCCTCAGTATACAGCAATGAAGAATTATGTATAGATGTGTGCATGGAGTGGAGAAAGTGTTTTATAAAGCATGGTGTACAGCAACTGTTCAGCAAACCAACTATACATTTATTACGGTGCGGTTTGCAGGTTTGAATATCATTTCGTAAATGGGAAAGAACAGGTTTACCCATTCGAATTCAGTATTGTTACGAACGTGCTGCAACTCATATTATATGCTTACTTCTTCATTTCAAAAGAGCGGTTGGAGTTTTGGACGATTTTCTCCATATGTAAAGTGATTACGCTTTCGAAACCCTTAAAAAGTCTTCCCCGCCAGGCATCCCTTCCTTAGTCTGATAGCTCTCGGGTATCTTTGCCTCAACACAACGACAACAACAACTTTTGAAAATGGGTGACCATTTCAAATATGACACCCTGGCGTAATTTCTTTGAATACCTCAGCGAAAGAAAATCTACAAAGGACCAATGCATTTGCTCCCAACTTCCACCCACTTTAAAAGCTGAAGCATTTCGTTGTTGCAGTAAACCAGGTGTTAAAAAATCTTCTCTCATGCGAAACTTCAACTCAATCGGTATAGCACTGTTTTTCGGGAAAGTGGAGCAGCACCGGTTCGGCCAGTGCTTGGGAGGGTGAAAACCTCTCTCGACCGGGCTGCTGTGGAACCGTGTACGCTAATGGGAGCTGGTGCACGTAAAATCTGTCCGTGGCTCCCATGTCCTCCATGTTCAGACGATGCCTCTGGGGGTTCCGATTTTAGGTGCTAGGTCTCTCATCTGGAATTGGTTCGAAATTAAGAGACCCTGATCTGGAATTGGTTCGAAATTAAGAGACCCTGATCTGGAATTGGTTCGAAATTAGGAGACCCTGATCTGGAATTGGTTCGAAATTAAGAGACCCTGATCTGGAATTGGTTCGAAATTAAGAGACCCTGATCTGGAATTGGTTCAAAATTAGGAGTCGGACTTCGTCCCACTGCGGCTCATTATAATGGAAGCCGTCCCCTTTTGCCCATCGCCGTCCTATATGGAGGATCTGGCATTGCTTCGCGGTTGCCAGAAGGCAATAAGAAACAACAAACAATAAAAGTGCTTATTTAATGAAAACATAATGCACAGATACGGCTCCATTTTCATACATTTCGTATTAAAATAGAGGACATTTGATTTATCTACGCTGATATGACCTGGGACTTTTATTTCACCCATTTCGTGTTTCCATTTATTCGCTAGTCATTCAGAATCTCAAAAAGGCCTTTAATTCATATAAATACCCAACGATAGCCTCCCCTCACCCCCATATGTATAAAGAGAAGGTGCTGGCGTTGTGGTAAACCCTTCCCGAAATTATATTCCTGAAACATATGCATGAAAATTACCGTTTTCGTGGTGTAGTCTTCATTGCATAATTCGAAATGTTGTTGTATTTGGAACATTTATTTTCGGATATGTTAGCATGGTTCCAAGAACCCGCTGATAAATCCCAAGGAATATTAAATTATTTCCATTTTGTTTACTGTGGTGTATTTCCCTCGGGTTTGTGCTCATTTATACCTTTATAACTATGTTAATTTAGTTTATTGTTCATTCAGCATTTCAAGATTTTGAATCGAAATTGCAGTCATTTAAATCCCTATTGCCACTTCCGCCAGCCTATCTGTGGGAATCAGGGTATTTTGCAGTGACAGCAACCAAATCAGAGCAACGGAATCAACTGAACATAAGCAATTCATTTCAGGTTTCATTGTCTCCTATTACTCCCATAGGAAACCGACTCGTTGCAAAGAAACAAGCTCGGGGTTCATTGAATTAGCGTTCTAGTGAGTTAACCCCTTAACGCGCAGTGTTCCCGCTCTGGGAACACCAAACTCTGACATTTTGACTGTTGACTGTCACGAAGAATAGATTTGATTTCTATAAAAATAGTTGCGGGTGACATAGCTCCACGAGAATCCTTTACTTTTTAGCACGTCATTTCCCGTAAAAAAAAATTGTCACGATTATTTTTAAACAGCCCTGACGTCTGCTGAAAAGTGGAAGAAGGCGAGAACATCTGGATAGATTGCCCAATGCTGAAAAAAGGGCAGCCGTTGCCATCGCTCGACTTAACTACCAGCAAGATAGCGGACGATCGAAACGTTCATCGCGTGCCACAGATCTAGAGACCCTTTTTTTTGACGACATCTGGCCGTGCCGGCACAGCCAGCTGTCGCCAAAAAGAGTCTCTCGTTCTCTGCGATGAACGTTTCGATCGTCCGCCCTCTTGCTGGTAGTGAAGTCGAGCGATGGCAACGGCTGCCCTTTTATCAGCATTGGGAAAGGGTTGCGCCTCAAAGGGTTAAAATAATTTTTTGTATTACTGTACCTTATTTTGAAGCCATGTTTAAATACAATTAAATTAAAGTTATTAAATCAAAACAATCTAAAATATAAATAATCAACGTCCCCCCTCCCCCTACCCTAGCGGGAGGTGGAAAAATTATAAAAATGTTGACCGGTCTGCAGCGAGAAAAAGGTTGGGAATCACTGCTCTACAGCATTAAAACTGTCGCAGAAGTTATGCAATTGAAAATATAATCTTAAACTATGGAATAAAATAATCAGAAATCTTACACTAAAATGCACGTAATATACACTACTTTAATATCCCCCTACCTGAAAAACAATACTCAATAAAAGTCAGATTAGAGTAGGGCATGCTTATAAGAAAAAAGAAGTGGGGATAGATATTTACATTTTATCCGAAATCCTGAAACTCTGCCATGAAAATGAACAAATTCCTAAAACAGTTTCCAAGGCGAATAGAGCAAGCACTTTTTCCTTGGAGTCGGAATTTTGTGAAGCTATTGTAATACTTTTTTCTTCAAACAAATGAAACGGTGGAAAACGAGAATTTCGACAAACAGCTTAAAGTAATATAAACTGGTATGAACTGTTTAGCAATAAAAATATAACCTTGCGTGAGTTATGGTAAACAACAACAAATATTTTAATCGAAACAGTATTATTGAAGTTTGAATTGTTAAAAAAAAAATTTAATAGTTTAGATTTATATTGTAAATTTATCATATTTAAAAGTAATGCAATTTTACTTTTGTAAAAAAATGCGCTTCATTTTGCATGCGCGTTATTTTTAGTTAAAATGCGCTTTTTTTTTTCTCTAGTGAGCCATCGGTCATCCAGGAATTTTTTGCATGGTACAAATAAAAAAGTAACATACTAAGCACATTTAAAAATTAAGTTTAACCCTTGGTTTACGATCACTTTTTGAAATTTTCAACTTTGTGAATTTTTAAATATTTTAATAATAAGAAAATATTTTTTTCATTAATTACAGGGAAACTTTGATCTTATAAGAACACCTAGCAAAAATTTTGCTCCCGTGAAATTGTTTTTTTCAAATTTTAGGAGGATGGTCGTAATTAACAAACAATTTCACAAAATTGAAAAAATATTTTTTCGTTAATTATAGGGAAACTTTGACCTTATAAGAACACCTAGCAAAAATTTTGCCCCCGTGGAATTGTTTATTTCAAATTTAGGAGGATGGTCGTAATTAACAAACAATTTCACAAAATTGAAAAAAATTACTACCAAGATTGGGGTCATTGGGACTACATGATTTTTTTATACTTACGCTTACAACTTTTGTTTGATCAATAGAGACTACTATTTTTTTTTTGTTTAATCGCAACAGTATAATTTGTTGGGCGATTAAAGTTACCCTGGTGCGAAAGTAATTTATACAAATTGGGTAATGAGGTTATACTTTCTACATAGTCAATCAAAATATCGTCTTGCTCCCAGGTTGTGTTGGAAGACCTCATTCTATAAAATAAAAAAATGTTAAATATAAGAATTTTGAATAAAAATCATAGAAATTGTATTAAGTAATGCTTTCTTGACTTTTTAAGAACAAAATAAAATAAAGAAATAAAATCGGAACAAATATACTGTTCTTGGTAAGTCGCCTGCTTTTGTGATCATTTGATTATGAAAAAGTAACTATTTATTTTAAAGAAATGTCCATGGTCTAAAGAATTTTTTTTTATTTATGTAGCTCATTTATTTCTATTACAAACTCTTATCTGGTAATATTCTAATGTCTTGGAATGTACTTTCTGGCTCTGTTCACAGGCTACAACAGTAAGTTTTAAGCATTTGACTTTTTTTGAATAATCAATAACAAAATTTCCTAATTTTAATTTATTTTCAAGAATATCAAATAAATAAAATATTTTAAATCATTTTTGCTTCATTTTTTTAAGTGATATAAGGTAGAAAATGTTTTTTTCAGGGCAGGATAACTTTTTCAACTGTATTTTTATACGTGTCATAATTACTCACTTCTTAAAAAATTGTGGGGTAATTATGACCCTGTATTTAAAAATATTTAACTACACTAGGAAAAACAAAAATATGCCGGAAGCTCTTAAATACATTACCAACATATTTTATAGTATGAATTAGCTTGCCTGATTTTTTTTTTCTTTCACTTCAGGTAACTTTGGATACCGAACCGTTAAAGCCGTTTATTAAAAATTTCGATAGGGTATTTGTTTTTCAATCGTTACTACCTTAAAAACGCTTACTACCAATGAATAAAGATAACTATCATGAAAACTACATAATAAGCTTTACGCCAAATATTTTTGCGCTAGTTTATCACTATAGATTTTTTTTATAGATTTTTTATAGATTTTTTTAAATTCCGCTGGTCGTAATTACCCCTTCTTACCCTACCCTATAACTTTCTGAATTCATATTTTGTATGTTTCATAGCTGGATACATCAAGATCTGAAATCATTATTTAATTCATATAAATGCTTGATAAGATCCTAATTTTGTAACATTTATAAAGAGAGAGTAAATCCAAGATGAACGTGTACAAAAGCACCCCAGATATTTTGTCAGTGCAAATACGTGAAACTTTTTTTTTTTTTTTCATTCTGAATTTACGCAACATAAACGCATCGCGGCAAACAGTGCATCAGAATGATAGAATAAAACGATAGCTATACGTTTTAGATTGAAAACATAGTCTGTAAAATCAGTGGACTAGAGTGATCCAAAATCTTGCATTATCATGCAGTGTTGCAGATATACGATGCTGAATCATCCCAGTATCTGGAACAAAGGTCTCAATAAAAGACAGATTAGGGTAGCGAATGCTTTTCCACCAGAAAAAGAGGGTGGATGTTTACATTTTATCCGAAATCCTCCAGCAATGGTGAAAATGAACAAATTCCTAAAGCACTTTCCAAGACGAGTAAAGCTAGGATTTTTCCCGAGAGAAGGATTTTCTCTAAAGAATCATAGTACTTTCTTTTTTCGACAAGTAAGGAAACAAGAAAATAAACGAGCCTAATAGATATCCTACCAAAGAAAGAAAAAGTGAGAAATATAGACACAATATAGGTACATTATATTTAATGCATCCTTTATACAATATTTTCCAACACAACCTTATATGCGAATGTCATACTGAATAAAGAATATTTAAAGTTAATCAATTCGTCATCTTTGTCGCAGTTACTCACGATTAAATTTTTAGAAAAATGCCTAAATTGTCCAATTCCTTTAGGCTAAGTAGCGCAGATCAGCTTTGTATAAAAACATAATTGTGACTCTATATAACATCGGTTTTACTTGACTGGTTACCCAATAAAATACTAATTTGTAAATTTAACAACAGACAAAGGACTTTATAAATGATGCATTTGTAGGCTTTACCTACTAAGATTTGATTTTGATTTTTTTTTTCTTGTTTCTATTACATTTTCATAAATTTTTAAGTGTTACACTAAAAATTTTAAGCTCCGACGTATAATATTCGCATAAACACAAATTTGATAGGATTATCTTATATTTTAAATTATTCATAAGGTTTTTTTTATAATTTTCTTCTTTTATTTTATACATTATAAAAGTTTAATTGTCATTGTAAAAAATGTTAACAAAAAGGGTTCAAGCAATACGATACTTATTTAATTTGCAATTCATTGCAAAAACTTGACTGAAAAAAAAATTACAATATTTTATTTTTATCTTGAGCTTAGTTAAGACTGACCTTAAATGAATTTCATTCTAAATTGTGATTTTACTTATAATAAATGCATAAAATATTTCAAATAAACTGTTTAAAATCTGTCAAACAGATGTCAATACACATATAACCATCAAAATAGCCATTTGAATAACTACTAAATACAGTAGACCCCCTGATAGAACGGTAGATACATTCCGTGTTTATGAATCCGCGTTGTACGAGTCACAAACAGATGAACAGCATCAGCAGGTTAACATTTGTCTCACTCTTTCACCGTGTTGTACGAGTCTTATTTAATATGTTATAGGAAAAAGATTGCAATTTTCAGCCGTGTTATACGAATCTGTCTTAACAAATTCAAGTTTAAGTACTTGAGCTAGCATTACTATTCTCAGCAAACACACACAGGTTCTCTGAACGTCTATTAACGTTCAGAAAACGTCTTCTGAACGTTAATAGACGTTCAGAGAACCTGTGTGTGTTTGCTGTAGAGATGAGACGGGCTCAGCCCGAGCCCGAAAGCCCGAGCCCGAGCCCGGGCCCGACTCGGGCTCGGGCTCTGTAATTCACGATTGCGTTCGGGCTCGGGCGGGCTCGGGCTCGTGAAAAATTTCTCCTTTGTTGAACATACTCCTTGAAACAGATTTTAAAAAGTGATTCATGGGATAAATAGACATACTTATTTTAAAAAATAGCGGCACGGGGGACTAGAAACTAGAAGGTATGTGAATCTCCAAAATTTATTGTATCCTATTAATGAAGTAGTTAAATTTATTTGTCTTTAGCTGAAATTTCGGGCTCGGGCGGGCTCGGGCTCCAACTTTAATAATATTGCTCGGGATCGGGCGGGCTCGGATTAAAAGTCCTCGGGCTCGGGCGGGCTCGGGCTTCAAAAAATGAGCCCGAACTCATCTCTAGTTTGCTGGGTTGTTTTTTTTTTCCAAAATGTTTGCACAAGGACTCTAGCGTTACAAAACTCTACATACAGTCGAAATAAATCATGTTGAGGAATTACATACTTGCAGTGATAGTATTGATTGTAATAAGTGTGTAATACTAAAATGACATTTTCTATCTCTATTCCACTTCAGTTAACTTAGGACCGTCTAATGTTTCTTACACATATCTTTTACATAACCCTTCCATTTCATCTCTGTCTACTCAAAGGGTCGTGTCAAAGTTCCATTTTCTTTATGGATGTTTGCAAAGTAATCTGAACTTTGTGACATTCAGGAGGGGGAATGTCAATTCCAAGAAACACGAATATCAACGCTTCAGAAATTATATTCCCTACGCTCAAAAGAAACATTACTCAAAACGGTGAAATATTTTTCATTCTTACAGCTCAAAATGTCCAATACATTTCAGACTTTGAATAAACAGGAATGCCTCTGAGTAGAACTTATTTTCCATACCAATACAATAAAAGTATCGCAAGCAGTTTCAGAGCGAAAAATCTGAAGTTTAAAACAAGAGGATATAGAGTGGATACGGAATCTCACATACTACTGTGCATCAAATGTGTGTAGTTGAAACAAATGCTGTCTGAAATAAAGATTTCAATAAAATTCAGATCAAGGTAGGATGCTAATAAAAAGAGACAGTGTGATTTCACTTTTATATTGTGCCCTACAAAAAGGTTAAAATAAAAAATTCCAGGGTTTTTTTTTTCTTTTAAGCACTGGAGTAAGGGATACCAGGGCTAGTTGGGCGCAGTTCTCAGCTATCGATTTTTAAAAATTTATTCTTTAAGATTTTAACAAAATTGATTCACACCTTTAACCCTTTGAGGCGCAACCCTTTCCCAATGCTGAAAAAAGGGCAGGCACAGCCAGCTGCGTCAAAAAAGAGTCTCTAGATCTGTGGCACGCGATGAACGTTTCGATCGTCCGCCCTCTTGCTGGTCGTTAAGTCGAGCGATGGCAACGGCTGCCCGTTTTTCAGCATTGGGCAATCTATCCAGCATTTCTCGCATTCTTTCATTTTTCAGCAGATGTCAGTGCTGTTAAAAATAATCGTGACCATTTTTTTTACGGGAAATGACGTGCTAAAAAGTAAGAGCTTTGTCACCCGCAACTATTTTTATAGAAATCAAATCCATTCTTTGTGACTGGCAACAGGCAAAACGTCAGAGTTTTGTGTTCCCAGAGCGGGAACATTGCTCCTTAAAGGTTTAAAGCACAGATATTTCGCTATAATTACCCAAGAGTTCGGTGTTTGTAATAAATGTAGTTTGTGCTACTTTAAACTGAAGTAAAAGAAGAAAATGTGCACCAACTTGCCCCCTCACGGAGCAAGTTACGGATACCTACCGAGTAAGTTGGCACATGATCTATAAAAAGTTAAATGAAATTCAAATAAGACACGCACTTAATCGTACAAGATCGATCGAAGGACTAGTAAAAACTGCACTGTCATGCAAAAGAATAAACATCAAAGTACTGCAAACACAGAGAAAAGTGGGCTCAAAACTTTGGGCATATAAGGCCTGCTCAACGAAGACACTCGATTCGTATAACCCACTATGGGAAAATTGCACAAGTTAAATCGCAAGTATTAAGATGAGTATTAAAAATTAGAAAAAAAAAAAAAAAAAAAAAAAAAAAAAAAATTGGCAAGATAAAAAAAAATTAGAAAATCGTTGTAAATATCCACTGCACGTGGGTAATGTCGCAAAACTACAGACTTTGGAGAAAAGACGAAGAAACTTATTCTGTGACTGGATGCGCAACTTATCTACAAACACGCGAATTATCAGGGATGTGCCTACTTACTCATAGCCAGCCAGCCCCGTTCTTCCCTACTATTTCTTTCAATCCTCAATATTTGTACAAATCACAAATCACTTTTCAAATATGGCCGATGGCTTGGACACCTTTCATCATAATGAAAGAACAAATAGAACCGATGCATAGATTATCGACACCTCTCATAACCAGTCGTTTCCTGCTGTATTAGTGGACTTACACTCCAGTAATACATTCCAGATTAAGAAGGAGTTAAAAACTTCTCAAATCGGACACCTTTTATTTTAGCAGTAGAATTTAAACGCCTCTAATAAAACGTTCTACGGGTTCTAACAGGAAAATCCCATTCTGTTTGTTTGTTTGTGGGATTACGGCCGATTAGCTACTCGAGGGCTCTAGGCCGACGGGTGGGATGTCTTTCTAAGGGGTCCTAACCCGTATTTACGCTAAGTTTCGGAGAAAACCATGGAAAACTCCGAACGATTAGGTCGACGGACGCGCGATGGGACCCGAACCCGGGACCTTCACACTTCGCCCGTCTACCATTTCCAGTGACATAGCCACTGTGCCATGGTGAGGCTAAATCCCGTTCTGTGATTTTTAAATACAATGAGACACATTCCAACATGATGAAACAAAAATGGACAAATAGAGCCGACATAAAGATCAGGATACACTTTTAATATATAGTACTATTGCATATTTAAAACCTAAAAGTGTTTTAGATTCTTTTTAATTTAGCTTTTTGGGAAAGCTGTGATATCTTTACGCGACCTTGACCTTTTTTTTTTTTTTTTTTTTTTAGCGAAACAATGCTAACATTTTCTTCTAGAAAATAATTGAAACTATGAAATAAAATGATGAAATGAGTACTGTAAGCCAGAAAGAAAAAATTAGATGCATGTAGAACGAAAAAGAATATAGATGAGAGAAAATCTTAAGCAAATCATAATGGATTACCTGTTTCTATTGCAGCATAATGATGTACTGGTATGACTGCCGATTAAACCACTCCTTATACATGTTTCCGTCATTCATTCTTGAGCGACCTTTTCCTTTCTAGAATCCGAACCGATTCTAAAATACTCTTCCGGATAGTCTTATTCAGGGGCGTAGCCAGGGGGGGGGGATATCGGGATATATCCCCCCCCCGAAATGTTTGGATTAGTGATGAAATTCCGTCTATTTATACAGATATAAGTTCATATCCCCCCCGAAATATTTTCCAGGCGCATATCCCCCCCCCGAAATATTTTCCAGGCGCATATCCCCCCCCCCGAAAAATTTTCCTGGCTACGCGCCTGGTCTTATTGGCGCACTAGTGCTTCACGAATAGTTAGCCTGTCCGCTCATACCATTGGAAAAACGCGATGACAGAGACTGCCATTCTGCTCCTATCGTTGCATTCCAGCGTGGGTCTTCTAACTACGCTACATTCAAAGACCCGTGCCGGGTAAGCAATAGAGGTCACAAAAACGAAGTTGCTGCACAAAGATGGTAGTAATCAGGTTAAAGCAAATAAGACACTTAATTTTTAATCTTAAATCCTAAATATATGAGAGTAACTTAATTTGTTGTCGCAAAAGAGCTATCATAGTGCTATACCTCCACATTTTTCAACGGACAGCATTTTTTTTTTTTTTTATAATCCTCAGTGACATGTGCTGAATTTTGTTTTGACTGAAAATAATGAACATTTCTTAGATAAACTCTAAATCATTTTTGTCTTAACACCTCAATGTAATGGAATTATTTTGTGTTGGCGTATTCCTGTAAAATAACTATACACTATACACACCATTTTCAGTTCAAGTATATCGCAATAGGATATATAAGCTTTGCAACTGGAAAAAGAATAGATCTTTTGTCGATCCTTTGTCCAAAAAAAAAAAAAAAATCATTTTGTTGCAAAGTACTATTTTATGTGCGTTGTTTTATAACTTTCATAATTATTTTTTGCAAATAAACTTCTTCTAAAATTGGCAATTATTACGGCATGGACAATCAGATAAACCAACACAATAAACACTTTTCAACCTCCAAAAACCTGCATGAACCAGCTGAAAAAAAAAAGCATTCAATTTGAACTATCAATTTATACTTCTACCTCTCTTCCATCCATTTTGCTTTTCCTCTCCACTATGTGTTAATTCATAATGTCGATAATGTCCTGCAGTAACCCAGTCAGTATAAGAATTGGATCCGCATAAGAACACGGAAAAGGAAGCATTGCCAAACTTGGTCGCTGTCTGGGAGGGTGACAACCTCTCTTGACTGGACTGCTGTGGGACCGTGTACGCTAAAAGTTGCTGATGCACGTAAAGTCTGTCATGGTGGTGCCAAAGTCCTCCATGTTGGACCGATACTTCTGGGGATGCCAATACAGGTGCAAGTCTCTCATTTGGAATGAGTTCAAAATTAGAAGACCCCAACCTATGTCGCTGTTCCTCCCATTGAGGTTTATTAAAATAGAACTCATTATTTGCCCATCACCATTCTGCGTGGAGAATCTGGCGCTGCTATGAGGTAAGTCAGAAGGAATTAAAAACAACAGCAACAACGACATTACGTCGATTATAGAAGCACCATTGGGCATGCATTTAGAAGATCAGTTAACCCTTTGAGGCGCAACCCTTTCCCAATGCTGAAAAAAGGGCAGCCGTTGCCATCGCTCGACTTAACTACCAGCAAGATGGCGGACGATCGAAACGTTCATCGCGTGCCACAGATGTAGAAACCCTTTTTTGACGCACAGCCAGCTGCCGTCTCTAGATCTGTGGCATGCGATGAACGTTTCGATCGTCCGCCATCTTGCTGGTAGTTAAGTCGAGCGATGGCGACGGCTGCCCTTTTTTCAGCCTTGAGCAATCTATCCAGCTGTTCTCGCACTCTTCCATTTTTCAGCAGATGTCAGTGCTGTTAAAAATAATCGTGACACTTTTTTTACGGGAAATGACGTGCTAAAAAGTAAAGGATTCTCGTGGATCTATGCCACCCGCGACTATTTTTATAGAAATCAAATCTATTTTTCGTGACTGGCAACAGTAAAAACATCAGAGTTGGATGTTCCCAGAGCGGTAACACTGCGCGTTAAAGGGTTAAAAGAGGCAAGCATTTTAATTCTTCAAGAAAAAAAAAAAATTCGTGAAACCTGCTTTCTAAAATTGCATTTCGTAGAGCAATGATATATCTCTATTATTGTGCTTCTCAAAAGGTCCATTCCATTTCAATCTACGGATAAACATGAATACCTTCAAGCAATACTTATTTTCCATAGCAACAAAATAAAAGTGTCACTTGTAGTTTTAGAGTGAAAATCTGTAATCAATGGAGCGGACTAATTCTGGATCTAACATTATCATACATACCGTGCGAGAGATATTCGATTTTGAACTATACGCTTTTTGAAACAAAGATTTCAATAAAAGCCAGATTACGAAAAAAAATGCTCGGACATAAAAAAAAAAAAAATAAGTTGAATGTTTACATTCTTTTCAAAATCCTATATCAACGGTGAAAATGAACAAATTCTTAAAGTACTTTTCAAGACAAGTATTTTTTTTTTTCTCATAGTAGATTTTCGCAATGGAATCTTAATACTTTTTTTACGACAAATAAATGAAACAATGAAATAAAAAGGAGAAATGTATGTTCTCAGAGGAAAATGCAGAGAAAACTGGAGTAAAATAAAACTTTTCTTTTAATTCGTTATTTGAGCACTATGGTCTTAATAGGTTCAGTACAATAGCCTCAAAAACATTTTATTTGCTTTTGCAATTCACATTCAAAATGTGAAACCAACCAATTTAACTGTACAAAACTGATGAAATCGTTAACGTCAAAAAAAAATTAAAAACAAAAACTGCAAAAGTGCTCTACAATAAAATTTATCCTACTTATTAAATGAAATTTACGCTAATATAAACTGCAGAGTTAAATCTAAAACAATTAACATTTATAGATTATATTTTTCAAATTCAGATTTTATTAAAAAGAATATATATTTTTCAAACCAAATTTATAACGACGCATTTTGAACCACACGTACCATAACTAAAAGTAATCTAATTATTTACATTCTTATGATAAACAAATGATTCATGAACAAATTCCTTAAAACTCCATATGAATTAACTGGTTTTAATTTTCATTATTAAACTACCTTTAATATATTTTCTCATAGAAGTCACGCAATTTCTCTGTAAATTACTGCATAACATACTATGTAAAATAACTCCCAGTGAATGTACACTCGTGTAATCAGAAGATTCAATTAACAGGTTAAAGTGATGAGAGTTTCAATGTTCGAAACCTTCAAAATTTCGACGTTTGTTACCAGACACCTACGTGAGAGTCGTATTTATATTGCTTTTAAAATGGTCGACGTTTAACAGCACAGTCGGAGAGCACTTTGGTAGTGCATTCTCAGAAGTGTTCAAAACCGTCTTAAATTTTCGTTTTGCTCTTTAATACATTCGGAAAACAATGGTGGCTTATCTTCCCTCTTTTACAACTAGGGTTGCCAGGTCGCCAAACCAAATAGCCGGACAGACCAGGCAGTTTGGCCCGAGATTTGGGTAAAAAGGCCGGACAGCTTAGAATATTGAGGATTTTGTCTCAGTATTAATAGGTACAACAAAAAATTGTATGTAAAATCAAGCTTTTTAGATTATTACCATGAATCTTGTTAAATTGTAATGAAATATAAATAACATCGAATGCCAAATCAGTTCAAGTACTTTATTACTAATCAGCCAAAGTCACCAGTAAAAAGCCTAACAAAAGCTGGACACCGTTAAGTTTGGCCGTACACGCAATCAAAAAGCCTAACAATGTCCGGCTTTATCCGGACGCCTGGCAACCAGGGGCGTAGCCAAGGGGGGGTTAGGGCGGTCATAACCCCCCCATGAGGAATTTTTTGCCATACAAAATGTATATTCTTCACTACATTATCACACACACACATATACATGAGTTGTAGTAGTCGTAACCCCCCCATAAATAATTTCTGTCTACGCCCCTGCTGGCAACGCTATTTACAACTGACTAAGACTAGCCAGAGCACATACTATCTTTTCAAAACTATCCTAAATGGAGAAGTGCTTATCCCCACATAAAATAAAACCACGTAATATAATTTTTATTTGAAACGTAGTCTCTCTCTCTTCGGTCAAGTTATGAAGATGAGACATCTCGATGACATAAATATTCATGATTCTTAGCATTAATTTAAAACGGATGAACGGCAAAGAGATCCATTTTTTTTTATTTTTTGTAGTGCATATATATCTTCAAAAGTTCTCCACTTCTTGTTTTTCTTTATTCTTTCTTATGAATTTCGCCTACATTATCGGTACGGCTGAGAATCGATTCTCATTGCCGTAATTTTCATCCACTTGTTGTTATCCTAAACCCTTAAAAGATGTTATGCCTCTAGAAGCTCTATTAAAGTTACTAAATAAAAATTATTTTGCAAAATTTGAAGTAGATTTCATTCAGTATCATCGCTTGAGTGCTCTCCGGGAAACTTGTGGGGGGAAAAAATTAGTTTCCAGGATGCTTCAGTGAGGGAAAGAAGTCCTTCCCACGGCATATTTTTCATACTTCATCATAATTTTATATGTTCTACTTATTGAAAATATTTCTTTCCTTTTATTTTATTAAAATTATATTCAAATCTCATTGTGAAAAAAATACTATTCTTCTGTATTTTTCATTCTTTTTGCCGATGTTGAGTAAATCTCAAGGAACATGAATTGGAGGAGACCATTTATACTAAAAAATAATCAGCTGCCTCTTCTGTAAGAGTATGGCAAAGTGTGTATGGCATTTCATCGTTATCAAAATTAAAGTACTAGCTAAAAAGCTATTAAACTTAGCAGTTATTAAAATGTAAATTGTCTTGACGTTTAAGTTTATAGATGGATTGTATTTTTTAATACTTTTTACTGACTGTCCGGTCATTTAAGTTGATGCCAAAGTAAACAGTGAACATTTTTTTTTCACGAATTCTTCACGGTTTTAGAATTTCATTTTATTTCAAAATTCAGAAAAATCCCGTAAACAAGCATTTAAAAAATCCATTTGAAAACTAAAGCAAGAATGAAATGGGAACATTATTCTTATGGCTAAGAGTAAACATTTGTGTAATGAACCAGTGACAGTAAATTATTTTTTCGTAAACATTAGTGATGTTAAAGATTTAAATACTTTGTGAGAAAATATAAAGGTTTCTTTTTCTCTTTTCCACCATTCAAATGCCAATCTGCCTATTTGTTGTCACGCGAATTATTCGTACCATTTTCTTACAGCAAGAGAAACAATGCCAATATTTTAAATCACTTGCAGACGATTTTCCAAAAACTTTTTAAAATTCCACATTCCAATAATAAACGAGTCTCGACGTGTCCGAAACTCGTTTTCGGTTTCGCTGATGACGTTGAAGAATCCGCTGCTGACGTTATACTTTTATTTTTTATTTTTGCGAAATGAAATCGGTAATTGTTTGCTGCTGCATCGGAAAGAGGGTTGGGGGGAGTCGGGAAAAAAAAAAAAAAAAACGCATTCATCATTGTCTTTTGTTTCAAAAGTAACACTTTACTAGAACGCGTTCCCCGAAAATTGACAAAAATTTTCCTTCTTTCACGCCAGCTTTCGGAATCCTTTAGCCGTCAAATATGATGAATTGCCCGTGCCTCTCTTCCATAACATTGACATTCCCTATTGTTGCAGGCAATTCTTTCGAGTTGCCCCCCCCCCCCCCAACCTCCGAAATATTTTGGAAGTGAAAGGAAGAAAAAAAATAAAAATAATAAAAAGACCGTTCTTGAATATACTTGTTGAAGGTCTATGCTACTTACTTCCCTTTCCTTCCTAAGCAATATAATGCTTAGAAAGTTGTTTTACATATTTATGTGTTGCTATAAAATATGAAAAGGAGGGAGCATCTCACAGGAGGAAGAAGAAAATGGTGTATTCTCGTGGGTTTCTTGCTTTGCCATTTCCCTCTTTTTTTTTTTTTTTTTTTTTTTTTAGAAGGGCTTTCGTGGGTCGATACCGTGTTTTAAAAAGTACATTATCCTCTTACAATAAAGGCTCATAAATCCTTGAAAGAAGGAGGGGGAAAAAATAAAGTTTGATGGGCTTCCCAGACACCAGTGAATTGAACTCGATAATTTAAAAAATAAAACTTTTCCCCGAACTTCACTCATCTCGTAAAACCTTAATAGAAAGTTTTTTTTACAGCTTGTAGACAGTTTTACATCCTGAAAATGAGAAAATAATAATTTGCACAGTTTTCTATTTATAACATCAAAATTTTCTTGTTAAAAATTTGTATATTCATAGGTATCACTGCTTGCTAGTTAATATGCACTAAACCTGAAGTATCATATAATTTTTTTAATAAAAACCTTTGCTGCTTTTTGGGTGATACTTACTGAGTATATAAGAAATGATTTACAAATTTGTTTTGTTTGTTTCATTTTATGCCGTATGAATTGGGGGGCTTCCTTTTTAACTTTTATAATTATCCTTTTTACAAAGCATAGACGGTTCACACTTAACGCATTTAAAGATAGGAGCAAGTTAATGTATAAAATAACAATGCTTTACATGAAACTTTTTAACTTCAGCAAAAAAAATCCGTAAAAAAGCCTGTTTATTCACAAATTTTCACAATCGCTCAAAAAATAAATAAATAAATAAATCGTGGTGATATAAATTTATTACTGCTGAAATTTTAACTCAAAAGTTGTTTTATTACTTCTAATTTTAAAACATATACAATTTTCTGAAGGTAAAATAATAATAAGAAGAATTATAATTATAATTATAATATCAAGCTCCTGAAAATTACAAATAAACATTCTTTTCTCTTTCTTAGAAATATAACTTGTAAACTCATATTTGTGCTTCGTAAGTACGTGTGCATTTGATGAATAATAGCATTATTTAAAAACATTTTTAAATAAAACACAAAAATAAAAATATATCAGTGTGTGATCATTTTGGGGTAATACAAATGGTCCGGCCTTACTCAACTACAAAAAGCTTCTCCTTCGACACAGGAAGGAAGAACTAAAAGTAAACACAAGGCAAGTTGCTATTCGGTAGAACGAAAAAGTATACATAATAAAAGTTGAACGAGGGTGTTGGAGGAAGTGTATATATGGTCAGGTAACTTGCAGAAACCTAGCTATTATTGTTTTTTTTTTCGATTAATTTGAAATGTGTGTGCGGTGGCGCCTGATGATAGAGCACACCATTTCAATATTAATTCCATTTTCCGTCTATTTGCGGTTACATGTGATTAGGCTTAAAAAGCCCATCAGTTCTAATTTGGCGCTATATATCCAATTTATCCACTCTTTCATTGCCTTAAAAGGCTATATTTAAACACTTATCCGGTATAAGCTCGTTAATTGGCACCATGTGCTATCTACTTTTTTATTTTTTTATATTTTTACATTTTTTTCACTTTATCAATGGATTATCTTGGGATTTCACTTTACGTAAGTAAGCTATTATATATATATATATATAATAGCTTACTTACGTAAAGTATATATATATATATATATATATACAGGGTGAATCTAAACTCTTGGGCAAAACTTTAAGGGGTGATAGGGCACATAATAAGGAATCAGAATCATATAGCAATGGGGGGGGGGGGGGTCAAACACGCAGTTTTCACTTAACCGGTAATAATCACCTTGTGAAAAGTATTGAACTAATTAATTAACCAAGTTTCATACACAATAGGCTCGTCTCCAAAAATTTCATCCCTAAAATAAAATAGAATTTTGAAACTATGAATTTTAGTCTTCTGTTTTCGGAAAAAAATATATTGGTTTCTGACGAACAATGGTAGGAAAGTGCACTGTTGTTTCAACACTTTTTCCAAAGCGATTATTAACAGCTACATGAAGACGATATTGCCGACCTCTTAAATTTTTGTCCAAGAGTTTAGATTCCCCCCTGTGTGTGTGTGTATATATATATATATATATATATATTGTAGTATTTTTTTACTGGTGCGTGTTATTTTGCGAAGTTCTTGATTAACATTAAACATCAGTTTGTTTGGGTTTATTTTGTTTTGTTTTTTTACTGCAGAGAAAGATTTGACCATTGTACCTCTCGACACATTCTCACATTTTTTCCCCTAATATATTATAAGGATTTTTAAAAAAAATGATAATAAAATATCTACTTTCCTCCATTTCTTTTTACATTAAAAAACTTATAAAAGCATCCTGATACCTTCTAAATAAAACTTCGCCCTCGCAAGAACTTCAAACAAATGTACACACATATTTTATATAAACTGCTTCAAAAGAACATTCGAAGGATTTCGACAGAATGAACTTCAATAAATGTCATACCTAAGTGAAAGAATTTCATTTCAGAACTTCTAAGGATTACTCGCAGCATCGCGTTTTTTCCAAGTTGATATAACTGGCATCCTATTCTGATGGCGGCTGTTTATTGTGCAAATGGCAAGGGTGGTCAGTAGGACAAGAGAGATCAACTGCATGAGAGCTTGGCTTAAAAAACTCTTGTTCAATGCGAAATATTAAAAGCAACAGATAAAAGTTCCTGGGTGTTTTTTTTAAGTACCTGGAACGTCAAGTTCAAGAATGAAAGCATCTGTGAGAACGGCTCTTTAACACTTTCCCAATGCTGAAAAAAAGGGCAGTCGTTGCCATCGCTCGACTTAACTACCAGCAAGATGGCGGACGATCGAAACGTTCATCGCGTGCCACAGATCCGGAGACCCTTTTTTGACGACAGCTGGCTGTGTGCGGCACAGCCAGCTGCGTCAAAAAAGGGTCTCTCGATCTGTGGCACGCGATGAACATTTCGCTCGTCCGCCATCTTGCTGGTAGTTAAGTCGAGCGATGGCAACGACTGCCCTTTTTTTCAGCATTGGGCAATCTATCCAGCTGTTCTCGCATTCTTCCATTTTCCAGCAGATGTCAGTTGCTGTTAAAAATAATCGTGACCATTTCTTGACGGGAAAGGACGTGCTAAAAAGTACAGGATTCTCGTGGAGCTGTGTCACCCGCCACTATTTTTATAGAAATCAAATCTATTCTTCGTGACTGGCAACAGTCAAAACGTCAGAATTGGGTGTTCCCAGAACGGGAACACTGCGCGTTAAAGGGTTAAATTGCATACAACCAACTGATTTTAAATTCATAAACACTTAATATATTGAAAAAAGTAGTTATTCACGCTTTTTAAAAATAAATAATAACAATTTGTTAGCTGTTTTTGTACACAAGTGGGCAATTAATCCTTTAAGGCGCAACCCTTTCCCAATGCTGAAAAAAGGGCAGCCGTTGCCATCGCTCGACTTAACTACCAACAAGATGGCGGACGATCGAAACGTTCATCGCGTGCCACAGATTTAGAGACCCTTTTTTGACTCAGCTGTCTGTGCGTCAAAAAAGGGTCTCTAGATCTGTGGTACGCGATGAACGTTTCGATCGTCCGCCATCTTGTTGGTAGTTAAGTCGAGCGATGGCAACGGCTGCCCTTTTTTCAGCATTGGGCCATCTATCCATCTGTTTTCGCATTCTTCCATTTTTCAGCAGATGTCAGTGCTGTTAAAAATAATCTTTTGACGGGAAATGGCGTGCTAAAAAGTAAAGGATTCTCGTGGAGCTATGTCACCCGCAACTATTTTTATAGAAATCCAATCTATTCTTCGTGACTGGCAACAGTCAAAACGTCAGAGTTGGGTGTTCCCAGAGCGGGAACACTGCACGTTAAAGGATTAAGACAACATCAAAAACATTCAAGTGGCAATGGTAGCCAACTAAATTGCAGATGTCATATTTTGGAAATACTCTTATAATTTTTACTTTTTAAAGATGCATTAACATCATATTCCCAGACGTATTATATACACAAACGTAAAGGAAAAGCTGAAAAAAATACATATAAAGCAAATGGAAAAACAGAAGCTGACAGACAAATATTACCATAATCAATCTTAATGCCACCATGTTTGGTCAATGATACATCTTCTTTTTCCTTTGTCATGACAGGAGAAGACTGAAATAACTGTTAACCCCTTCAACTGCCCGAAATTTTTATTTCTGTTTTGCAGGAGCATGCACGTAACAAGAAAAATGGCGTTTATTCTACTGCTTTTGTATTTTTTTTTTTCCTTTATTCCTCTCTGTCTTGCTGAGATTCGTTAGTGTATATGTTTCATCATCATTCATCAAGCTTTTTTTTTTCCTCAGGATGAATCAGCGTAGAAGAGATTTAATATTGTAATGTGAATGTGATGTAACCGGAAGGGAGAATAAGTGTACCAAAAAATACCTTCGCATTCCTCAACAGTTGGGGAAAAAAAAGATTATGTTTTAACCCTTTAACGAGCAGTTTTCCCGCTCTGGGAACACCAAACTCTGACGTTTTGACTGTTGCCAGTCACGAAGAATAGATTGGATTTCTAAAAAAAACAGTTACGGGTGACAGAGCTCCACGAGAATCCTTTAACTTTTTAGCACGTCCTTTCCCGTACAAAAAAATGGTCACGATTATTTTTAACAGCACTGGACATCTGCTGAAAAGTGGAAGAATGCGAGAACAGCTGGATAGATTGCCCAATGAACATGATTTCCACTGAAATGAGTCCAGAAATGAAAATGTGGATTTCGGCCAATTATCTACGTTACGGGTCTAGGCAGGGGGTGGAGTTGCCCTAACGTGGGGACTTTCTAAGGGATTCTAACCCGTATTTACCCGAAGTTTCAGAGAAAACCACGGAAATCTCCGAGCTGGTGTGAGGAGGAACATGTTAAGGGACAATTTAGTAAAATCTATACTCTTTTTTTGCATGATACACCAATAAAAATATTTCTTTTCTAGAAGATGTAATATACACTAAATATGAGTTCGGGTTCATTTTTAAACCCTTTAACGAGCAGTTTTCCCGCTCTGGGAACACCAAACTCTGACGTTTTGACTGTTGCCAGTCACGAAGAATAGATTAGATTTCTACAAAAATAGTTGCGGGTGACATAGCTCCACGAGAATCCTTTAACTTTTTAGCACGTCATTTCCCGTCAAAAAATGGTCACGATGATTTTTAACAGCACTGGACATCTGCCGAAAAATGGAAGAAGGCGAGAGCAGCTGGATAGATTGCCCAGTGCTGGAAAAAGGGCAGCCGTTGCCATCGCTCGACTTAACTAAACCCGTGGACGACAGCTGGCTGTGCCGCGCAGCCATCTGCGTCAAAAAGAGGGTCTCTAGATCTGTGGCACGCGATGAACGTTTCGATCGTCCGCCATCTTGCTGGTGGTTAAGTCAGGCGATGGCAACGGCTGCCCTTTTTTCAGCACGGGACAATCGATCCAGCTGCTCTCGCCTTCTTCCATTTTTCGGCAGATGTCAGTGCTGTGAAAAATAATTGTGACCATTTTTTTACGGGAAATGACCTGCTAAAAGTAAAGGATTCTCGTGGAGCTATGTCACCCGCAACTATTTTTATAGAAATCCAATCTTTTCTTCGTGACTGGAAACAGTCAAAACGTCAGAGTTTGGTGTTCCCAGAGCGGGAACACTGCTCGTTAAAGGGTTAAGAGCTCTATAACATGCAAACTATTGAAGAGTGATATTTCTTCTATCATGTGATATTTTCAAAATTTCTATTTTAAAAGCACGAACCTTGAAATCTTCAAGCTACTTCTATCGAAATACGAATTTACATTGAAAAAGGCTAGAAAAAAAAAATATTTTCCATTTGCTATTTCTAGCGCTATTTCTAAGGTTTTGAAAGATCTTGGGGCAAATAAGTGAAATCGTCAGTATGGTTTATCGCTGAAAAAATTTAACTAATTTTTAAATTTAAAAAAAGTTTAGCTCAGGAAAAAAACTTGCCTCTGTTACGAATATTTATGTTTTGATCCGATAGAAATTCGAGTTTTTTGGTTTTCGATTGTGGTTTAGTGAAATTGCTATTTAAATCAGCTTATAAAGGACAACAGTATTTTTTTTTAAGTAAACTATAAAATATGAAAAAAGAAAACTTGTCAGAAATAATATTAACATGGGAAAACAATTAATCTAAAATACTAGTCATCCTATTAATTTACATATAATTATTAATTCTGATACTCTATCTTATAATTATTTTAACAGTTATACTGAAACAAATTATTGTCAGTGTTATTTAATATTTTATGCATACCAGAATCTTCACCACTTATTAATTATCTATTATATATTCTGTGGATTAGTTGTTGACACTTCTTCAAAATCCGTGAAAAAATAGCGAAATTTTTCAACAAAATGGTCAATTTTAAAGTAAAATTCAACCACAAGTGTTAAAAACATATGCTAAATCAAAATTTACGGTTCTCATTTCGTATTTTTAATATTTTAGGAAAAAATATTTTAATCTACTTCTATAAATAATTTTTTTTTAACATAAGGGGCTTTTTATGAAGTGATAAATTATTTCCAAAAATTTTAGTAAAATGAAAAGTAATTATTTTTAAATTAATTAGAAAATCTTGATGTATGTAAATATCTGGAAGAAATCTAAATCATAAACTAATACTTTTAATCCCGCATAAAATGTTATGACCAAAAAATACCATCAAAGTAAGCAATTCCATAGTGCAGTTCGACGCTAATCATTCCGTACGTATGCAGCATATCAGATTTGATACGTGTATACCCTTTTAGGAAAGAGACATAGTATTTTTAACTTTCTTTCACAAAATAAATCAAACAAGTTTTGTTTTATGTACTCTCGCGAAATGATAAATTACGCTTATAAATCTCAGTAAAGAAAGAAAAATAATGAGTTAAAAAAGTTCAAAAGAAAAAGACGGGACAATAAAAAACCTTTTGTGTATATTTTTATTTGGACTTCATGAAGAAAAACGAGTCTTATTTACAAAGCTATATAATAAATAACTACCAAACTTATATTTTCATCAAAAACCTTACAAAGTCTGGCAAACCACGCTGAAATTTAAAATTGGCTCTCGGGAAATATTCCCTTGAAATATCTCAATTTTAAATTTTCGAGCGTATGTTTAAGCGAAAAAGTATGATATTACTGATCTAATAAATACAAATGCTCCTAAAAATAATGCATTAGGATATATATTTTATGTACTTTATATGCTTTCTTTTCGAACAGCAATTTCACTGAAATCTGTTTGGGCAATATGTTTTATCTCAATTCTGGGAATAAGTTAGTTTTTGTCTTGTAATAAAGGAGAAATAACAGTAGGTTTTCTCTTGTGTGTACATATAAATATGTATTAAAATATTTTTATGCTTGGGACTGATGCAACTAATTTCCTAATAATTTTATAGTACCTTGAGTATTTTTGCAGTGTTTTAATTATATTTTATTGAATATAAATTCAAATAAAAGTTGTAAACAATGATATTAATTATGTTGCAATCATGTTTATATTTTCTCACTTCAAAATACTTCGATGAATTCATATTTTAACATGTTAGGTTTGTTTTGTACATTATAGTATCAACAAAAATTTTATAAAATATTTAGTATTTATCAAAGAAACTTTTTATCCCATAGATGCTATTGTTTACACATCAGGATTTTGAGTTGAATCACTTTTGAAATTTTACAGAAAGACAAATGCAACCGACGCGACGCATTGATTCTAATACACTTTCCAATATAACTAAAGAGGAAAAACACATAAGAGCTGCGTAGGAATTATGGTACACTTTTCAACATAAAGCAAGAAAGTCAAATACGACTTATCCATGGATCATGATGCATTTTCCAATATAATGAAAGAATAAATGGCGAGCACACAACTGCGTAGTTAATCTAAACAAATTTCGGATATACATGTTTATTTATTTATTTAATAGTTTTTATCAATCCTTTAAACTCTACTGAGCTATGTCATATCGCAAGGCACGTACAATCTGTAGTACAGGTTATTTTTAAGAAAGTTTTTGCTAATTTAAAGTTTCTTTTTTTTCTGTTTGTCTCTAGTTAGGAGTGACCCAATTTAACCTCCATGTTTCAAAAGGATATCCAAGTATAGAAAAAAATTAACTTAATATCTTTAACTTGGTGTAGTAAATACTAAAAATACAAGAGGAAATTTTCTGCAATAATTGTTTACATACATCATTATGGCTCCCTGTACATTTTGAGGTTTATCCGAGATCGAACGCTCAGTCAACCGATCCCTGACTTAACCCTTTAAGGCGCAGTGATCCCGCTCTGGGAACACCCAACTCTAACGTTTTGACTGTTGCCAGTCACGAAGAATAGACTGGATTTCTATAAAAATAGTTGCGGGTGACATAGCTCCACCAGAATTCTTTACTTTTTAGCACGTCATTTCCTGTAAAAGAAGGGTCACGATTATTTTTAGCAGCACTGACATTTGCTGAAAAATGGAAGAACGCGAGAACAGCTGTCGTCAAAAAAGGGTCTCTAGATCTGTGGCACGCGATGAACGTTTCGATCGTCCGCCATCTTGCTGGTAGTTAAGTCGAGCGATGGAAACGGCTGCCCTTTTTCCAGCATTGGAAAAGGGTTGCGCCTCAAAGGGTTAAGCTACCACCGCTTAATAGCTAGCTACTAGGCTACTACGGTCCAAGGTTTTGCATCAAGCTGTAAATTCATTCATTTCTAAAAAATTTGATGGGGATATAGTCAGTTTTATTTTGGTTCAAAATCAATATATTTTAATGACAATACTAACAAATAACTAGATTAAGAATTACGGATACATGAAAGACTATAGGATGACTCAAATGTCTTTTATACTTACAAGTTCAATATGCTGTGCAAACTAAGTGTAGACAAACATTTTTAATAACTTTATAATTCATAAATAAACTCCTAATTGACTAAAAAGTATAAAAATAAGTTTTCATCAAAATATCAATTGCATCGCGAATTTCCTCTGATAAATTTTAATTAATTTTAACTGTGTACTTTTCTTTTAAATTTTATAAAGAATATAAGTCTGAAACTTTATATTAATTAATGTGGTACATTTTTTGTAGTATCTGCTTCCATTAAATTTTAACTTCTATAAACGACAAGCAAGTACTTTACTTAGAAGTCATAAACTATTAATGGTTTTCAATTTTCTTGTAATTAGATCAAGCACTTAATTCTGAAAAACATAGGTATCAATCTTCTCTGAAAAAAAAAGAAAAGAAAAGAAGAAAAAGTAGACGCTATTTAACAGTCCAATAACTATTCATTAATTAGGACGTCAAACCCTGAAATGGTGATAAAAGATTGGCATATTTTTTATGATTTGCATTCAATTATCACAAATTAATGGATAAGTTTATGAAATTTTTTTTCTATTTCAAACTATTAAAAACAGTTTCTCACCAATATTAAATATTTGATGTTTTAAAATAGGATAACATTTTTAGTTTTTGTAAATCTGAATCTTTATATTATATTTGCATTTACCGGCATTTGTGCATTTATGTACAATGAATCGTATTAAAATATATATTAAGTTTATCACTTCGAATGTTAATTTATATTATTATCATATGATAAGTTATTTTATAGAAGATGCATTAACATAAAAGAATTAAGAAATACGAATAATAAATATATTCAATTTCAATGAAAAAAAAAACATAGTGCATTTTTACTCACACGTTAAATGTTAATACAATGAATAAAATGAACTAGAAATATTTACAAAATTGAGTTGGGGGGGGGGGAGGGAGATGTACAAAATTTTAGATTGTAATTTAAAATTTTGTATTTCCTAATTAAACAAAAAATATACGTTTCAAAGCTATTCATATACGTTAATTACATAATGTTTGCACAAAGCTAGAAGTTACTCCGTTGTGGAGGTAATTACAACGGACGCTAGAAAAAACTTTTGACAAAAACATTTCTACATTCTGTATCTTCGATCTTCGTTTACCTGTAATAAAAAACTTCATGTTCTGTTTTATTATAGTAGTTACCCGGATCAGATTTGCCTTCCGAATCACCTTCTGAAAACGTGTGCATTCTCTCTGCGAGTGTGTTTATGGAAACTTTTCGAAATCGAAAGTTTTTGTTTTGCTGGAAACAGTACCTCTTATATCAATGGTTCATGTATAGGAAATCATTGTAATTGTGAAAAAAAGTTAAACTCAGTAATTTCGAAAAACTACCTTAAACAAATTGGAATCTCAATTTTCCCTTAAAAGTCTGTTAACCTTGACATCAATATGACGTCAATATCGCTTACGATACCTAGCTTTGTTACTTTTTTTTTTAATTTTGGATATATATATAAAGGATAAATTTTGGATAAAAATTACGAAAAAATCGCTTTAAAATTAGGGAACAGGTGAATTTTCAAATTTCTAAAGTAGTGCCGATTGTTCTCTATATATTTTACATAATTATGAACATTTTTAAGTCGATCGTACAAAAGGTGGGGATTTTATTACGTTTTCCGACCTTAACTTCTTAATCTTTTTGGAGTAATGATAGTAAAAAATTTATTACGTTGTGGTACAAACTGGAATTCGGACAGAATCAGCCAGTCAGTTATCAGAGTAACTGTATATTAGGATTAATCTTTTAATGCTATTATATGCAATAGGATTAAAAAAATACACAAGAAAAAACTATTCATATTTTTATTTCAGTTTGCAAATTAGAATGTTTCTACCCGTGCATATTGACTGTAAATGCAATTCAACCTTCAATTAATCAACGTAAACACTTTAGGTGTGCTGATGACGCGCGCTTCTTATTAGATTTGTACAAATACCAGAAGTACATCATAAACTAAATGATAATTTTTTTCAAAGCCATACAATCAATTTTAAATTTTGACAGTACCTGTCATATGGATTTAAATTACTGTGGATGCTAGATAATGTGTATTAATCTGAATGGACGCCTTTTCTCTTAGTTTCCCAGTTTCTCTCATTGTAGCAGTTTTATTAGGTTTACCTGAAAGCTCTAAGGATTTTGAGAACGGGAAGGAAATAATGCATTTTTTTAATCATTTCATAATTTTTTGAACAATATTAATTTCTGGTGTTCCTCATGACGTTTTTCCCGAGAGATGGAAATTTGTAAGTGTCCGTTTTGAAAAATACTTTGCCGTTAGATAAGAGGTGAAGAACTCGATTAGTGACTGGCTGACATCTGCTTCCGTTTTTATTTATTTTTTTCTTCCAATACATTTTTGGTAAAAGAGAAACAAGTGATAGGGTAGAACTCCGGTTATCTGAACCTGCAGGAATATGCTCCGGTTCGGATAACTGGAAAGAGGTGCTCCTTCCTAAGCTAAATCGGTTGAAATATACTCATGTTTTATTCGTAATGGTTTCTTAATACAACAAATGTATGTTTTTATTAAACTGAGTAGAGAATAGGTATATTTTAAAAAGTTGTTAAAGGAGTGGCAATGGAAGTGTTCACAGCAAAGGTGGTTGAGGTAGGAAGAAAAACAATTCTATTGTCTTGACTTTGATTTATTTCCTTTTTCCCAAATCATCATCCTCTTGTTACTGCTCTCTACAGTACACTGATCGAGGGAATATTTCCTGTTTCACGTACTACATAAAATAAAAATATAAAAGAGAAAGGATGTTCGGGTAATTGAACAGTTCGAGTAACTGAAGTTCGGATAATCAACGCTCTTTTGTATTTGAAGTGTACTAAGTCTGGGAAATGCAGTGGATCGACAGAATTTTCCTGCCTAACTCGGCGAGTGACCAAACCGGCCATGCGCCCTAGCATCATCAATATGCTGTAAGATGTGCATATTGTGGGACACCACCGGCTTCCTTTCTCTAACACATAGGTTCCCAACCTTTTTTGAACTGTCGCCCCCTTTTCTAGTAAATATTTCAGTACCGCCCCCCCTCCCACTCCAGAGAAATAAGAGCATACATAATGCATGGTGAAAACAAGAATTAAATTAAAAAAATTAGTAAAAGATAGAATATTGTTGGAATTAAAACTACTGAATTTCGTATATTAGAGAGGTATCTCTTTCTCTCAACAGCGAAGTCTCATATCGAAATATGTGAATTTTCGCCCACGTGATAGAAATGAATTATCAGAATGATTTTTAACTCTCTTTTAGACTATATTTGGTTAATCTTCCCACGCCCCTCCGTGCCATATCAACGCCTCCTAATTTTCTCTGGGTCTTTTACCGCCCCCCTGAAAGCCTCAAACGCCCACAGGGGGGCGTTATCGCCCACGTTGGGAACCTATGCTCTAACAGCTTTGTTTAAATCAATACGGAGAGATATTGTTAGCAAATGGATGATTTAAATAAATCACTCAAAGAAGGCGGCGATGTTCAAACAGGAAGCACATCACGTGATAATTTCAGATGCTGATAACTCGTCAAGAAGAGTGGAAAGAGAAAACCACCGTAGTCTCCAGACATTACACTCTCGAATAATCATTTTTTTTCTTTTTTGCTGTTGTTGCTGTTGTATTTCATGTAAAATTATTTGGAGAAAAAAATTCAATTTGGAGTACAGAAAATCACGCACTGCTTGTGTTCTATACTTCTCGAAACACTAGGCATTTTTCAAAAGAGATGCTTAGAAAATTGCCGTCACACAACAAGAAATCTTAAGAAGTGGAGCACTTAGTTTAGGGGCATACAAATACCGTTGAGCTATGTTATAAACTCAGTCACGACTCTCTTATAGCGTCAAAATATTCTTTATCAATCGCCCATAGAAGGCAAGCCTATTATCAACATAACTGCGTTATATCGTCATAAATAATCATCCGGTCTCTTCTGTGATCTTATGACAGAGTTCAACTGTATATCATGTATTCTAATAACTGCGTGTCGTTCCACTATGACCGAGTGGATAAAGCACTGAAGATGGTAAGTAGCTGAAGTGTGAAGGTCCAGGGTCCTGGCCTGCCGTACGTCTGTCGATCTAACGGTCTGGAGTTATGGGCGATTTTCTCTAAAGTGAATGCGCGTTACAAGTCCTCAGCCCAAGTCCCTTCCTGCCACGGAGATACTCCTTGTGTAGGTTTGACTTAACGCAAAACTGTAAGTGTTTCTTTAATAATCGCCTTTTAAAGAAATAGTTTAAAAACAATTTTCTAAAATAAAATATTTTGATTAATTAAGTGACAATACTCTACTTTTAAGAGATTTTCACCTTAATTTCTTCATCTTTATTGAGAGGGACTATAGCCCTCCCGTGGACGCGCCCAATATTGGAAGTAAGGACGTAATTTACATCGTGTAATAAATACCGTTAAATGCATGTAACATGTATGATTTTCTTTCATTTCACAAACGGAGAGAACTTTCGGTAATATAAAAATATTTATTGAAAAACTGATGCCCTTAAAGTTTTAAATTTAAATTTTGAATGCCGATTATATTCTTACATTATTTTTTCAGAAATGTAAACGTAATTTTAGCAGTGCTTTTAGGTTCAGTAAAGTTGCTTTCCCTATGAGTGTATTTTGTATTGCATAAAAAGTTTTAATATTGATCACAAAGCATGTGATTATTTTTGTTGTTGAACAAACTAGTAAAGCTTTGTGAATAAGTTAATGAAGTGTTTCGTAGATGGCGACACTAAACGATCCTTTAAATTTTAAATAGGTAGTTTTGATTGAACATTATTTTTTATATTCGTGGATACGTAAATAATCAAGAATTAGTTCTACTCCCAACGACGTAAAAAACAACAACGTCTGTGCAACGTAAAAAAAGAGAAAATGTAAATGTAAAATAAATAATTTTTGAAAATGAGTGAAAACTTTACTTTTCACTTTAAAAAACTGAGATACATATTATCAGTAGCGGATTCAGGGGAGAGGCTAAGGGGCTTCAGCTCCCCCCCAAAAGAGTTTACCAAAGGGTAACATTCTGCTTCATTATGCACTTTGTATATCTAAAGTGATCTTTTTTAATCACTTAGCCCCTCCCAAAAGTTTTTACAGTGGTTTAGACTAAAATTTTGCTTTATTGTATATTTTGTTTGGGTAAAATAAGCTTTTTTCAAAATTTAGCCCCTCCCAAAAGAGAATTTCTGGATCCGCCACTGCATATTATAAACTTAAATGATTTAGGATTTTTTTTGTCAATTTTAACACTTTTTTTAATTTCATGTGTTGTCAGTATTAAATTAAAAATAAATTTTGGATCGTATTTCATTTCATGATATTCGGTACTAAAGGTTAAAAAAAAAGTTAAATCCTAATAAAACAAGAATATTTATAGTAATAATATTTATAGTAATATAAGTTTTAAGATAAGTTACATTTTATTAAGAGAAAAGAAATACTATCCCTTTTTTTTCTCTCAAAATTTTTAAATTATCTTACGAAACATTTTTAATTTTTAATGCATTTTTGTGTTGGTTCTATTATAAAATAAGATAATTGTGTTTGATTTTCCAATACCGAATTTCATTTTTTAATTTTCATAATTAAGTTTCGCAACACAATAACATTTTTTATTTTCTGGTGCTTTTTAAATATAATCTTTTGGATTGACTAAATTAAAATGAATTTTCATTCAAGTTATTTTCAGAAACATTTCTTTCCCTTAAACCTACTCATAACTACGAGAGAAGGGGGGGGCGGGGGGGGGGAATTATATATATTAGACAAAACCAACGATTACTTGCGGTTCCAAATAAAAGAATATGTAATAACTAATGACCTACCCTATAGTTTTTGCAATTTTTCTCGATGATGTACACTTGTTAGATTGTTTTTTCTCATACCCATACGCAAACTGGCTCTATAAAATTTATCCTCTAATTTACATATCTGTTTACAATTTAGGTATACTTTTCGCAACGTGAGACGCGTGCTACATTAATATATTCATGCTTTAAATAATAGTACCAGGTTACCGAGCCATGCTCAGAATCTAAAGGCTCCTTAAGTGTAAAATAATGAGTGCGTAAATGCCTTGGCACGTATCAATAATCTTCATGGTTGCCAAAAATTTTCATCGCTGTCAGATCACTCCTACATTATCAGGCAAGCTTTGGTCGGCATTCAATGTTACAATGGCATATACTTTGTTTTGAAGAGGGATGCTAAATATTCGACGGTCGGTGCCATCAGATTTGAGCAAAAAGTAGTTTAACGTAAGGTGCCTCCTTTCCTTCTGTAGCAGATCAGCGAAGATCTTGGGCGATGCATTCACTAACAGCGTCTTCATTACTTCAGAAATATATTTGTCCATATTGAGGACGTTCAAATTCAGCATCAAGAATTTGAGTTGATTGAACTGTCAGATGTATGAGTTCATAAAAAAAAATCATCAAGTCTGTTATACACTGTTCGAAACGTGGCAGTACACACCAAAATCGTTAATAGTTTCACTCGTCATATACTGTGAACAAAGCCATTGTAAAGTATGCTTTCAAATTTCGAATTCTTTTATGAAATTCTTTGAAATGTGGGTGACATCGAAGAAACAACCACACCAATTCATTAAGAAATTCGGAATGTCCTACATCAATCTTACAGTCCCCAAAATGGTTTCGGTTAATTTTTGTTTTTACTCTTCAGAAAAATGCAAAGCTCCATGGTGAATGCAATCCATGTTAAAAAGTTTTCAACTATGATAGTAAGTATCCACATTTGTGGCAGCTTTGTAGATACTTAGACTGTTTACCCGAAGTATTTGTTGACGTCTAGCTGTTCTATGTCGTTCTCCTTCCAAATACTAATCATCTGTTTCATCTGCTTGTGTTTGGACTGCACGTTCACACATTTGGGCCAAGTGCTGCTGCCGGTGATCAAATGTTTCCACATCTCGTTTTTGAGCTGCACTTTCATGCATTTACGTCTCTATAATACATCTATGATGATAATTCTTTACGATTGAAATTGTAAATTTCTCTATAGTGCTTCAATTCAAACATAAAATACTTATTTTTTTCTAATTCAAAGAAAATACATGTTGCATAAACAAATTCTACAAACGTAAATGCAATCTTATAGATACATAAATATAGATGCCATAAATGTATAATCTTACATAAATATGCTTTGAACATAATTTTATTTTATAAACTCACGCTTAAGAAAAGAAAAAGTGTAACGCAATTTAAATTGTTAGTACAAAAGGACACTTCGAAATCATGAAATCAAAAACAGAATAGATCAAAAATATTCTTTTATAATAACCCTAACAACTACTTAAACGTTGACAATAATAGAACAAATGGATGGACTGAAGAAAATGGACTTCTAACCTCGAATAAATCAAAAATACATCGTTCCTATATAGTTACGCTGATCCCTGACTCTGTCACAATTCCAGTTCAACCACTCAAAATAAAACTTTTACATCATTAATCCAAACAGATTAAAAATGTATTGTCTAATAACTTAAAATTTACACGGTTCGTTGGTGCGATCAGCCTGGAAATTATCATAATTATCTAAAAAAAAAGAGAGAGAGAGAAAAGAAAAAGAAAAAAATCTGATAATCCACCCGTTCCCTGATTTTTAAGCGGTTTTTTTTTTTTTTTTTTTTTTTTTTTCAGCTCTATTTCATTTAAGAGAATAAAAAAAGCTAATCATTTGAGTGTCAGAATTATCTAGCAAGTGACATTGATGCTACATTGAAGTCACGGTTATCAGGCTTTGGAGGGAAAATTACGATTCCAATTCGCTTAAGATAGCTTTTCTAAATTACTACTCAGTTTAACTTTTTTTTCATAAATAAAATGGTTTTCTATGCATTAAGCATGGATATAGGAGAGGATGTTGATACCAAACGAAATGTTTCGAATACGAAATGTTTCTGCAGATTATGCAATTCGAATTTCGATATATAATAAAAATTGAATATGAAGTTATTTGATTTTAAGTGGGTAAATATTAAATATTCTGAGTGTAGACATTCTATCGCCCGCTGTAATTGTCTCCACAAAGGCCTTTATCCTTTAGTTTAATGATAGTACACAACACAGTGTAATCCACGTCTAAATAAGAATTGAAAATTTATTAGAAAAAATCTTAGTAACCAGATTTCAGCCTCCCAATTTACTGCTTCCAATATGGGCAACCTCCAGGTGGCGGCCGAATAGGGCCCGCCATGGCTTTTGGACCAGCCGGCAGAACAAGTCAAAACCCTGTATAAAACCTATATAAAACATTCAAACTTTCATATAAATCCGAATTATACGGCCCGCGATTTCGTTAACATCCTGAAGTCAGGCCCAGGAGTTCGCTAATATCGTAAAGTTCTGCCCGCAACTTTTAAAAGGTTGTCCATACGATGATAAAATAAATGAGTTGAAATCATCAAGTGCAGTGAATGAAAACTAAACTGATGGCTGATCACCTGCAAAATTAATTTGAATATCGGCTGCCAGCCCAATTTAGGAATCGATTGTATCATTATAAATTTTTTCATCGGAGTTTCAAAGATCGTTTCATTATAAACGGTTGTCCCGAAAATAAAAAAAAATCGTCAGGGTAACTACATTTAAATATTTATCGTCAACTTGGCGGAATAAGGCAGTTAAAGTAGAATTCAACCTAGTGCCGTTATGTAAAAAAAAAAAAAAGAAAAGAAAAGAAAAGAAAAGAAAAGAAATGGAATTTTCATGTTACGTCCCAGGATCTTTTTTCTTACTGTGAATGACTGAAAACGGTGTCATTTTCATTTAAATTATTCGGCTAAGCTGAAACTTTTATGCACTTTTGAAATTCGCATCATATGGATCAATAAAATACATGAAAAATCTTTATTGTTTTAGTATATACGCGAAAATACATTTAGCTTTACGTTAGTTACAAAAGCATAATTGTAATAAATTCAGGCAATTTTTCACATAAGATTTACGAATAGTTTTGTATTAATAACTATGAATTAAAAATAATTAAATTATTTACGTATATTCCATCAAGGTGCTTGCGGGGATGGCAACGAAGATTCTTTTCTCTTTTTCTTTGGCTGGTTGTCATGACGATATTTTGAAATAAAAATAACTTTTTAATTCTAAACAAATTTATGTAGCTGAAAGGTGTGATATATCTAGTTACTAAAATATTTATTTGTCTGTGTACTGGATATCAAGTACCATTTATTTTGTTTCTTTGCGAAATTAATTTTTACTATTATATATCGATGGCGTGTATGTTTTAATACGCCCCAAACTTATTTGAGCGCCCCTTTTAGGAAGATTGCATCAAGTGTGTTTTTCAAACGCTCAATAGATGGCGCTACCATCCGAAAATTTTAAATTTTAAATTTTGAGCGTTTTAGAGTTTTTTCAATCACGTGACCAAGCTCAATCGTTTCAGGGGCCCAAAAAAAAACCCAGGTACGAAATTAAAAAAGAATCCTTAGAGCAGTTTTCGAGATCACTCGGACATACACACAAACATTCCTCGTTTAATATAAGAGCGGATAAATAGTTTTACGGTTTCGGTACATCTGGATAATTTTGCGGATTGTAAGTACGTTGCAAGCCTCAGCTATTCATAAACTTTTAAAGCCTCTTTAAGCTCCTTCATTCAGCCAATTTATAAACACAATAACTCTACGTATAATGATGATATTCGTATTAAACTATGGTGATAAGTAATTTCAATATTTAAGTGATAGTTGTGTTTTATATGTTTTAAGTTGTATTTTAACTATAGCTATTGTTGTTGGGAGATTACGGCCAATTAGCTACACGAGGGCTCTAGGCCGAGGGATGGGGTACCGTCCTTGGGGGTCATCTTCAGGGGTCCTAACCCGTATTTACTAAAATTTCCGATAAACCACGTAAAAGTCCGGACGGTTAGGTCGGCAGACGCTACCTGGTTTTGAACTAGGCGCCTTCAGCGTGCTATGTGGTATGCCACGGGTGGGACAGTTTAATTATAGCAATGCAGAGTGTCCCAAAAAGGTAACTACAGCACTTTAATTCTTTATCTATTAAGATAAGTGGGCAGTGTAAATTGAAAAAATGTTCACAATAAGGTAGACACAAAGACTAAGAAAAAAATCTGATGTGTCCAACACATGACTTCCTTGCACGTCTATTAATTCAAAAATGTTTTTTACGCACTTCCTCTAAACTTATTTGTTTGAAAGAGATAAAATATCAATAATAGTAAGGTATAGCGATTTCTAGCCAAATATTTCGATATCGCCAAGTTGAGTTCAATTTGAAAGATTTCCTTCTGACACTTTATTTGGCGATATTTCACCAAAAGCCGACAAACTTGAGATAGTTTGCGAGATTTTTTGGATAGCCAAAGTGGTCATTGACCACTGACTTTCAATGAATTGAATGCATCCATACACCTTAATGTATTTAAAGTCATTTGGCTCACCCTGTAAATAAATTCCTAGTCGATTGCTGTCAAAAAAGATATTGAAAACAATTAGATATTATAATATAGTTCTAAATACAAATGTTCAAAATTCTACGGGTTAAAGTTTTAGAGTTATACAAAATACGAAATAATTTTTGGTGCCAAATTTGGCGATATTTCGGCGAAACTCGTCAATGTCGACGACATTTGGCGAGATTTTAAGTATGGACCAACAATGACAGATTATCGCCAAATTTGGCGATATTTCGCCAAAACTCGCCAAGAACGATGACAAATGGCGATACTTTGGGCATGGACCAAATGACTGACTATCGCCAAATTTGGCGACATTTCGGCAAAACTCGCCAAGGTCGAGGACAGACGGCGAGATTTTGGGCATGTACCAAACAATGACTGACTACAATTGTATTATATTGAAGATTTCCATAGACATTAAAGTACTGAAATTCTTTTTGGTGGTCCTGTAAAGAAACTCCAGTAGATTGGAACCAAAAATCGAGATGCACAACTAGATGTTACAACAATCTTACATATGAAATTTCATAATAGTTTTTGAGATTTGAGAGTTAAATATGCACACACGTACACCAAAAGTCGCCAAGCTTGGCGACTTTTGGCATAGTTCTTGAGGGAGGCACGTGACCGTGGTCGGACCATTACCTAACTTATGTGGTAGGACGGTATTGTGCTTGAAATGGATGAATGCCCCTAAAATTGCCATTGACCGTAATGTATTGGAAATCTTTTGAGTGTTCCTGTAGCAGAACTGTAAATGATAAAGACACTTTTTTCAATGGAGAAATTCATTTTCTAACTCTTTACAGCATATATCACTTCTGAGTCGATCGAAATAGCCCAAAACCTCTAAAAAAACGCTTTGATGAATGTCGGCCCATAGAGCGTAATGTATTTCGAATCTTTTAGGCGGTTCTGTAGATAAACTGTCCAGTCGAATGGAACCGAAAGGGGAGGTGCACAACTAGATGTTTCAATAATCCAAAATATGAAGTTTCGACATTCTACGCCTAATAGTTTTTGAGTTAGGCGAGTTTAATGAATTTCGGCCCATAGAGCGTAATGTATTTCGAATCTTTTGGGCGGTCCTGTACATAAACTATACATTCGATTGCGACCAAAAGGGGAGGTGCACAACTAGATCATAGAACAATCCTAAATATCAAATCTCAAAATTTTACGACCAATAGTTTTTGAGATATGCGAGTTACATACATACGTACGTACGTACGTACGAACATACGTACGTACGTACAGACGGCATGGAAAAACTGACCACAATAGACTCGCCGCTGGTCAAAATGAGTTGCAGACGCATTAATATGATCGTGCATGCTAGCCTACGATGAGATGCATCGAAAAAATTCTTAAAATTAAATTTAGAGGTAGTCAAAATCGGTTTTTTGTCGAAATTTGGCCCCCAAAATTTTTCGGGATCACATTACTTCCTTATACTACGTACAAGGAAGTAAAAATTCCTCTCGTTAAGTTTTAAAATGCTACACCTTTTAAATTTGTATACGACACCCGTAGGAAAAAGTTATCTGTTAGTAAAATGTGCCCTATACACTAATGAGGTGATCTACAAAATTTCAAGCTTTCATCATAAAACGTCTCAGAGATATCTTTAAACAAAGATGGGCAAGGGCAATACCTGAATTTGAATGTAAACGTTTATTGTTAAAGTACAAAAAATTTATTTTCTTGCGTAATTTCTGTACGACCCTTGAAACCCGATGATCCGACGTGTTTTTTTTCCCCTTAGAGTCATTGGAAAGTAGTTTATATCAGCATATATTTATCGTCATACCTCTGACACATTTTGGGATATAATTCTAAAATTTTCTATATCACCTCATTAGTGTATGGGGGTACATTTTACTAACTGGGATTTCTTTTTTTTTTTTTTTTTTTTGGTCATACTCAAATTTAAAAAATATAACTTTTTGAATATTCACGAGAGGATTTTTTTTAACAAATATTTTTTTTTCTTACCTTATTTCGAAAAAATTTGCAGTTTGCATTGCTTGCTTATCTCTAATAGATAAAGAATTAAAGCGTTTTAACCCTTTGAGGCGCAACCCTTTACCAACGCTGAAAAAAACGGCAGCCGTTGCCATCGCTCGACTTAACTACCAGCAAGATGGTGGACGATCGAAACGTTCGAATCAACAAATCAACGGACGATCGAATCAACACATAATTTTAGTAAACAATGCTTTATTTATGCATATGGATATAAATATTTTTTAATGAAAAATACTTTAAAAAAACTTTACATCATAAAAAGTAAATGTGAAATATGTGCTTGCAAAGAGCTCATGATTGTTTCTATGTTCGGATCTGTATTGGAAATCGCAAGTCGTAAGTCATCCTCTGGATCCAATCGAGATCGATGTTTTGTTTTAATGGAAAATAATTTTGAAGATCACTATGCATGATCAATTTGCAGATCATTATGCATGATAACGTGGTTTTGCAGCCCCGTGATAGCAATCGCGAATATCGCGCTCGTAAAATAATAATTGTCAGTTTCTTCTTTTGTATTATTTCAGTTCTTTGAAATGAATAATTACATATTTTTCATAAATTTGAATCTCTTTGAATTTGGCGACCCACATTAATTATCTCGAGACCCCTCCGGGGGTCGCGACCCCCGGTTTGCGCACCGCTGATCTACACGATCGTACGGGGAAATTTCGGCAATCGGTAGCTATTGGCGAAATTTTTCGCTTAGGAGGAAATTATTTTTTATTTGCGTGATCGTATTTTTGCAGTGCAGTCAGATATTTTTCTGTTTTGTTTTCTTGATTTACGAAAAGCGATGTATAAATGTATTTTTTATATATGTTCATATTTATTTTAAAATAAATAAATCATATAAAAAATTATGAACAGGCTATAAAGAACATAAATATTAAATATTTAATTAAAGAACATAAATATTTAATTATAAGAACATAAATATTAAATATTTAAATGTGGCTTTTTGTTTAGTAATAAAATAAACTTTTCAATTTAAGATAACTAGGTAAAAAATAGCAAAAGTGCATAGTAAATTCGATAATTATTTGTCATTTGAGAAATTTTAAATTCTTATGCTGTGTGCACGTGGGGATAGGTTGTTCTAAATGTATATATATATTCGCGATTTTAATTGGCATTATTTTTTTTCGGGCCCCACCACTGAAACGGGTCACAAGCCGCCACTGTTTGGATCCACCTAAGGAAGTCAACGCACACAGTATGTAAAATTTTCCATTTATTATTTTCTATCCATATAAACTTTTCTACAAATTCTAGGTGATTATCGATATGGTCTAATCGTGGTGTAATATGGAATTACTTGATTTGCATCTTTGAATAAGGTATTTTACATACGAACATACATATAGTTTTGTCCCAAATAGCAAAGAACATTTAGAAAGAGAACTCTTTATTTTCAATGTAGTCAATCACCTCACAGACCATAACTAAGATGAACAGCCTTTGAATGGAAACTAACATATAAAATAATTAGAGGAATACATCTAGTTGAATACATTCCTTTCATGCATTTGTCTCTTTCGCGAGAATATTTAATTAATAAGCATTGCGATGCAATTGCAGTTATTGAATAAGAGGGCATCGGAATACAAAATAAAGTATATATAACATGCTTGTAATTACATCGCTTTGAGTCGTACACCTTTCCCAAGAGGGTAGATATATTTGAAAGAAACAGTATATAGGATTCAAAAGCATATTCTAAAATATGAAAAATAATAATAATGATTAAATTTAGTATTGAAACGGCTAGATACAAAATAAAACGTATTTCACACTTTTGTGACTACCTCCCTTTGGGTTATGTACCTTTGTAAGAAGGCGTATAGTACATATGTGAAAGTAGGAGTACAATACATTCAAAATCATATCTGAAAGTACAAAAAAATATTACAGTGGAGTCTTGATTTACGCGAAGGGTGTGTTCCAAGACCCCCTCGCGTATGTGAAACTTTCCCGTTGTGAAATAATGTGTAAATATGACTTTTTGAAACACAGTAACTTTTGGCACTTATAAACACCCTCAAACCCTTTTGAACCATTCCCTAACAGCCCGTTAGATAATTCACCGGTTGGTTATGCACCGGTGCTACCGGTTGTGGTCATTCTTAGGTTAAGTGACGTCACGGTCGTCACGTCAACTGGTTTCGGTCACCCTTACCACACCCCATGCCAAACCAAGAAAACATAAATAAACATTGGCAGCGCATCTCTAATAACCGGACTAATAACTAGTCACTAATAACTAGTCACCTCGCTAGCAGGGTCATTCTGGTCACGCTGAGCAGAGAACCGTTACATGACCGAAACGTTTTAGAACGCGGTTATTTTCAGATCTCCGCCTTTTCGAACGCTCTGGTCAGTCACCGGTGCACAACCGGTGGATTATCGAACGCGCCATAAGTATGCATTACCATCTCTTACCGAAAGTAATAAATAAAGCGATGTTTAGAACGGGACGGTGTGGGTGCTTCCGCCGTCAGTGATGCTGCGAGACGTGAAATATCGTCCGCTGATTGGCTCTCTTCTTCAGTAGCCAATGACGTAGATGGCACTTACCCCTCACAGACCGCACTTCTGGTTTGCGCTTCTTACCCTTGGAGAAAACTCTTCCTGTTGCGGGCAAGGATTCCGCTTAAGATCAGAGATACGTTACTCGTGAAGCACTCGCGTAATATTTCATTCGCGTAAGATAGATCGAGCTGCAGCGCGAGTCCACTGTATTTATCAAATATTGTATCGCTTGAATGTTGGCTATACATGAATGTAATGTTGGCTATACATGATAGCTCAAGGAATTTCAAAAAAAAAATTAGTTCTAAAAATGTCCACTAGATGGCGTTTTGCATGAAAAACTGTAAATTTAAGGATGAAAATGTGTAATTCGAAATAGACAAACAATTTTAACATTTACTCAATAGTTTTGGGGCATTTATTCACTCATTTGGGTCACATTTGAGCTGATTTCACCATGCAAAGTGCCATCTAGTGAGCAATTTTTTAACTAAACTTTCTATAAAATTCCCTTCAGCGCATCTCGTCTACAGTCCATATGCCAAATTGGGTAGTAATCTGCGCACCGGTTACAGCTGCAGAATGCTGTTTGTAGGGGAGGTTTAACTATAACCACCCTGTATTGTATACATATCAGTAAATGCTCTAACCCATAGAATTTTTAAAAAATAATAACCGAAAAATTATTTGTGAAAACATTAAAATTATTTTTATCCTCTTAAAAAAAACAGTCAAAACAGAAAAGAAGAAAAAAGGCATTTAAAATGACAATCAGGAATTCAAAAACATTCTTTTTTTCACTAAGCACAAAATACAACTTAAAAATGAAGATCTTTTAACAGTTTCGATGCATCATACTTTTTTTCCCCTTTTTACTTTGTAAATAAATGCAAGCTTTCAAAAAAAAGTAATTTAAAAAAAAAAAAAGCAGAGATCTATACATTTTAGAAAGTCACTATCAGATTACCGTTCCATAATTAAATCAAAGAATTGAGAAAGAAAAAGCGCAAGATTAAATCAAGAGTTACTCTGAAGGAAAAAAAAAATAATTATCTCAAGTCTGTCTAATGGTAAAAAACGGTCTCGAATAAAATCCTTTTAAAAAATTAATTAATTTTCGAAGAATGAAGAAAAAGTTAATTAAATTAACAAAATCTTGAGAAAATGTTAAAATTTATAAGCTCAGAAAATACTGTCTCTCGCCTTAGTAATTTTTTTCTATTTTCATGTGTTCTGGAATATTTATGCAGCATTTTTTAGAGCTAAAGCTGACATTTAGGCATAAGTATATAAAACATCTTATGAAAATGGATGTATTAAATTTTAGAAATGTCATCAAGCAAAGTTAATTAGTTTAATTTGTTAATTTTTTACACTTATTCATACATAATTATTTTGCTTTCAATATTGTAATTGTTAATTTACTGTCACTCACGTTTCTTATTATGATAAATATAATGGGGTTTAGAAACCTATCCATTTGTATTACTGTAGCCAAACTTGAAAAGTGCATTTTTAGACGAACACTTAGAGATCCGATTGCAACCTCCAAAATTTGATTAATTGTATAAATATTTTATAATAACACTGTGGAATTAGAAATAACAAATTTCTCCAATTTTTTTTTAGACGCGTGTTTCAACTATAGTCAAAACTTCAATTAGATTAATATGATTCATAAATAAGAGACTAGAATGACGAAACCAAACCTATCTTATCAATTCATGATCTAACCCACACACAGTGGTAATTCTGAACTATGTCTATATATATATATATATATATACATATATATATATATATATATATATATATATATATATATATATATATACATATATATATATATATATATATATATATATATATACATATATATATATATATATATAAAAATTCTATAATTAAGAATAGTTGATTACTGGTACTTTTTCCTTTTTTATGTGAGTCTGTGACCAATGAAGCCATACAGAGTACTGTTCTACCTAAATATTTTACAATAATATTAGCATAAATAGCAATTAATAAATGTGTATAATTATTATCAATATCATTACTGTTAAAATTATTTCTACAGTTTTTCTCCTTTTCCACAACTTCAACTAAGTACTTCTTAGCTACTGCAGCTAGTACTACGTTAAACATAGGCTAGCTATACTAGTGTTTTATTTATTTTATTATTTATTCATTTAATTATTACCATTTTTATTCTTTTTATTTATTCATTTAATTATTACTTTTTATTTATTCCTTTCCTTTCCATACATCCAAAGTATTATTAATATATCATTTTTTTCACACTCCATGGCATTACTTGTCTATTGATGGCATTAAGTCTTCTCTGATGGCAACATGCACTAATACTGCCTCCATTACTGAGCTTTGATCTTCTTGTCGGTCCACTTCCTCGTTGTTTATTTCTAATAGCTACAGTCGCGCCCCCAAGTTACAAAAGGACACTAATTTTGGTCAGGTAACTTGCAGAAACCTAGCTATTATTGTTTTTTTCGATTCAATTGAAATGTGTGTGCGGTGGCGCCTGATGATAGAGCACACTATTTCAATTTTTTCATTCCATTTTCCGTCTATTTGTGGATACATGTGATTAGGCTTAAAAAGCCCACCAGTTCTAATTTGGCGCTTTATATCCAATTCATCCACTCTTTCATTGCCTTAAAAGGCTATATTTAAACACTTATCCGGTATAAGCTCGTTAATTGGCACCATGTGCTATCTACTTTTTTATTTTTATATTTTTTTCACTTTATCAATGGATTATCTTGGGATTTCACTTTACGTAAGTAAGCTACTATATATTTTATATATATATATATATATATATATGTCGTACGTGAGTGGTTTAGGAACAGCACAAACGGCAACGTCCATCTGGATTATTTTATTGAGGCATATTTACAAATTATATACAGAGGAGTTTGGAAATCTCTGGAAGTCAGGAAGAGCTGCTCTGCGGTAGATGTCTCCTGGTTTTGTTTGTTAAGTTCACAGAGTGTCCACTAGGCGGCAGCTCTGTCTGTCCATCATCTAGTTGGTCTACAAAACCATAACAAAATCCTCATTTGCTAAATTAGCAGACATGGGAGGCGCCTGCTGGCGAGACACCCTTATGATTGACAAGTTAGACCCTCCTAGGCAACAAGTATTGCACCATGTTTTGAAATTACAATTTATAGTCCAGATGCCCTCAAAGTGAAAAATGTTTTTATTAAATGATTGCTTGTATGACATATATATATATATATAAATATTATATATATTAATCCTGAACTTAACTGATACTTTTAAACTCAAATGATTTAAGCGTCCAAGAATCTTTTGCATACTGCAGAGTGTCCCAAGAAGGTGGTAATACGCTTTAATTCTTTACGTATACGCTTTAATTCTTATGCAAGTTGTAAAAAATGTTCGAAAACAGATTACGTTTAGGAAAATTCCTTTCTATACTTTTTAAATTTATTTATGACACCCTTACAAAAAAAAAAAAAAAACTCAATTAGCAAACTTTGTCCCATACACTAACGATGCAATGTACAAAATTTGAAAATTATTTCCTAAAAAGCATCATAGATGTGAAGGTAAGTATATGCTGGATTAAACCACTTTTCAGTGGCTCTCGAAGAGAAACAAGTCCGATGATCGCGTTTCAGGAAATAAGGAAAGAAAATAATTTTTTGCACTCGAGCAATAAGCGTTTGCAGTTAAATTCATGTATAGTCCCTAATCATCTTTGTTTAAAAATATATCTGAGACGTTTAATAATGGAAGGGTTAAATTTGGCACATGATCTCATTACCGCATGGGACACATTTTACTAATTAGGATTTTTTTTTTTTTTAAGTCGTATGCAAATTAAAAAGTGTAACTTTTTTTTAAATTGATGAGATGAATTTTTTTTCAACTTAAACATTTTTTTCTAACTTATTTCAAACATTTTTTTCAAATTGCATTGACCACTTATCTTTAATGGATAAAGAATTAAAGCTCATTATTACCTTTTTTGGGAAACCCTGTATAATCTCAAATATTGCATTTAGAAATTTTAAATTTACAAAATTTACAAAAGTGATGCAGACTACATTTTTCTTCCATTTATCTGGGAAAGCTTTGTTACACTTCCAGTTTTTAGGTTTGGGAAAATCTTTAACACTCATTTAGCATTAATGCTGGGAAAAGGGTGGATTTAAAGGCAGAGATAGACTGTATACACATACATGTAATACTATATTTTAATACATAGTACTGTATACACATATATTTATTTCAGTACGAACGCTGAAAAAGTACATTTTAAGACAAAGTTGGATGTACGTATGAGAGATGAGACGGGCTCAGCCCGAGTCGGGGCTCGGGCTCGTCAGAAATTTCTACTTCATTGAACATACTCATCGTAAACAGATTTTAAAAAGTGATTCATGCACAGTGCACAAACGGCGAAATTTATGATATTCTATCAATTAAGTCATTGACTTTTATTTATCTATTAGCTGAAATTTCGGACTCGGGCTTTAACCCTTTGAGGCGCAACCCTTTTCAATGCTAAAAAAAGGGCAGCCGTTGCCATCGCTCGACTTAACTACCAGCAAGATGGCGGACGATCGAAACGTTCATCGCGTGGCACAGATCTAGAGACCCTTTTTTGATGCAGCTGCGTCAAAAAAGGGTCTCTAGATCTGTCGAGCGATGGCAACGGCTGCCCTTTTTTCAGCATTGGGCAATCTATCCAGCTATTCTCGCATTCTTCCATTTTTCAGCAGATGTCAGAGCTGTTAAAAATAATCGTGACCATTTTCTGTACGCGAAATGACGTGCTAAAAAGTAAAGGATTCTCGTGGAGCTATGTCACCCGCAACTATGTTTATAGAAATCAAATCTATTCTTCGTGACTGGCAACAGTCAAAACGTCAGAGTTTGGTGTTCCCAAAGCGGGAACACTGCGCGTTAAAGGGTTTAAAAATGAGCCCGAACTCATATTTAGTGTATATTACATCTTCTAGAAAAGAATTTTTTTTTATTGGTGTATCATGCAAAAAAAAAGAGTATAGATTTACTTCGAATGCTGCATTTCACTGCCAATTTTTACTTTCTTGGAAATCCTCCTCCGGCACATTCCGTGTGAATCCTGGAAAAGATATTTTAAAGGTAAAGTTCCCAGGAGTCGCGATAAAACGCAGGCCACCGACTACTTTTATTCTAGACCAGGAGTAAAAATTAGAGTATTTTCAAATGACTTCCCCGGTCCGTAACATTTTTCACGGGTCCGTATACATGATCTTTAAGAAATTGCAAAACATAAAGAAACTACGATAATCAATATATACTGGTTTCCGCTAAGAACCAAATTTAAAAATGTAAATACCTATTACAAAAATATCAAATACACCAAATCATACGGCATGTATTTTTAAAATTAGATGACATGTATTGTAGGACTAAATTAGGAAAGCTTGCAAGAGAAAAAATGTAAATAAAACTATTAATGAAGAATTTTTATTTAAAAAATACAGACTCTGTGGACTATTGATAGAACTTACCGGATAGTATCACTGGATGTCCGACAAAGAAGTCGGATAGACAGAGACAGTTCCCTCTTCTGCGTGACAGCTTTGATTTATCATAATGTTTTTCAATGGGGAATAACCCGATTTTTAACATTAATAAAAGTTGTTAAATTTCAATTTTTGGCTTATCGTAATGGATGAAACTGGTTACGTAAACCTTCGACTTTGACCTTCCAACGGAGATACATAAAGGCTGCGAAGCAGACTTTCTAATGACGGCCAATGAACCATTTTATTGACTGATTCCAGTTTTATTACTGGTTTAAAAACTGGAATCAATAAATAAAACTGGTTTATTGACGGTCATTAGAGAGGATGCGCTGCAGGTTGTCGCACGTCACGTCGAAATGAACAAAGAATTGGGACAAATCAGCATAATCTTCTATTTATTCAACTAAAGCATTATTAACATTCATAAAATGACGGAAACATGATGATTTTTTTTTTAATTGAGAAGAAATAACTTTTATATTTGAAACTTTATCCGAAATTTCTGTTTTACATTTTTGGGGCAAATTGAAAAAAATCCTGAAACTGTGGATTGTCTCCGAAAATTGGGGACATTTGGTCACCTTACGTTTGGCGAAGCGAATTAGAAGTACGTCCTAAGAGAGTTGCAAAGTGATTCTCCGTCATTTTCGAGCAGAGGGTATGGCCGTCACCTCCGATAAACAAGGCCCGCGCACCGAATGCAGCAAGTGGCAAGATGGCACATTCCGTAGTCCCAAGCTCCGTTGCCTTATTCACATGTTTACATCTAGTTTTGACATACTCGTGAATGTAATCTCTGTAGTGTTGTCTTATTAGTTACTAGCTGCGTGTCCGTTCTTCGCACGGTAGGAAACGAAAATTTTCCTCACATGTGTAATTCGAATTAATTCCAGTGATGTGGAATCTAGAAAAAGCAAAATTATTTCACTCTTGACTTAAAATTTGCGTCATATATGTAATAACCCGAGATCATTGCAATATAATGACACACACACACACACACAAAAAAAGAAAGAAAAAAACTATGTCAGCGTCATTCGGTATCAAAAAAGTGAAAATGGACCGTTTGCAGTGAACTTCTCACTTTCAAAATGTCTTATTTCCTCAGACATGCTGTCTTTTAGGTTCACGTTTTAGTGTTAAATACCTCAGACACTACATGAAATGGACATTTTTTTTATTTTAAAAATGCGTCACCCTCTCTTGCAACCCTTTACAAAAAGAAAAGAGATAAGAGATAAGACTGCGCTATTTATAAAGGCTTTAAAATTGTTTTTCTAGATTATGCAGTTTAATTTTTCTTCTCACAAATAAATCCAGTATTTATAAAAGGAAATCGAGCCAAGCAAAGAAATCGTCTGCTCGCGGGACCCGTTTTTATTTATTTTTTTCAACTGGCAATTTTAATCATTGTTACTGTATCCATGACAACCAAACCGCAAGATATCAAACCGAAATTTATAAGCAGGTGCTACGGAAATGAAAATCCTTCTTTACTTAAAAATTCGTAAAAATTCTCCTAATCTCGCACAGTTGGTTAACAGAAGGTTTGGTTGCGTGATGTCAAATTGACGTCGTCGGAACCCTGCAGGGAAATTTGATTGGTTGTTCAGGGAAATTTGATTGGTTGTCTTCGAATTTCCGTGTGACGTCACACAACCGAACGTTCGGTTAACCGACTGTGAGAGATTAGATCCCCAAATGTAAACAACTGTCCGAAGACTTAGACTGAAAAAAGAAATAGTAACTAGTGCGACCGCCTCCAAAGGAGGAGCGCCACAAGCTCCCGGAGGGAGGGGGGATGTTTGTAAACAAGATTGTTTACAAACATAGAGAGGGAGTGATCACGATTAAGGGATCAGCTCCGACGAACTACTACTAGCAAAGAAATTTTCATTAACATTAGAAAGAAAACACATTAACTTCTCCTGGGGAGTTTGGAATTTTTTAAGATTAACTAGAATTTGATTTAGTTTTCCTAGAAGGGCGCTCAATGATAGACTCTTAATTCTTTCTCGATATCTTTAGTTACTTTAGCAATCTGGTAGAAAATCTTTTTGTGGGAAGGAGGAGAGTGGGGGGTTGTTTAACAACATTGGCGTAGGAACGTTTGGGTCGGTTGTTTAGAGTCGGGATGGGGTTGATGGGGAAATTTGGACAGCCTTTGTAGCTGGCTGGGTGTTCACCACCACAGTTGCAGCACTTGTGTGTGATGTATGTGTTTTTATGGGGGCAATTAAGGCTCTCATGAAATTCGCCACAGCGAACACATTTGGGGGTGACGTTGCAGTATTTTGCTACATCCGCTGCAGCGGAAACATTGAAGCGCTGTTGGGGATAACTATGGGCTTGGGGAATTTGGTTTTGTTCCTTGAAGAATTAGGTACCTCATCAATGAGCATTCCTGGTTCGCTAACATTGCCTTCAATAGCCTCGAGAGGACTAAATGGGTTATTTGAAATAAAGTTAACAGCGGTTTCCTCTAAAATAATTTTTGCCTTCTTTCTAGCTTGTGTACAATTATAATCACCCATGGAAGGGTCTGAATTTTGGTTATTAGTTGGGGATGGGGGATGGGGTGGAAAATTGGCTATTACTTGAGCACAGGGAGCAGCCTTCCAGGAAGCTGTGGGCTTGCTTTTCTTCGTTTTTAGGCGAAATGAGAGCTGATAACTGCTCTTCGTACGTTTGGATCGGCGGCTCTTCATGACGCTTTCTCCAATGTTTGTTGATTGCTTGGCGAGTGATGTCCGTTTCAACTTCACGTGGGGTCTGTGTTTCCGTAGTATATCGTCCACGTTTCATAACCCATTCCTTGAGTTTGTTGGTTATCTCTTAGATCTTTATAAGCATCGTAGAGATAATATTCGTGCTGTTGCTGATTAATGCCAGGAGTCCTCACTACCTGCCGGCCTATACCATACCGGACCTGAAAAGGGCTCTTTGCGGCTAGCCGGAGGAGCGCCTCCTTGTGCGTCCTCACTTCTCGTTGTCGCCTATAATTTTTTTTAAGAGTGTAGTATGCTTGGAGGAGAGGTAGTATAAGTAGTATATCTGATATCGTTTAAAATTTCGAGTTACTTGTATGATGCCGCCCTTTATTTATCGATCATTTATCAAAAACAAACAAACGTTCTGCTTTCGACGTCTGAATCTCGCACACTCGGATAACCGAAGAATTCCGTTGCGTGACGTCAGATTGACGTCAATTGAACCCTGCAGGGAAATTTGATTGGCTGATGTTCTTGATGAGTTTTGTCTGACGTCACGCAACCGAATGTTCGGTTAGCCGAATAATTGAGATTATAATGTACGGTCGTGGGTGGTTTCGGTTTGTCTGAAGTTGCACCATGAATTTCACCTCCTTGTGTAAATCAACCAATAAACCAATTGTTAAAAGCCCTTTTGTTTTGCATTGTATTTGTCATCTGCAATCATTAAAAATTAAACTGCGAAAACTCATGTCATTGTCAAAAGTTACTCTTTTCGCTTTAGCAACTTTAGCTGTGATATCCACTCTTGTTGCAAAATTGCAAAACATAGTTCATATCAGCAATGATATTGAGTACGACGATATTAAAAGAGAATTCGAAGACGATATTTATCCTAATGGTCGCCTCCGGCATCTGATGTGGTTTTTACAAGTAATTTGCCTTTTAAAATGTCCAAAAAATAAATTTTGTAGTATCATTCAATTTTCAGTATCTGTAATCACGAAGTGAACGAATTTGTAGCCATTGTTTGAAGCTTCACCAGATAGAGTATAATGTTTACATGATTAAAAATTCGAAAACTTTATGTTAAATCTTTAGTCAAAAACTAGAACTTTGCACGCTAACTTCTGTTGCTTTTGTGCATTTATTATGTTTGTGTTTTATTTAAATATTACAATATAACTTTCAAGATATTGTGTAGTAGTAGTTAACCGGCTAATTATGCCGGCACGTTGATTATCTGCCATACAATTTATGAACACACTTAATTTTGTTAGTAGTACAATCGAGTCTATTAATGTTACATTATTCAAATTAAATTTTAACTATCAGTTTGAATAATTAATTTTTAACAAACCATGATCAGAAATTTCACTAAAAGGTTTTTTTTATTATTTGTTTCATGACAATATAATATTTTTAATCACTCTATCTGATGAGAAAAAGCATTTATCTCACTGTGTTCTATTTATTGCCTCTTATTTTGTTACGTATAAGTTCAAAAATACCCAGTATTTATTTCATAGTGGGATTCTCTCTGTATATTATGTCGTGTAAAACCTTTTTACTGTTCCTAAATCTCTAATATGTTGAAAAAAAAATTTCTTAAAGAAAAGAATTCTTGTTATACCAGACAACAGTGAAATAATAAAATTTGCATTGATATTTTATAAAATACAATTTTTTTCTTCTTTCTTTAGATATCTGATCTTCATCTTAGTATTTTTCAAGATTATGACCGAGCATCTGATCTTCGTGAATTTTGTAATGAAACCGTGTCTGTGATACAGCCATCTGTTGTTTTGGCAACAGGTAATTTTGAGTAATATTTCAAAGTTACTCATCCTTCAGTTTACCCAAATAATTTTCTCTCTGCTGAAGTAACTTTTTGTATTCTCAAACATTAGGATTTATTATTATTATTAAGCAGAAAGATATTTCTTTTTCAAGTCTCTTATTTACTTAATTTTTTTCTTCAAATGTAACCATTTGTAAAGCCATGTGCCAAAGTCTTAACAAATCATATCTTTATTTGAATTAGATTTTTAAAAATAATTTTAAAGTATTTTTAATTTGTTCTTGAATCGTTGTTTACTACTGACAATGATATTTTTATGTAAAAGAGTAACTTATACTTGTGGTTTTGTTGTCTCCCTATGGTAATTCCAAACACTTCATCCAGGCCCTGACACTCAACGTCTGATTTTTAAAAAATTTTGATAAATGTAGTTTTTTAACTAATAATATAAAAGGTGACTTTAATATTTCTAATTCTTTTTAAGATAAAAATTATAGAAATAATTAATTTAAATGCAGTCATAATGAATTTTCTGTGAACAATTATTTTAATGGTGTTTTCTAGGATAAAAATCATAACTTTCATCGTTTCCAACATATTGAGCTGAAATTTATACTAATCAAAGAATAATTTATACAAAAATTTGTATACAAATTACGAAGCATGAAATTTATACAAAAGCATGGAAATTAAGGAAAAGATTGATTTCATGGTCATATTTAATACTGACACCCTCTAAAATTTTCTAAACTTTTTTTTTTTTCTTTTCAAAAAAATTCACATAAACTAGCATTTTTCAAAAGCCGTTTTATAAAATGGTATAGGATTTAACAACACAAATTATTTTTTTAGTTTCATGTAAATGCATAAAGTAAAAGAATATAAAATAGAAACTGTGGGGTTTTAAGTGCTAATATGTTAATTAAAAAGCAAATATTTTGACTTTTCTTAAAATGTTACACTGTATGCAGATGTTGTTATGAAATTATTTTTTATTTATTTAATTTAACTGGGCTTTTCTTAAAGTAAGAAATTTATAACTTGTTTATAAACTTACTTTTAAAATTATTGAAATAAAAAAAATTATTATTTATTTAATTTAATGTTAGTTTCTTCTGGATTCAAGCAAGCATTATTTGAAGGATAAATGTGTAATTTGTTTATTTATTTATTTATTTATTTTATTTTTTGTAAAACTTATCTGCATTTTGTTTTAAAGTCTGTTCAGTTAAAGGAATTATAGCTAGTATTAAGAATTTTATTGCTAGAGAAAATATTCCTGTGAGTGAATGGCATTTTCTATATGCAAAATCCTTCTTATACAATCTTTTTAAATTTTTACCAATACATATTTTTTTAATAATCCCAAGTATGATTTTTTTCCCTTTTACTAAAGAAAAAATTTAATCTAAAAGAAACTAACATAAATTTAACTATAGGTTAGGGGTTTTTTGAAAAAAAGAATGTTTAAAGGTTTTTTGAAAAAAAGAAAGAAATGCGATTTTTTTTTTTATTTGCAGAGTTTTTAGAGATAATTTTATATCTATGATTTTAAATTTTTATAAATTAAGTTACAAAATAAATTGAACTCTGTTTTCTACTCATTTTGAAATTAACTTATTCATTAAACTGAAATTTGTGTATTTTATTTTTGCTATTTCAGGAGATTTAGTTGATGCCCGCACATATGATCACTTGGGATCGCGTCAATATCTTGGAGAATGGCTAATGTACCAACAAATTTTAAATGAAACTGGCGTAACTAACAATACTATATGGCTAGATATTAGAGGCAATCATGGTAATATTTTTATTCTTCAAATATTGCATAATTTGAAAATTACTCTGTTATTTTCAAAATATTTTAGAAAATTCTTTTTCTTTGCTTGAAATAAAGCAACTTTTCCTTGTATTATTTTTAGCACTATCTGGTTCTTAATATTAATTCAATTTTAGTAAATATAAAATTTTCATTAACAATGTAGTTCTTATAACTGAAAATTTATTAAATTTTTTTTAAAAATATTATTTTATTTATTGTTAGTGTATATTACTTTTTTAACTCACAGTAAAAATCTTCGTGAAAATAAAAACCTTAAAAGACTGAAATATTATTATTTTTTTTAGCTACTAATGTGTGTATTGGATAAAAGTAGCTTAAAATTTCTTGTAAATTTATGAAACCATTAAATTAAGACAAGTTTAACTTAATAAAGGGTTCGCTTAAAGTGTACATAATTTACATTGGGGAGAATTGGGTGGATTCACATCTGGTACTTTAGCACGACCAGTCCTTAACTCTTTAGAGCATAGTGGTATGAAAAACATACCACATATTCAAGCTTTTTCTAAGCCATTACATGCTATTATAATTTGCCTATCGATTTTTATTTAACTACTTTATAATTGTATTGCTAAGTACTGAAAAAATATTTATTGTTTTCATCTTGAATGGAATTTTTTGCTGTATAAACATAGATGATTTTATGTTATCTGTAAAACAATGTTCTGTGCCTTAAAGAGGTTTAAAAAAATGCAAAAAGTGTTTAAAATATTATTTAAATTCCCTGTAAAACATTTGTTTTTTGTGGCAAAATAAAGCTTTTCAGTTATAAGTGAATAAAAACTTTTCTTTTTTTACACCTAATTTTCCCCATGTTTGTGTGTTGTTGTATCTGCTTTATCTTCCACCATCAGGGGAATTAGTGGGAATGTTTTTTGTTTGTTTTTCAAAATTCTTTTTAGGTAACTATTTCACAATTTTCATGTATTGTAATATACTAATATAATAAATAAGATTCTAAATAACAGTTTTAAATTGATAGAATGATTTTATTTCCATGCAATCTAGAACTAATTAGGTTTATATGAAACATACCTCCCATTCCCCGCACCCCATTATTTAAAAGTGTAATCAGTTGTATTGAATTTAAAATGGAAAAGAAAAAAAAAACAGTCATAACCTTTCAACCTCTAAAAATTACGGTTTAGTAAGAAGTGTTTCCATTGCTCCTTGTTTTCCTTTTATACCATTATCTTGGCATTTTTTATAGTAACCAATTTTTAAGTGCAATTACTAACTTTTGTCTTTTCAAAAATATCACTGTTAGAAATTTCATGCGATATATATTTTCTTTTTTATCTTTTAGATAATTTCAATGTTTTAACAATGGATAACGTAAATAATCATTACAGGTAAAAATCTAAATTTATTTTGCTGTATTTTTATCACAAATTTTCTTATGCTATTGAATTGAGGCTATAAGGAGGATGAAGAGACTAAGACAGTTGGCTCATTAAATCAAAGTACCTGTATTAACCAGAGTTTACTAAAACTCAAGAAATTTATTTCATGAAAATGAATTTGCTATAAAAAGAACATTTCTCTGTTCTTTGTCATTTGTCCAATGTACAACACTCATGGTATAAACTACATTACCATCAACATGTTTGATTCAAAAAACATTTTTTTCTTCTTACTCCATTGCTTGTGTAATGGATGCTAGACGGGCAGTAGGAATTTTTTTTTAATTTTTCACGTAATCTTTCCTGAATTATTTTGTTTTGCTTTCAAACACTTTTATTTACTTTTCTGCCCACTTGATGGTAGCAATATACACAGTTTAGAAAATCTTATAGGAGAATAGCATTATTATGGTTTTAAAATCTATATATATATAAATATATATATTTCAAAATATGCATTAAAAAATTGATATTTTTTTACCCTCCATCTCGAAAAAATTGAACCACCAAGGGGTTAAATGTAACTTTTTGATGAAGGAAATCAGCTCAAATTAATTTGTGCCTTTTTTTAGTTAAATATTATATTAATATATATTGTTATAAAAAGATATGGGATAACATGATTTTAGGATAATTCAATTTGACTTTCTTGAACTTATCTGCTCTTTGAGAACATTATAAAAACATATGTTATAGTTATCCCAAAACAGTCTTTATATAATTGCTTGTGTCAAGTAAAGCATCAATATATATTTTTGTCTCATTCATTATTTGTTATATTTATAATCCGAAACATATTAAGTACATAACACACTAGCATGACTAACTTGTACCTTCAATATTTGTAATATTTGATTTACCTAAAGTACCGAAAATTTTTGACATTGAAACTAGGCTAGCTGACATGGGCTATGTTTACAAATTATATTTTCATCCAACACTGCATTGCTAAATCTTTTGTGTAATATCAGCAACTTTATTTGATGATTACGTACATATACAAAAGCAGCATTTAATTAAATTTCTGTGCTTCTATTGTAAAATTGAATTAAATATAAAGCAGTTAAACAGGCATTTCTATTATTTTACAAAAATGTGAACTGCCTTTTGAAGAACAGGAGAATATAATACATATTACTGTTACATATTGCCAACTGTTTTAGATAATTTCACAAACAAAAGTATACTGCTGTGCAACACACAAGGTAAGATTAATACATTTTAATATTAACTAGGGATGCACCGAATATCATATTTTGCCGAATATTCGGTTAAATATTCAGCCGAATACTTCGTTAAAATTTATTAAACCGTTATTAAACTTTGATTGCAATGATTATTTTAATTAGTTTTTTCTTAAACAATATTTCATATGGTGTAAAACTTCAAAAATTAAAATGCTGCAAAATTTAATATCCAAGTGTGTTTCCTTTATATATTATTAATAACTTTTTTAAATATTAGTGAAATGCTGGTAATTTTTTTACCTGCATATTTTATTAAAAAAATTTGCCATTAATTGTTAATAAAATTGGTAAAAAATTTGCCATTAATTGTTAATAAAATTGGTAAAAAATTTGGTAATTGGTAAAAAATTTGCCATTAATATTATATTAATATATATTGTTATAAAAAGATATGGGATAACATGATTTTAGGATAATTCAATTTGACTTTCTTGAACTTATCTGCTCTTTGAGGACATTATAAAAACATATGTATTTATGAACACTTAATGTTGTGATTTTTTTTTTTTTTTTTTCCCTGGTTACTGTCTCAAATTTAAATCAGTTAGCAATATCAAGGTTAATGTAACATGTCATAAGATTTAAGAAAAATTGAAAAGCAACAAAATTCAAATTTAATATCTGAGTGTTTTCTCTTACATTAAAACTAATTTCATTGTGATTATTAGTTTTTTGTGCGATTGTGGAACGCTATGTTAGGGCTACCTGCCAAAGATAGGGGTGCCTTGGTAGGATGACTTTCTAAGGGTTTCTAAAGCTTATTCACATGTGATATTTGTAAGTAACAACTTGAATCAATTTATTACTATGGTACTATACTACATCTTTCATTCATGCTATAAAAAATATGTATTTGTTTACCGATTGGTGAATACTTATATTTGTTTACTATTCGGTTGCCGACTGTTTAAGTATTTGGTCGAAACGAATATTCGGTTTTTCTGCCGAATAGGCAGTATACCGAATACCAACTGAATATTCGGTGCATCCCTAATATTAAATAAAAAAGTCAAGTAAATTAGAAATTTAATATTAAACTTTTTATAGGTTTCCTCTCGATCCTACTGTAAGTTGTAATTTTTCTAAAGACAGAGCTCAGAGTCTACATATAAGATTCAAACACATTGTGCTCACTTTGTCCTAGCAAACAAGCCCCCCCCCCAAAAAAATAAATAAATAAATAAAAATAAATATGTCTCTACGTTTTATGGTCTGCAAGTGCTTTATTTCCACTTTCATTGATATTTTAAATTTAATCCAAATTTTGATCCCATAAAGTTAGAAAGAATAATTTATTTTAATTACTTTTTCTAAGCGGTATTTTTACATTAGTATTTTAAAGTTGTATAAGTATCTTCACTTTGGTTCTCATTGAAAATAATTTATTTTAGAAAATATTCTGTTCAAGGCTCAAAATACAGACGATCTTATAAATACACTCTAAACCATGGTAATAATGTTTACAACTTCATTGGTATTGATGCATGCATGAATCCTGGACCTAAAAGACCTTTTAATTTTCTTGGTGTTTTGAAAAAGGTAATTGTTATTTTTAACTTTAATGATTTCTGTGTATTTTATCCTTTATATTGTAAAAAGTAAAGTTGGGCGTATTAATGAATTTAAAGATTGCCAATATATTTTTGCATTACTTTCTCTTCTCATGTATGAACATTACTGTCAATTTTTTTTTAATCATTTTTTTTTTTTCTGCTGAAGTATTAAGGATGATAAAATTTAGCATATGGCATTAATTTTATACCCAACATTTGGCTTGAATCTTGCCCTTGAAAGCTTCACATGTGGGCTGCTGGTGGTTATTGTCAGCAAATATAAAAATTACATGATATGTACTAATTAGTCATTAATTAATCAGTTAAGTGTTAAAGTTGCTTTCATTTGAAAATTGCTAAAAATCAGGAAAGAGATTATTTTCAGATTTTAAAAGGAATTGAACTTTTTCCTACTTTATACATTTTGCAATTTATGCAAACTTTCTAGCTGATTTGTGTAACCGGAACAGAGATGCTCTCTTACAGATATTTATTAAAAATATCTGAAAACCAGTGAATAGTTGACTTTTTATATACTAATATTTTTCTACACATCTGTGCAACATTTCAAGTTGATTGGTCAAATAGTGTCAGAAATACTTTCTTTTAATGGTAAAAAAATGGTTAAAACAAGTGATGTTTAAGAATTCTTTCTGTATTTTTATGCATATCTGTGCAAATTTTCAATCTAATTAGTCAAGCAATATTGAAGACAAAGTTTTATATATATATATATATATATATATATAAAATCAAGTAAAGGAGATATTTTTAAAGTTACTTTCATTTTTCTCTATATTTTTCTGCATGAAAAATTGTAAATTTTGTCCCAAAACCTTGAAAATCATATAGTTTGGAAAATCAGTGTTTGTAAGCAAACAACGTTCAACCTTACTTTGGGAAGCTAAAATATATTAAAGAACATATGCAAAGTTGACATAATAAACATAAAAAATAGTCTGGATTTTTATCAGATGATAATCTAGAAAACCTGGAAAAGTCAGGGAATTTTTTTTTTCAGAAATTGAGTGGTAACACTTAAAAATAGTTATAGTAATGAAGCACATTAAATATTACAAAATTCTTCTGCTGAATAATGTTTGATGAATTAAAAATAAAAAAGTAACATCAAATTAAACAGAAAGCAATAACACACTGTTTTCAAAAGTTCATATTATCATGGAATAAGATTCAAAGTCTGCTGGAAATGATAATTGTGTCATTGTTTTTTCTGTTCCTGCACAAGCCATAAGTTTACACACTGTGGGGCATTGTCCTACTGTACTCATAAGAAGTCTTAAAATCCAAACTCAAAAGTTGTACAAAATTTATCATCAATAGAATAAAGGTCATTACATGCATGCAATTAAAAAAAGATGATGTTTATTGGATGTTAATTTACTGCTCAAATCCAAAAGAAAGTTTTCTCAGGGGGATAGTAGAAACAAAAATGGCTGCAACTTTGCTACAAGATGAATTGTGACAGTGACAAGTTTCCAGAGTGTTGCAATAGTGGTTAACTAAAATTTGGATTAAAATGTTTTTAATTAATTAATTAATTTTTTTAAATTTTTAAGCTTTTGAATCATAGAAAAATATCTAGCGTCCCACTGTGCTCAGTGTCCCACTGTCCCCACCCCCTCCCTTACACAAATAAAACTAAAATATAGAGACTCTCTTTTTAGACATGACCTTTTTTTTTTTTTTTCATAATTTTTCTGTATTTGTGTTTTAAGAAATTGAATTGAATGGCTTTTTTATCAGCGTTTTTAAAGCATTTCAAAAGCCAGCTGCCTTTCTAGATTGGTTGATCTGTTTCAATTTTGAAATACAAATCACATATGAATATTGAAAATATTTCCTAACTAAGTATGACTGTCCTTATCTACGCAATTATTCCTGTGATTGCTTTTTTCTTTAAAAGTTTGTCTATAGTATATTATCAAAATGCAATTCTAATAACTAATTTATTTTTTTAAGGATGAATTTGCTCATGTTCAAAAGCTATTGGAAAATAATGAAGGTAATTTCACTGTTTGGTTTGGACATTATCCTACATCTACAATTGTTGCCCCATCCCCTGGTGTAAGAGAACTTATGAGGTACAGTCTTTGAGTATTAATTTAAAATATATTACCTTTTGTTTATATTTTTGTTCATGGAATTATTCACCGAGACTATAGCTTCAATAAGTTGTGTAAAAACTTTAAGATTTTCCTTAGTTATAAATTGCTATTCAATAAAGCAATTTTGTATTGAGATGAGTTTAGTAAAATTGTAAAAGTGAAATGTATTTCTTTGATTCAATTACATATTTATTAGATCAAGTGGTCCGTATTTATGTGGGCATCTACATACACTTGGAGGTATGGTTCCAGAAATGTATACTTTACAGCCAAATGGAGTACTGGAACTGGAACTAGCTGACTGGAAAGAGAATAGAAAGTAAGCTTCATCATAAAATTACATAAAACTAGATACCTAAATTTCTGCTTCATATTTGTAAAATACTTAGTTATTGCTAGGGATGCACCAAACATTCGGTTTGTATTCGGTATACTGCCTATTCCGCACCCAAACCGAATATTCGGTTCAGCCGAATGCTTTAATGTTCGGCAACCGAATAGTAAACAAATTTAAATATTCGACAGTTGGTAAACAAGGATATTTCTTATACCATGAATGAAAGATATAGTATAGTACCATAGTACTAAATTAATTCAAGTTGTTACTTACTAATATCACAGTCAAAGGAATTTTTGTTAGAGAAAACACTTGGATGTGAAATTTAAATTTTGTTGATTTTCAATTTTTCATAAATCTTATGGCACATTGCATTAACCTTACTATTACTCATTAATTATGAAACAGTAACCAGAAAAAATCTCTTAAGATTAAGTGTTCATAAATATGTAAAGTCGATGAACTGCTAATTTTTTTTAAATAAAATATTCAGCTAAAAAATAACCATCATTTCACAAATATTTTTAAAAAGTTATTAATAATACATAAAAGAAACATACGGATATTAAATTTTGCAGCATTTTAATTTCTGAAGTTTTACACCATATCAAATATTAAATATTGTTTAAAAATGAACTAATTAAATTAATCTTTGTAATCAAAGTTTAACAATGGCTTAGTAAACTTTAATTTTAATTAAATATTCGGTATTCGTTATTCGGAAAAATATAGTATTCGGTGCATCCCTAGGTTGCATATGTTGGGCCTGAATATTTTATATGAAAGCAATTTTTCCTGATATCTTCTGCAATACTTTGTCAATGTAATTCTTTTCCTACAATTTTTAGTAATATTACTATAATTTTTTGCCTGTATATCTTGCTCAGTTGATTCCCTTTTTCTTTTCTTCCTCGCCCCATTTTTCTCACTACATGAAAAGGAAGCATACATGTTACTGATATTTTATTAAAATGTTTAATTTTGTTAACGATTGAAACTTCGGTATGTCCTTAGTCATTAAACACATGTAATTTCTGTCAAATTTTACAAGCTTCTTATTATATTTATCTTTTCTCATTTCAGATTTCGAATATGTGCTGTAGACCATGGCATGTTTTCTTTTACCGATCATTATTTAAGAGAGTGGCCTTTGATCTTAGTTACAAATCCCAAAGATGCCCTTCTTACTATGCCTTCAATTGAACCTCTTTATAGAATTTTAAAATCTACTCATATCAGGTATACTTGAGTGTTATGTACATTACTACAGTAATGTTCTCATATGATCCTGCTAGATAACTTATGCTACGTGTTTGGAAAACAAAGTACAGTTTTAAACAACTTTTCTGTTCAGAATTTGGTGTGACTGCTTTTTACTGTTAATGGAGAAACCTGGAAATAAACTATAAGTTTTTTCTGGAACTACTCATTATTTTATTAAATGTGTTCTAGAAAAGGTTGTTCTTAATTATGTATAATCCTTAAAAAAACAAATTGTTTTATTGTTGTTACTCAAAGTTTCAGTTACGTGCTTTTTAACTAACATTGTATATATTCTCAAACTGCACATGCTCAATGTCAGTGTCTGAGTTTAGTCTTTTGTTTATAAGATGTTCATAGCTAAAATTTCTTTATTAAACAGTGCCTACAGCCATAAGAATTCATCAGAAATTGTGAAACTGAATTAAAAGATGGAAAAGCAAAGGGCAGAAAGAGTAGCTTATACGTTTTATTAATAAGTATGAAATTCAGACATGAAAAACCAAGATTTTTGCTCTGTCAGTTTGCTGTCATGTGCACTTTCTTTATACAAAATTTACTCAACCCTTTTAAAACCTAGTAGATTCAAATAAAATAATAGATAGGCAATTAAAACCTCTAAAAATATCAAATCTCCTGTTAAGATCGTATCCCCAGAGTATAGAGTAAATCAACTATTTCATAGGGTGGAAGAAAAAAAAGTATGTGTATATATATATATTGACAGAGGTTGTACCTTAATTTCTCAGTATAAACAAAATTTAAATAATTGAGCAGTTAAGGCAATGTAAGTATTTTCATTGTAAATTAAGACTAAAATTGTTATTCCCAAGATAACAGTTTTTAATTAGAGTAATATTGTTCAGTCTTGACATTGATTTGGAAATATTCTTATTTTCAAGCAAAAAGCTCATCAATAATGTTTTGTGATTTTTTTTTATTTACATTTAATTTTTTTTTACATTTTTACTATGAATATGATGCATCCAAAAATAAGTTTAATGGCTTGAAGCATTTTTCCAGCATTAGGTAATGTATTTGTTTACGACACCTATATATCATTATTTCAATATTTATAGTTTTGATCCAGATTTTTTTATACTGTTGATTCTTGATATCATGAAGTCAGCAGGACCAGAAAAAATATTCGCGATAACGAAAGTCATACATAATAATCTGATTCAGGGGTGTATTTTAATCATGATGAAAATATACCACCAAATCAAACTATGAAACAAAATATTTTTCTGATGACAATTCATAATTTGATCACTAGGAATAATGTTAGAAGAAGAATTAGTGTATAATACACAGAATCAAAACAATATTTTATTTAGGATTGGGTTACTAGATATTTTTTTTTAACTTTTTAGTTTTGCTTTCATGCTACCCTGATACATGGAATCATCAATTTTATACAAAGCTTTAAAGATATCTTCCAGTATGCTGACACGGCTTTCAGTCGATCGATAAATAATTGATATTGTATTGTGAACATCAGTGCTCATTGGCATATTCATTATTGATAGAAACTGTAAGAGTCATCTACTTCATTGGTGTTTTGTGCTGTTATTTCTGTGATAATGTCTTCATCGTAGAGTTCTTTGCATATTATTAATTCTTCGTCTACATTTATGTCATCACAAAGGTCTGATTCGTCTTGAAATAGTTCCTTTAAGTCACTGAATTCATTTTTCAACTGGTTCTTTGCACCAAGTCACCACAGGATGAAAAAAATCCACATTTTTCAAAGAAATTTTCAATATTTTCCTAAGAAATGTTATTTTGCCAAGCACCCAAATTCATTCTAATAGCAAAAATTGAATATCCAATATCAATTGAAATGGAAGTCACCTGCTCCTTATTCTTTTCATTATCAGTGATAAGCTTCTTAATCTATCTCTTTCTATATTGAATCTTTAAATTACGAGTTATACCTTGATCAGCTGCCTGAAATTTAGATGTTGTGTTCCGTAGAACGAATTCAATCTTGATTTATTTGAAGTTTTAAAAATTTGGATGCACTGGGCTCACTGGTCTATGAATAGTAAAGTTTACCTAGATTTCCTAGACATCAACACCCCAGGAGTGGGAAGGGGAATAGGCATTGAAAAGAGAAAATCCTGAGAAAAGCATTCTACGGGTGTGAAATGTATGGGACAATTTACTGAAAGACATTTTCTCAGAAATTTGAAGATCAAAGAAAAATCAACTAATAAATTTCTTAGTAAAAGTAAAAATTTAGATACTTGGAATGATAGATTGTTTCTTCGAGATAGTGAAAAAAACTCTATTAAATTACATTACATCAATTTAGGACTTTAAAGAAACATCGAGATGTTGAGAGTCGACTGTAAAAATATCTCTTCCTGGAATCATTTTGTTTTTTATAATTCCATGTTTGTACAAATTTGAAAAATTAAGAATGAATCGTAATGAGCTAACTAGTGTGTTGCTTGTGATAATAATTCTTTAAACTGATTTCTTGTGATTAGTTAATTGTTCTACTTTATATCCTTATTTTTGTTTGTACAATTTATTTTTGCTATAATTTTGATTTATTTTCGCTTGTTTATTAAACATATTTTAGTGTTAATGTTTTTGAAAGCATAATTTTGGAAGTGTTGCATTCCTATCTCTTTTGCTACATTTCAGAGTTCTAATATTTTCACCATATTCCATTGATATTGCAAAAGTGAAAATTGATGATGATGAATGGAAAACACTCAAATCAGTTGAATCTCCTCTCTTCACTGCATACTGGGAACCTTTGGAATACATTGAAGGTCTTCACAGAATAGTTGTCTATGCAAAAGTAAGTTTTTAAGTATTTAAATGCCAGAGTACAGTATGCTTCAAAAATTTAGTCATGTCAGAATTACAGAATTTCAGAATAGCTGAAAAAAAAACTAAGCAAAATGTAGAAGCTTAAATTAAAGCGAATATCTGTTTCCAAAATGCCTGTTACTTTACAACTTCTTAACTTTCTATCTAATTCGTGTTAGCCTGCCTATAGCAGATATCTGAGAAACCAACCACCAATCAGAAATGTCTGTATCATGTAAAGTTAAGCAGCAGGCCCTGTTTGATTTAACATGTATTCAAGATTCTATATCAGGGGTTTACAGCTGGCAGTCAGTGCTGCTCACGCAGCTTTTTGGGGTAAATAATTTGCAGCATCAAATTATATGCTCTTATCCATTGTTATTCTATTGTGATTGCAACAGACAGATCTCAACTCTCACACTGAAAATTTTGTGTGCCTTTATGCCAAGTTTTGCCATTAGTTTGGAATTTTAAAGGTTTCATGTAAATTCTAAATGGCTGTATACTTGATATCAAAATAATAAAAATTTTTAGTATGCAACTTTTTAATGTACAATTGGATAATTGGATAAAAGTTGGCCAATTATGATCTTGGTTAATTCCTCTCCGGCCTCCTCCCCCCCCCCCCCCCCCCCCGAAAAAAAAAACTTCAGTACAGTTCTGATTACATTGTTGCCCACCTCTAAACATTAGTCCAATATTGTAGCTCTTTGAGTAGTTGTAAGTTGAAAACCCCTGTTCTAGTCATTTTCATGGCATTAGAAATTCTAATTTATAGTACAAAATTAATTTTACAATTAATATAATGATGTATTTTAATTAGACATTTTACTATGTGATTTCAAGTTGTACAGTATTGGCTTAATATAAAAAGTATTTCTAAGCAAAAAGATGTTTTTGTAATGTTTGCTTTTCATGGAAAATTCGTTCCTAGTATTTAATCAGTATGTCAGAGAGGTTTTTTTTTTTTTAAGTTTTAGAGAGTTTGTTTTCTTGTATAAAATTTATTCAAGAGATTTTTTGATTTGGTATATTCCAATCTTGAATTTTAAAAAATATGAGATCCTTCCTTCTTTATATGAATCACAATTGTCCTTAATGAAAGCTTATAACTAAATCCTTAAGATCAACCATTTAAGCTTGATAAATCTAACAGGAACAATTGGACATTTTTTTTAACTTATTGATTTCCAAATTATATGCAGCATCTAAAAATTCTAAAATTACAGGACATAAAGGGTAATGAGAGAACAGTTCATCATGACTTTTCTTTGGATGGAACTAGACCTACCTTTCCTCTTGGTGGTAGATTAGCACTAATGGGACACATATCAGTGGTAAATTATTTCACACTTTTTATTACCTGATCTGTTACTTTATTTTTTTAAATATTAACTGTGTTTGATATTTGTTCTCAGCTAATTATGAAAATTGATTTTTATTAAGATTTTTTGCTTATCCTTTGTTAAAGTTGCTAATATTAGTGACATAAAGAGCATAAAAAATACTACAGTGTAATGTGTTTGTCATAGGAGAAAATATATAGAAAAGGGAGGAATTGTAAAATAAAAATGAATTTGCTTAGTTATAGAGTGTGACATTAGATAATAAATATGAATTTTTAAAAATTTTATCTTCAGGAAATTATTATAAATAAATAGAGCTTTAAATTTTAGTTTAGCATGCATGCTATAGACTATATTATATGCATTATTATAGACGTTACATAATCATGTCATTATTTTATTCTTTGTTGTTAAATTTCTTTGAAATTGCTAACAGTGGAATTACATTATTGAATCAATTGTTATTATATAAAGTTGTTAGTGTTCTGTATATATTTATAAAGTATTTTGTAATTTTCAGGGTCAAGTAATATTTGGATTTACTCTATCACTTATCCTATTACCACTTTGTATTCTCAAGATATATCTTACTTTTGGCAAAGGTAAGCCATCATATATATATATTTTTTAATTTCTTTGCTTTTACAGAAAATAACTAAAGATTTTATTGATAAAAATAATTTATGTTATGCTAGTTGAAATGCACTCAAGGTAGAAAATGATTAACCCTTTTTGGGCTCAAGCATTTTTATCACAATTATTCAGTTTTTGCTGATTACTGGGGTGATAGTTAAATTGGGGATGTGAATTTAATGAAACATGGATAACTGTCATCTGAAATATATCACATTTTTACACCTAGACATCCTTTATCATTTTGTGCAAATCTCATTATCATTTGGTAAATGGACATAGGAAAATTGACTAATGCTTCGGAATTTTTGACAGGATGGGGCAGCGTGACGGTAACTAAAGGGTTAAGAACAATCAAATGTATTAGCTTAAAACTTTCTGAAAAGATGGGCTTAGTTCAGATATCAACCAGTGTTGACCAACCTCTCCATTATAAACCTTTGTTTTAAGGCAGGTAAATGGATATTAAACTCAATATCTTTACAGATAAACATCTTGTGGCAGCTTTGTTATTCTCTTGTTCTGAAAATTTTTTTGCTTCTTCCCTTAAATTTTGAAATAGCAAGATTTTATTATACAAAGGCTTTTTCTGCTGTAAAGTCTCTGCACGATGGGAAGGAACTGATTTTGTCAATGCTGTGGAGAGTTAGATCAAATGTTTTTTTTCTGTTTTGCTTTTTGTAAAGAAATTTTCAGATATGTATTAGATAAGAAAAACCTTATTATCTATAATTTTGTATGACATAAGAATTAAACAGCTGCAGTCGCATATCTGCCGACAAATTTAGTACTGCATATATGTAACAAACTATTTTAAATTGTGATTCAATAAACTTAATTGCTGAAATTGCTTCAGTCCCAATGGGAGTCAAAAAACTAGAATTTACTGTTGTTATTTTTCTAACATTTCAAAAGCAAACATTCTCTAGATCACGCACACACACACAAAAAAAAAAAAAAAAAAAAAAAAAAAAAAAATTAAGGCATTAGCTCATAATTATAACTTTTTAAAGTTGAAATTAATAGATAATCCTTTTTCTTCTCTTCTAATCTGCATGAGCTTCAGTAGAGATGTCTGAGTAATGTTTATTTGGTATGTCATAAACATAAACATAATTTTTTTTAAAGTACTGAAGCATCTGGATTCACAACCATACATTCATATAAAGTTATACATACTGGGCGTTTTAAATTATTTGATCAATGCAACAGATTTTATAATATTCACTTTAGCCATATACTTCCAATGAGAAAAAGTTTTCTTATATCATGCACTTACTTTTAATGCAAAAAATTTTATAAGGAGTCATATATTCAAAAATTAATAGAAAAAAGATACTATTTAGGGTGACCCTGTATAACAGTTCAGTCTGAAAAATAAAGTCTCACCTTCAAGAAGTCATTCACAAAAAAATTGTACTTGTGTAAATGTAATATATTTACTGAGTTATTAGACTTTAGAAATTATTGCCAAAGACTAAAAGGCAATTCTTAAGTTACAAGTATACAAATTAAGTACAAAGTAAAGTATTTCCATAGTTCAGTACTGTACAGAAACTGAATGAAGATGTGTACCATGTTAATATTTTACTTAGTTTAGTCTTTAAAGTGTTTTGGCAGTTAATTAGTTTGTTTTTTTTTGGGGGGGGGGGAATTCACACACAAAACATTAGTTTTTATGTTAGTTTCACTAACATTTCCTTTCTTCACTTAAATTTAAACCAGTTTCATTATCTAGATAGCTTTTTGTACAATTTCATTAATACAGTACACATATTTCCGTGATTCTATTCACATAATTCTTAAAAGATATGTCTGATTATGAGTTGTATTGACAATGAAAAGTTTAACACATAAATGAGCAATAACTGAAATAAAATAAATGTATAGCCCCTTATAAAACTTGTGGCATCAATATTAACTACATGCCATCAGAAATCTTTTTCTAATTGAAAGTATCAAGCTAAAGATAAGATTTAGAAAAAGTGTCACCCTGATCAAACATTTTGAAACACTCAGCCTATCTGAGTAGATTATTGAAAGAACTCAGACTATTTTCGTGAGGAGGAGGCCTAGTTTCATAAGCCCACAAAACTGTACCTTTATGGTCTTAAAATGTATGACCATAGGAGTTATATGCTTTAAGGACAGATGTTATATTTATCGTTGAAAAATTATTTTTAACATGGATTAATCAACCAAGTTTTGATTGCTATTTTTCTCAAATTTATTTTTCTATGTATAAATGTATTACTATAATGATTTATGTAAAATCCTTTAGGAACTATGATAAAAGCAAAATCTGAGTTAAATTGCTTTCGTCGATTTTTATTCAAACTAAGCCTTTTGGTTAGTGTTGACAGCGTGTTTTGGCCTGTTGTCATTGGAGCATTATATGTTGCAATAGGTAAAGTAATTTAGTCATTTTTCTTTTGTATGTTTTATTTCATTAGAGACCTGGAGGGGGGGGGGAATGCAGATATACAGGGTGTCTACCATCATGCAAAGGTCACGAAAGTCACGGAAAAGTCAAGAATTGGAAAAAAGGTCAGGAAAGTCAAGAAAAGGTCAAGAAATGAAGCACTAGGTCACGATTAGCAACTCAACTTCCTTTTTCCATTTCATTCAAATTCTTAGTTGACAATTTTCGTAACTAAATTTCCTAAACTTTTGTGCACCATTTTTACAGTTTTGCTAATAAACGTATAGTTTACCGCATAATTCTATCGATCTTTGTAGTAGAGATATTTAATTTTGAAATTGGGGCTTATTCGCTGATCACCCTGTGTATTAATAGTGTTAAATTTAAAAGTCTAATTTTTCTTCATTCTATCAGTATGATGCAGGGGTGCAGAAACTGTTTTTACTCTCAACATTTCCCTCAATCCTTATGCAAATTTCCCCAAGATTTTATGATATGTTTATAGACTTGCATAAGTTCTGTATTACCATAAGTGTAAAAATATTTGCCTGAACAAGCTACATACATGTTTACTAAATAGCAATTGGTCCAAGTGAAGAGAAAACAAACTGCTGATCGGTGAAAGGGTTGAAAAAAAATCGCTTTAAAAATAGGAATGGGAAAGAGTAACTCGAAGAATTTTGTAATTCATTGTTAAAATCGAAATCAGTTGTATATTTTCTGCAAAATTTCCCCCTATCCTAGATTGCTGGATCGTACATATTCTGCATCCCTGGCAGGAATGTATTTTTGATATTAGTGTTTCGTATTTGTTATGGTCAAGAAAAGGTCAAGAAATCAAGCCTACTTTATGTGGTAGACACCCTGATATATACATATATTGGGTGGTTTGGAAAGTAATTTTTTTTTTTTCCCCAACAGAGGACTTAATTGTATTTTTTCTCAGCCAACTTCACACTTAAGCCACATAACCATTATATATTTTGACAGCTTATATAGAAAGCTTGATTGATTCTGAGCAGTAGTTTTTGGTTGGTACACTTTCAAATATGGAAACTGTAATTTTCGACTTGTTTTGCTTTTTCTCTATTGAATAGGTAAAAATACCACTTAAGAATGAAAAAAATTATCTGATGTGTATGGAAAAGATGTATTCAGAGAACGCCAGTGCCAAAACTGGTTCTCAAAGATTTGATCCAGCAATTTTGATGTTGAAGGTGCACCAAGTTCTGGAAGGCCAATTGAAGCTGATGAAGACGCAATAAAGGCATTAATTCATGAAAACCAGTGAATGAGATTGCTGAAAGATTAAATTTACCAAACTTGGCCACTCATGATCATTTGAAACGCCTCAAAGCTCGACATAGGGCTTCCTGATGTTCTCAAAAAACGAAATGACTTTCCAAACAACCCAATACATCCCTTCCCCCCCCCCCCCCAATTATTTTAAGTGTTTTAATGTTTTTGATATCCACTCAGTTTTTCTTCTCTACTTTGTAGTGTTTTTTCATGTAGCAAAATTAATGAAGAAAAATGCATAAAAATATACAGTGGAGTCAAATATTTTATTCATAAGAATTGCTGTATTTTACATTAAAGAAAAATTGCTTTGCTTGTTATTGCCAAAAAATAAACTATTAAAAATGTGTATATTTTTTCCGTAGCATTATCTTTTATATGTTATATTTATTTTCTAATCAGGTCCATGGTTTGTTGGATATATTATTGATCAGAGTATTGGTGTATGTTTTGTATGGGGTATTTATTTGGCTGGTACTTATCTTCCTGGTGGTTTGACATACTTTGCTGGGACTTCATATGTAAGTATTTTGTAGTATGTATTTAACTCTTAAAATCTATATTTGTAAAGCTAATTACTGACACTATTTATACTTTTTAACTAGCATTAATAGCATAAAGCATTCTAATTCAAAAAAGTCTAAATACAAGTCATTGAGACTTTCATTATCATTATAGGATTTTTTTAAGTTGGCTTTTATAGTAGTTTAAATTTCAAATAATTTAGTAGTTAATTATTTCATAAGTTTAAAAGAATAGCTCCTTTTTTGTATACTTATAACAGTTTAGAAACCACTTGTCCGCCTGTTGTGAAGGTAGATAACTAAACTGTAATTAAACCATACCCACCTAAGTTTTCTTCTTTTACCTTAGTAATTTAGACATATACTGTTCTCCTCTTAGCTTCCTTTACCTGAAAAAGCTACAGAGGAACAAACTGTAATACTAATGTCAAAAATAAAAATACATGCTGTACACACAGTAGCACTGTTAACAAAATAATTGAGTGTTACTAGACAAGAATCTTCTCTTCTAGATTTAATTTAGTCAAAAGTTAATGTTCTAAGTGCTAATTCATCCTATTTACATTTTGTTGCTTGTAAAGCTATTAATTAGAGTGTGAGTTTTTAATCCTTAAAATTCATAATCACTGCTAAATAACATTAGGATTTGGTGATTTTTCATGAAATATAGGAGGTATTGCCAAGCTGGGTTTAATTTTGGGGGCCTTATCTTTGGTGCAAAGTTTAGTGATATTTCACCTAAATCATCAAGCTTGGCATCATTCGGCACAATTTTGGGGGATGCATATTTCCATCATCGTTAGACTGTTTGCAGTAGGATCTGTGCAAAGGCAAATCTATCCAAAGGTTTCCGTAAGAGGCAATTTTAAATTGCTCTTGGGGACTTCAGGGTAGGCTGCTTTTTATTAAAATGACAAACATTAATATAAGTTTTACAAAACTAAATAAATTTAGAGCATTTATAAGGGTCTTGGTTTGATCTGCCTCCCATTTGATTAGCCAGTGCATTTCTGCAGGCTGACATTTTCATGTTAGGTCAACTGGGAACTGCATTGTATAATTATATCTAAATATGTAAGCTATTCTAGTTCAAAACTTATGCAACATCAATTTTTATTGTTTTTTTTTTTTTTTTACTTTATACCAAACAAAAGTAATGCATAAGTGAATTTCTATTTTTAAATTTTTGCTTGATTTCAGTTTCTATATTTTTGAAAAAGCTTCTTCTACTACAACAAACTTATTTTTATTTAAAAGATTATTCAACTTAGTTAAATTAATTTTATTATTGTTTTATTAATTGTCACTGTGTTTTAACATTTTTTTAGCATAATTTTTACGTGTTTAATTATATATTTCAAAAATGTATCTTGATTTTTTTTTAAATTGCTTAAAACATAATTCTTTTTTCCTTTTCAGCTTCTAACATTTTATATTCCATTCATCTTGTGCCTTTCACACTGCTTGTACCATCATTACAGAGACATAACTCGCGACAGACCTAAGCCGTGCACTTTTGTATCCTATATTTATCGCCATTTTCTAATGTTGTTGTTTCTTTCATGGCAATCTCTTTGTGCAATCGGTTATTTTTATTCATATGGAACAATGGCATTTCTCTTAGGGTTTCTACATTCTTGGTCTGTTATCATGGCTTTGTTACTATGGAGGTTTGCAATTGTCCTGCCAGAGTCTAAACTCTGCAGTTTGACTCTTGTAAAATCTCGTCCAATTGTCGGCACCCCTTTATTGCCCAGTGTTCGTAATAAGCAAAGTGGTGAACGTTCCGCAGGTACATTGAGTCCCAGCTGATTCAAAAGTAAGCACAACAGTTGCTCATCATTCCTGTTTCCTTTTTGTTTTGTTGTAAATTACTTATTCAAAAATTTGGAATTTTTATAAATGATTCAAACGTGGCCTAGACTTCGTACTTGTGGGATATTATCTGTGATTTAGCAAACTTTGAACGTCATGTTTCTTTTGGCAGAGAATAATGTTTCGAAAGCCTTAAAAAGTGAAGTCTAGCATTGCACGAGTGTTTCTTAAATTACGTGTCTGGCATTGTATGTGTATACAAAATTCTGTCAGTAACTGAAGATTTAATGTACAGTATAACCTATACTTCTATATTCTTTGGGATTATTATTTGAGTAACAGTATATGTCACACAGTCCTGGACATGGATAAAAAAAATGAACAAATTAATTTTGGACTCAAAACGTAGAATGTTTCTTCACAAACTGTGCTCAGCAAATTTATAAAATCTACTGAGGAGGAAAAAAAAAAAAACTTGTATTACAGAATTGACAAAAATGTATTACATTTAGCAAAATATGATATTTTTAAGAAGGTTAAAATAAATAATAAGCTTCGTAACTTTTATAGTTTATCATTTGTAACAATACACAGTACACTCTGTGTGAAGGAACACTAAATTTTTGTAAGTCTCTAAATGTATTTGTTCATTATTAATCCTGTTCACATCCAAAAATTTTTGAGTTTTCATATTTATTATTTTTTTGCCATTGTATATATTTGAAATCTCTCTTTAATCTGATTTTTTTCTTTACATTTATAAAAGCTATGAAAAATTATATTGAAGAGATGCTAAGTATTAATTTGTTTCAGTGCATTAAAATAAATAGTATAATTGATTCAGTTGAACTGATGCATATAGATATGTGTAATTTTCTCATCATTGCTAAAATTTATTAAAAATGATGTTTTGTTTAGTTCTGGGAATTACTGAGAAATGTAATAAATTATTAAGATGTCTAAATTTATATAGACAAGAAAGTAATTTTGGTATTTGATGTGAATCTGTAGAAACCAAAATTGCTTACTTGCAACAGAATATTTCTTCCCCCTTTCTCTGTTATATAGTATGAATTTTCTGCCTGAAAATGTAAAGTTAAAAATCTTGTGAACATCATCTGAGAAAATTTAAAATTATTTAACATGAGATTCTAACACTGAATCTCATATTAAATAATTTATATATTAAATTTACATATTAAATTCCATATTGAATGTTTAAAAAGAATGACTAGGTTATCTATAAATTATTTAATTTCATTCAACATACTATTATAGTGTAAAATATTTTTTTAATGTATTATTATTTGAGGCATTAAATATGTTTTAAATTCAAAAGTAAAATAAAATACTATGCAAGTTTAAATCATCTAATAATTTGTGTAAAATTACTTAAATTCAGAGATATTACACTTAGTTACAATAATAGGTTGCAATTTTTACAAGCACTGCGTGATTATTTTTAATCATTTTTTATTTTATATATTTTTAACACTACACTATTTCATTTTCAGTATTAATTCTTTATTCATGTGTGTGTGTAAAGAACCCAAGAATTTAAAAACTTAATTTACATCACATCATTCTTTTAAATGAGGATTCTTGCATATTCTTCTGCTTGCTTTGTTCTGAGCTTACTTTGGAATTACCAGTAAAATATTTGAGCTACCTTTATAACTGAAGAATACTGTATTAAGACGTAATTGATTAAATTTTATTTTGATTTATAATATAAGTATTTTGATAACAGTTTACGCTTGTTATAATCATTGAACTAAAGAGTGTGTTTTGTGGTGTTTATGTTTTTTTGTGTTATCAGTAAAGAAAAATTTGCTTGGACAGAGTTGCCACCAAGTTTAGAATCTTTTGTTTTTTTTTTAGGTTGCCTAAAGGGCAACCTAAAAAAAACACAAGATTCTACACCACTTGATTTGATTGATTGCCCAAATGATTCTCCCTTTGGGCAACCACTCAAATCATTTTGGTTGCCTGCAAGTAAAGTTTTTTGTCCTTAAATTTTCGCTTAGCAATTTTTTTCTTAAAGTTGAACAATAAAAAACAAATACAATGAATAATAAATATGTTACAGTGAAAGTTAAAGTGACAAATGTGTATTTATAAATTTGCCGTTATTCAGTAATGAAAATAGGAATAAAATTGTACCTGTGGCATTCACCACTTTTAATCATCATCGGTTGTACAGCTCTCTTCTGTACAGCTATCTTCATTATCATCATTCATTACTCATATTCGTCATTAACCCTCTTGCTGCGCATCCCGCGATTTCCATGGGCAACATAGAAGTAGCAAAATTTGTGCAACCCACAATTTCTACAGGGATGCATTTTTGCCATCATTTAACTGTGCAACACGCTCTTTCCCTGTTCACGGTTTCATTTCGACTTTCTGTGATGTTTAATTGTTTATTTAGATGTGGGCTAACAGATGGTGTTAGTTGTTCACATTTCTGCGAAGTATATGGGAATTTTTTGCAACATTTTGCTTGCGCTTTCCAAAGCTAGCTTCAAAAAGTTCTCAATTTTTGAACCTATTTTGATAAAAGAAAGACACAGCGAGAGGGTTAACACAAGAGGGAAGACTTGTCTGAATCCTCTCTTAGTTTTTGCTTTTTATAAAGTTTGTGATATGATTTTTTCTGCTTCACACTTAACCACATGCTTATCATAGTTTCTTCCAAATCAAAATCTTTGATATCTGTTGATGATAATGTTATTCTTACTGAGGCTTTTGTAACAACAGAGCGTAGTTTGCTCCACCAATCCTTTTTAATACTCTTTGTGGCAGATAAATACCGCTCCCAATCTGCACTTTGGAAAACTAAGAAGCAAGTCTATCAACAATGAAAAATTATCTATACTATCCAATTCTTTTAATAATTTTAATTACAGCTAGCAACATCCATGCACTGTATATCTCCACATATAAGCTAAGAATTTTTGGAACTTTTTTGAAAGCTGAACTACAGGGTTCAGCTTATTAACAGATCTGTTTATCACTCAAAAAGCATAAGTAATTTTCCATTTGCCACTCGCAAATCTCTATACATGGATACCGGGGATAAACTGCTAAACACTGCCAAATACAGCACTTTTTATTTCTGTAATTTATATATCTTAAACATACACGAGAAATAATAGAATACTGTAAATAATACACATAGCATGCAAAAGTAATTTTCAATTTTGTCGGGCACATGCAACAAATCGCCAGCTATAGCATTTTTTATTTACATATTTTATCTGTCTTAAATGTGCACAAGAAATAGTAGAACACCTTAAATAATATGCACATAAAATAAACAATTGAAAAAGATTTTTTTTTTAATTTTGGCTTATATACTGTTTTGAATTTTGGGTAAATTTTTGAAGAAAAAAATGTTCTGTCAGCTTATATACGGATTTAAGTGAAGGTTGTTTGTAGACTCTTTTAAGCTTAGTTGGACATTCTGTTCATATGAAGGAGATTTACAGATTTGTGCTAACTTCTTGAGTCAATCAAATATGAGAATCACAAACGGCAGATCTGTGGCAACTTAAAAGTTATTTGTTGTACTCCTGGAAATAAAATTGGGCTGTATTAAGTATGGCTGTTTTCTGCATTGAAGGGACTCATGAGATAGAAAAATTTCAAGAAATCTATAGTCTGTTTGTTCGCAGAGTCGAGAGAACGAAACTAAACAACTGCACGTGCAAACTGGCGATGAGTAAACACCTGGCATTTTACCGAAGCGCCAAACAGTGAGAATTTCTACTTTCTTCCATTTATGCTGTTTGGTATTGTTTGCAGAAATTGATGTTTTTTGGGGCCGTTTGGTATTTTATACATTCAAATGGAGGGTGGAAAATCTTCTTTAAGTCCACTGAAGACGAGAACGAAAAGAAAAGCTTTGAGTAAGGCTGAAAAAGGTATGATTTTGAACATGCTCTTGAATCGAATCCTGAACTTTCCAACTTCCGATACAGGAGATGAAGCAGCTCGTCTAACGGGGATGTCCAAAACTTCTGTTTACAATAAAATAAATAAAACATTTAAAATGTCGCATGTAAAAGACTTGTGCATGGAAAGTATCGGCAGAATTGGCATTGAAGAATGGAAAAATTGCATTCAACATGTTACAAATGAGGTAGAAAAAAAATGTGGGACTTAGACAATGCTATAGATAACGTAGTCGATTCTTTAATAATCAATTTATCATCACATTCTTCAGCATCATCTTCTGAAAGTGATGTATAAGGTAAGTGTTTTGAAATTTATTAAACTAATAGCAACCTATCCAGCATTGCCCATGTCCCTTAAACGATTATTTTTCAGTCAACAAATTTTCTTTATTAAAAAAATGACATTGCATAATTATTTTTTTAAGTTGTTAAGTTTTTAGCCTTATCAAATGTAATTTTTGTGCTTAATTAAACTTTTAAACAGTAGAGCGAAAGCAAGCTCTCTCTCTCTCTCTCTCTCCCCCTCCCTCCGTATATCAAAATAATTTACAGTAAGTCGCTAAGTAAATTTCTCAAGCTCTGATTAAAAACATAACTATAAAAAATAAATAAATAACTGTGCACTAATCTACATTTGTTTGATAAATGTAAATAAATTTAAAATAATCTACAAAAAATTGCAAATATCGTACTGACAGACAGAAAAAAAATAAACTGATGAAAAAAGATAAATTCGCCAAACTAGGGATTGGTGCCAAAAAATGCAATTCTTTAGTAACCCATTTGTTTACTTTCGTTCTCTCGTTTTTGCGAACAGACTATAAATTCCGGGAAGAAAAATGTTGAAAATGAGATTCAAGTAGATCCAAATAACATCCTAATTCTGTTTCCACACTTGCATATTGAGCTGGGAATAACTAATAGTTTTGTGGTTTCCATGAGCAAGGCTTTCCAATACCTTAGAGCGAAATTGCCAAGGTTGAGTTATGCAAAGTTAAGGAGGGAAGTCTGTGGTCTCTCAAATACTCACAATTATAAAGGGCCTTATAAAATATTGGAGGGGTAGGTGAAAACAGCCTGGGAAGCCCTTAAAGATGTGGTACGACGATTTCTAAGCAACTGAAAAGATGAAAACTGCCAGCAATTGGGGAAAAAACTCCTGCAGAAGCTCTGTGACCTTGTACAGTAGAGAGCCAGAAATCTGTACAACTTGGGACCATGGCTTGTGGGGATTTTGCAGATTTCGGGCCGTAAAAGAGGAATTGTAACATTTCTGATTTAAAAGGAATAGAATACAACTACAATGAACAGTCAAAAGTATTTCACTTATATTTTCACATTTAATACCAAAGAATAGGAGAAAAAAGAAAAAAAATACATGAAGGCTAGTAAAGCAAATGTTTCAAAATTTTCTTTTTTTTTAATTTTGAAAACATATTCTGTGGTGGTTTGTTTTAAACTATTTTTTTTCCACTTTCAGTTTCTTTCTTTCTTTTGTTTATTTATTTTTCGCAAATTGTGTATTATCATTGGTTCTTGTTATGCTACAGAACTTTGCTGTTCTAAAAATTTAAGGTATTCTTCTCCTACTTTAAACTTTTATCAAATGCATTTTATTATTATTACATACATATATTAAGTTTTCATCATCATCATCATCAGAATCATATTTATCTGGATTCAAAACACTTTTCAACCATTTCATCACTAGTGGATGACTGTGAATTTCATTATTTATTTACATCAGAGAAGGTGTGCGGATTTCAGACGTTTGCGGATTTTAGGTCGGTGGATTTTTGGCGCTAGGCTGTATTCAATATGCCTCTGACACTTTATGAGCCTCGCCTTCCATCTTGAGGAATTTTCCTAAAAACTGTGGAGCTGTATGCAGTGAGCACGTTGAAAGATTTTTGTCAAGATATCTCTTCAATAAAATGCAGATATCAGGTTATTGGATAAAATTAATGCTGGATAACTACTGCTGTATTATTACTAGAGATGCTCCATCTTGACGCTCAGTACAAGAGTCAAGCCAAAAGGAAACATTCACAAAAATAAGCTAAAATCAAGCCCTGCTTTCTGAAAAATAAACATTGTTTAATGAAACATGATCTATTCCATTATATTTATTGAACAGGATTTTTTTTTTTTTTTTTTTTTACTTCCATTTACCTTTGGGTCGGTGGTTAGGCTGTTGTGTATCTTTCTCCAGTGGGGTTTTATGTATCTTGGAAAACAAAAAGTAATAAAAAAATTTCATTTACATGTTTGTTCTTTTCGATAAAAAATTAGTAAGAGTAGGCTACAGGCATGAAAATCTTCCGCTTTTCGGCGGATTTCCGCTTTTTTTTTTTTTTTTTTGGAAGACCTCCGCTTTCCGAAAATGTTTTAAAACCTTTCCGCTTTTTCAAAAAAAAAAAAAAAAAAAACAGTGATTACCGAACCTAAAGCAAAACATAGCGGACATAGCAGAGTAACAAGAGGACGATAATGCGCGCCTGGGATGTACGTTTTCACTGCATCTCGCACTGCGCCTAGACTAAAGTCAGCTAGAGTGCAATGTTACTGATTTCCTGAGTTGGTAAATTCAAAACTTAGTTCAGAGGGGCAAATTCTTATTTTAGATCTTCGATGTTTCGAAAGGCATCTGATACATAATTATGTACTTGGCGAACTACTACACAACAATAATTATCTATCGAGACCTTTCGCCACTGGAAAACCGTTGTCGGTGAGCTATTGTTACTCGCGACGTGTTTTTATTGCTGTTTTGCGCACTTGATGAATCTATAAATTTTTTTCACGGACACGTACCAGCTTAACTGATACTTCTATTGTGGATTATTGAGAAAATGGCAGATTTATCGAATATATTAGAAAACGTGGATTGAAAACGAAATGTTTGTGGTCATTTTCGGATCCAAAAATTTGCTTGGTTTTGGAAAAATCGTCGGCCGAACGAGAACTTCCAGACATTTTATGAATGCTAAACTGGAATTTTTGTTTAAATAAAGCAAACTGACGGTCTACACGACAAATAAAACTTGTATAAAAGTGCAGCTTTTAGTAATGGTATTTAAAATATAAATCTTGTCGTATTCCTTTAGGTCTTCAACATGCAAAGGAAGTAAAATAATTTATGGTAGTTTAAATATACTTTTCTTAAATAAATAAATTATTAATAATAATTCCAATAAATAAATACTTCGATATTTATAGCTATTAAAACGTACACGTCTTAATTTTATGCTGAATAAAAGAATAATGCTTTTTTAAAATGTGAGTTAATGTTAAGAAATCCGTAAGAAAAAGAAAACCAAAATTTTCAGAGTTTTTTTTTTTCTTTTTTTTAAACAGTTACGCGGATTTTACTAAAAATATGTACCGTAACTTCGTGAAAAGTTAACTAATGGTAAGACCACGGACGGATTAAAGGGATTGGGGGGGGGGAGCGATTACTCCTCCGCTACAGGAAAAAGAAATTCTATTTTACTTCCATAAACTAGACAAATTTCAACTAACCGACCATAAAATTGCATTAATCCGTCCTTAGGCAAGACGTATCGCCTCCTTAAATAAATAAAAAGATTACTTTTATTAATCATTTATGAAAATGTACATAACCAAGCAAAAAAGAAAAGAAAAGATCATTACTAATTTTCATGGGTCAATCCACATAATACTTAATTTTAAACAACATTCAATTGATACTCTCTCTGGGTTAAAAGTTAACGAAATATGAAATTTAAAAATGCTCTTTATTAAAAATTCGCGTTCGCAATTGGAAAAAAAAAAGAAAGAAATTGAGGCGACTAGGCGACACAAGTCATGTTTTAACGTCTCAGCAGAATTCGCTCTCTTGCTTTATTAGCCAGCTCGCTGAGTGAAGACAAAACAATAACAACCTTCTCGATGTTGACGCGGCGTCGGTACCTCGGTTTGTGAAGGCCCGTTTTCCCCCGTATTACATAAATTATTATTATTTTTTTTTAAAGCACATTCAAAATTTGGTTCTTCTGCATATCGGACGGAAATATTTCTAAAATGGTTTCACGAAGCTTGTCCGCACCTGTAACTACGTCGATGCTTTAAATGACATAATGGGGGGGGGGGGAATTCAAATGCTCCCTGCATGCCGACGTGCCGTCACTTCAAGTGCATCTATGTGCTTTATTTTCTACAGAAATAAATTTGTTAGCATCGGCTTCACTGGAGCTTGCGCGCTAACTACAGATCAAAAAGCAAGATCAATATACTAAATTTTTTTGCAAAAGAAATTTATTTCAGCCAGATAGTCCGTGTCCTGGAAAAAAATCCCTTTTTGACATGCATAGTCCGCGGACTATACTAGCGAAATTATGGTAACTAACTATCCCCGATCTCCGGGTTCCATATTTGCCAACTGAACTTCAATCTATTTGCAGCCTTTTGGTAAATGAATAATTTTAAAAACAAGATGTAAAACAGAGTTTTTAATACTCTATTGTTAAATTAAAATTTAAGGCATTTTAGTAACTCAACAGAAAAGTATTATTTTCCCCATAATATGTTTATTGATTTCTGAAACATTTTCACTTCAATTTTAAAATCAGGAAAATCGCTATTTCGTTTTATTCTCATGTGCAGGTTTTTCTTTGGTAATTATTTTTACAGTTAATTTTAAAAAGCATAATCTTGTGAGTTGGTATTTTGCAGCTAATATAGGAAGGAGCAGAACATATGTCCCTGTCATAAGTTCCACTTCTGTGTGCTGATGTGCTGCAAGACTGCTAAGATTCTAAAATTTTACCTGAGAAAATATTTAGACATTTATTAAAGAATTATTCTTTTTCCAATAAAACAAGAAAACTTCACTTTTATTCTATCATTTGAATGCTTATTTTAGAAAATGCCAATGCCATATGTATAATTTTTCATTCCATTTCTGATCAAAATTAAAAAAAAAAAAAAGATAGGTCTTAAAATTTTTGAGAATCAATTTTTTATTTTATTTTCATATCAAAAGAATAATCTGAAATTTGGATGTGAGACTTATGATTTGTTTTGATCTAGGATTTTACGATATTGTTTAAGATAATTATTTTAAATAATTATAGCCTGTTTTCTTTTAATAAATATTGTATATCTAAAACTGATTATTAAACATTTACAGTGCATAATTATTTTCTTCAGGATCACAGTCAATTTGTTTGTGGTTGAAATTTAAATGGTAGAAATTGTTTAGTACACCATTTAGTTTAACAGTGGTTGAATTTAAGCTCACACATTATTCCCCAGTTCCATGTTTTTGCATTATCAACATGCGCGTAGCCAGGAAAATTTTTCGGGGGGAGATATGAACTTATATGTGTATAAATAGATGGAATTTCATCACTAATCCAAACATTTCGGGGGGGGGGGGGGGATATATCCCGATATCCCCCCCCCCTGGCTACGCCCCTGATTATCAACCTTGTTATATATGCCTGAAAATACGTGCACGTAAATTTTTCAATTTTTTGCTGGAAAATATGTCCACGTGTATTTCCTCTTTTTTGCTCTTCAGCTGTTTTCATGCCTGAGGCTATTTAGAACCAGGATACAGACAAAACTGTTTTTTTTTTTTTTTGCTAGTGTTATATGCAGTTGGCTCTGAATTTGTACTCAGCACTGGCTGAACAGAAAAAGTGTTGAGTCTGGGCTTCTCTGGAGCATCTCTTCTCCCCCCCCCCCCTCACCATCTCACCTTTTGACGATCTTTGTAATTATTTGTGTAATGTTACATATTTGTGAATACTACTGGTATTTCGGCATTCCTACATGACAATTTTGATGATTTTTCACAATCTCTCTACTTTAAATAAGAATCTTCTGTTTTTCTCACCTTTTGCTAGCTTATTGATTCAGATAATTACCTTATGGCAGCTTAAAAAAAGTCGAATCATCCATACTATGTTTCATTTAATAATCAAAAAATTTACATTAAAAAAAAAAAAAAAAGATTTTGAATTCCATTTGCCAGATGCGGGAGTTGGAATATTTACCTTTAGTCTCAAAACTAATGAGGATTTTCATCAATTTTGAATTCTAAACATTTATGACTGTTGATTTTAAAAGCACTCACAGACTCTTACACATCCAAAGTTCTGGACATTTAAAAAAAAAAAAAAAATGTTTTGCAGATTTATATAGGAATCCATTTACTGTATTTTGTGATGCTACAAAAAGTTTCAACTGCCATTGTCTGTTATTTATTATTGAATTAAAGTTCACTTCGTACTGCTGTTCAGAAGTCTAGAATTGGATTTTTTGGTTTATAAAGTGTGATCATTTCTGATGATCTGCCTCAGAAGCATAGCAGTTTTTATCTTTCAGGAATACCAAATTCTAAACTGAATAGTAATTATTAGTATGAAATACTCAATTTTTTACCTTAATTTGGTCTTTAAAATTCAAAACATTTTATGCAAAAATTAAACTGTGTTTTTAAGAGTTAACAAACACTGATAATTTTAAGATTATAATTCTAATAGATTTTCTCTATAAATCTACCGGACTTTCGTCTCTAGATGTTGGCAAGTATAATGGGGGTTTTACAATTGTATTTTCATGAAAGTTTTAACAACTTTGTGATTTTTTGATCAGTCTTTTCTTTTTGTTAAATCTGTGACATGTTTTTGTGTTTGTTTTCTCAAGTTTTTATATTTTGTTTTGCATGAGAGTCTGTAACAAAATGCAAATTTGTAGTTTTTCTGAATCATTAAATTTCATTCTTATTCATGGAGATTGATCTAGATTATACTGATTACAGTTAATGAAAAGTGTGAAAATAAGTATTGCTTTTGCTTTGTCCCAAGATAACTTTTTGTTGATGCAACTCTGTTTTGTTATGTTCAAATTTGAATCTTGCATCGTTCAACTTCAGCCAACAATTAATAGCTCATTAGCTTTATGTGTTTTTAAATCAAAATCAAAAAGAAAATATTGATATAACTATTATAACAATAAATTTCTGTTTAAAATAATTTAATCCTGAAGTCTAATTATATCTTTTGTAATGAAACTGTCAGAAGACATATCGCACCAATACAACAATTGTGCCTTAACTGAAAATTCTTATTTGTATTATTACCATCAGATTTATCAAGAAAGAACATCCCAATATATTACATAAATTATTTTGACTAAAGTTGTCTTAAGTTTCCAAAAGATGCCCCTTGCAGTGTGCAATATCCTATAGTAGTTAAAAACAGTTTGTTTTTTCTGCTAAAACTACTATATTGTCATAAGGGACAAGGGTGCGATATGCTTAGTAAATTCTTAGTTTTACACATGAGGTTGCAGATGTTTAAAAGTAACAAAATTTATGAAATTAGATTTCTTGTAACTGCACAATTTAACTTCAAGAAGGAAAAAATATAAATTATTGTAAATATTGATCATTGTTTTTGGGCAATGATGCAAAAAATACCAGTGCTAGGGATCAAACCCAGGATTGCCGCTTAACACGGAACTGTACCACTGAGTTATTCTGTGATGAATTTCTCGTGATAGAATCGCTGACACTTATCATCTTCTACTGCAAACCACAGATTGAACAGATGAAACATTATTTCGTGAGAACTTCTATACGCCATGGATAATAGAGTATTTTAGAAATTTTATCAACCTTTAATTAGTTCAGGGTGATTTAGAGTGTTTAGGTTGATCAATGTTTTTAGCCAAGTATGGGGAAAATAACAGAGCTGAGGATCGAAGCTCTGGAATTTTTCGCATAGTTGGCCAAAAACATTGATCAACCGAAACACTCCAAATCTTTCTGGACTAATTAAAGTTTGATAAAATTTCTAAAAGATTGTCTGATATCCGTTGCGTATCAGAGTTGTTGCAAAATAATGTTTCATCTGTTCAATCTGTGGTTTGCAGAAGATAAGTGCCTACAGTTCTGAGAAATTTCATCTGGGAATTTGATAAAATTTCTAATATTGTGAGTATGTTTGTTTTCTGAAATTTTATTTTTATACTTATTGACTTTGGGATATTGAAGAGACATGAATAATTTCTTTTGAAATAATTTTTGTCATGAATCACAATAACAAATACGACTTATGTAATTCTTAACTTTAATGTGTCATGATTACTTATCTCAGAAGTGCAAAATATTAATTATGTATTTCTCTATGATAAATAATTATAGGAAACTTGTGTTGCTGCATGATTAATAAATTGATAAATTTTGTGGATTTTATAACAGAAAAAGATTTCATTGTAAATCTGCATAATCTTGAAATACTTGATTAGGCTTACTTAAAAAGCAACTAACAACAGTATTATTTCCTAGATCACTTGAGTTTTGTATATGAAATCTGGTATTCTAATTTTGCAACATTAGCTTTTTGTTAAATTTTTCTCACAAATTTAAATACGAGTATATTAATTTTATCAGAATTACAGAAGCTACAAATATTTACTTTTGAAAGTATTAATGAAATTCCTTTAAAATATTTATTGCTTAGTAATAATATTAAATAGGTTTATTTATTTATGTTAAGGTTTGGGAAAAGAAAAGGGGAAAAAAAGCTTTTATTTTATGCTGTTGTAAATGAAGTGATGTTCAAGAATTACTTCATTTAGGAAGATATGAGTACTGGAAGTGTATATTTCATTAATTTGACTGACTCTTATAATTATTAAAATTATATACTGTGCTATGATTCCATTCAGGTGAGAAATTCTTTATAAAAGTAAATTTATACATTATTTGCAATTTTAAATGTTTCCGTATCACATACTCAAAAACCTGGAGCAATGCTATTCAGTTTTCACTGAAACTGTCCATGTATCAATTGTATAAAGTTAAATGTTGTAAATTACAATTTTAAACAAGTGAGGTGGGGCAGAAAGACTCTTGTATTATTTTTCAAACATTTGTTCCCAGATTGTTTTCTTAACCATCTGGATATAACAAATGGGCTCAATGCATACCATCCAGTAAGCATCACATGTTTTAAACACATATTTATAATCTTGTTATGTTTTGAATGAAGTCCATTGTTTTAGAAAAGTTTTCTTTCTTTGGGTAAGGGAACAAAAACAACATTTTTATACTTGCATATTAGTGATTTTAAGTTTTGTTTAATCTTGCATTGTGCCATAAATGAAAGGGATTTTTTACCTTTTTTATTATACTTACATGCTTTTATCAGTAGCTGTAAATTTTGTGACTATAGACTGTACTTTTTATTAATCAATTCATAACAACAACTGGAAGTTTGACTTTTGTTTTCCATGGCATTTCTTTGATTATATTTTTTTTCCTCTGAGCATCTTGTTAATATAGCAAATATTGTAAAGTTGTTTTCCCTATTGCCATCCACATATTTTTGATAATGTGAAACATTGCAACTTTGATAATATAAAACAAAGTAATTAAAGAAAATAAACTCTAAATAGTACTGCTTTTTAGCTTTAATTCTTCTTCTTTTCTCAAACAGATCATGAGATATACAAAATTAACACCCAGATTTTTCTTATAATATTCATGAGTACACTTTTCAATAGTACTCACAGATCTCATGCCCTCTCCCTTTTATTTATTTATTTATTTATTTATTTATTTTATTTATTTATTTTTTAAGTAAGCTTTACACCAAGCTTTTAATAGTTAAAAAGGGCATAAAAATTGAAAAGGGTTAAGTTAATCATGCAATGTCTCATAAACTCCTTGCATGAAGATAAAGTAGAAAGAAAAGAAGCATCGAAACAAGCCTTTGCATGAATGCACTGCTGTTAAAAGTACATTTGCATCACAAATTTTCAGAAAGAAAAACTCATGATGACAATTTTGTTGTTTATTATTCCTTGTTTTTATTATTAAGCAGCAACTTTCCCTAACACTTTAAAGTTTCTTTCCCTTTATTTATTTTCTGAATGTAGATGCTAAATAAATTTCTGTTGATATTTTTTTAATGGCAAGATTCTGTAATGAATAAGTTATTCCAAATGAATGATTAAATGTTGTGTTTAGTTGAAATGTGGGAAATCTAATATCCTGTGTAATAAATGTGAAATCTGTATTAATATAGTGAGTTTAAAGTGAGATTTTTTTTTTCTGGGGGGGGGGGGGTCATTGATCATTTTCTCTCTTTTATGCTATTTTGCTTTTAAGGTGTCTTAATAATATTTATAATCATTCAGCGAATTTAAAATTTAAAAATCTGTTGTACTTTTCTTTATAAGCTTGTTACTTAAGTTTCTGTTCATAACTATTAATTTTAACTGTTTAATGATAATTTTGAGAAAAAGAAAATCCTCTAAAAAATCTTAGTGAGAATAACATAGTGACAATCATGAATCTTTCAACATTTTTCTTTCAATTGCCACTAAAGCAAAAAATAATTATGTACATATAGAAACATTGTATTTTTACATCAATTATTTAATTGAAGTTTGCGATTATGAAGGGTGTAATTTTGAAATTTTGTGAAATAAAATTTTACTAAGCTCTTGAAATTTTTAAAAGAATTATTAGGATGAAAATTCCTTTGAATATACCATACCTTTAGAAAAAGCACTGGTGTATGACAAAGAATTAAAACTTTTTATATTAATATTGTTTTGTTTCTTAATAATTTGTATGAATATTGATGCTGTTCTAGTCAATGTTTTTGTTTAATTTTTGTTGACCTTTATATTAAATTTGTCTAATTTTTGTTATTTGTAATGAATACATTTTATATTTATTTACTAAGCTAACTTGGTGGAGAAAAAGAAAATCAGTGATTTTTTTTTTTTTTTTCTGGTTCTATGTAAAATAGATGGAAGTAATTATAAAATCTTGTTTAGATTTTTTTTTTTTTTTTTGTAATTCTTGTTTCGTATGACAGATGCATTAATAAAGAGCAGCATATTATGAGATATCTACGAATATAAGCATTTAAAGAATATTTTAAAAATCTGAACTAGCTGAATGTTTAATATTATTAATGAGATTAATCAAAATAAAAGTATTTAAATTTTCAATTAAGCCTATAACTGTTGATTTTTAGTTTTTTATCATGATTTATTTTATTTCAAAAGTCAAACTGTTAAAAAGAAAATAAAAGAAATTGCTTTCATTCATTTTTTTAACCAAAATTTTATCGAATCTCAATGGAATCGATCTAATGATGATTCATTAACCTTGAATTATCAGAGAATATACAGGATCTGGAAGTATCAAGGAATTTGAAAATGATACTTTGCTCTCTTGTCACTTCAGCTGAGACAAATCCTGACAACCCTTTTTCTGCTAATAACTGCTCTCATTTTTCTTATCACAAACCAGCATTGGATAACTGTTTGTCTTCTCTGTTGTGGAAAAGTTGTGGCAAATTGCTCATTAAATTTGTTCCCTTTTGTGATCTTGGATTATCTTTTATATTTTTGCATGATAAGAAGCATAATTGTAAACTATTTCAAAAGAATTAAATTTAAAGCCTCGTTTACAACTTAAATATTTATGCATTTTTATAGGTTGGCTTTCCTTCTTTATTTTTAAGCTGTTGAGTTTTAAATTTTGTTTTTGGCACTTTCACAAGCTTTTATCCTGGACAGAAAAGAAAATTAAAAAAAAAAAAAGTTATTTCTATGATTGTCAGTTGGTAACAAGTCATTGCTGTCATGGTTGACTATTCTGTTTATTAGTTATATGATTAGTATTGTTTGTTGTGTGTGGTTCAGACTTTGAAATGATTAGAATTTACAATAATTACTTATAAAACTGTTATTTTACAGAAATACCTTAAAAAGTTGTATTATTCCAAAATTTTAATGTGTATTAAGATCAAGATTATGCTCCCTTTTAACAAATTTAACAGTAACTAGCCATATTCTTTTTAAAAATTTCCAGTGATTGTAATCTGCATCAATTCTTGTAACTGATTTCAGATGGCTTTGTAATTGTCTGATGTTTGGTGTGGTTTAACATTGACATTTTTAAACCTTTTTAAAAAAGCCTTCATACTTTTTGAAAAAATGTATGCTGTAATTAAAATTAAAAAACTGTTAAAGTTAAATGTTTAATAATTTATTTTCCTGTAAGTTATTTGTAAGCAAGAAATTAAAATAATATTTTCTAGAAATTTCAATTAATATCTGTCAATTTCCTCTACATCTTTTTGGAGGCATATAGTTTCCTTATTTTATGATGAACATTATTGGAGTTGCCAATTTTAAGTTCTCTAGAGCCATATGACCCTTCCAAATTAGACATGCATATACTCATAAATTTATTAACAGGAGCATACCAATCTGCTACAAGTAACATGTCATAAAACCTTAATTCTTCATTTAACACTGGCATGTACCCCATAAAATCTTAGTAATTAGTATTGGCACTTAAAAGAATTTGACTGGAGAATCTTGCAGTTAAAAATGACTGTATATAATTTCTTTTATAATGTTTAATGTAATTCATCTTGTTTTTACAAGTAATTTGATACAACAATCCCATTGTCTAATATTTTGAAATAGTACTTGATATAAAACAAAAACTGGATATCAAACATGTTACAAAAGCATAAATCTTATTATCATGTGATTCTTATTACTAAAGTTAAATTATATTTTAGGAAGTTAAATTAATTAGTTATTTAATTTAAAATAACATTAATAGCACTTCCGTGTGATCATTTTCTTCCAAAACATATGGTGCTGGAATAAAATTATTAGATCAATAAAATATTGTGTCTTCCAAGGTAATGATAAATTGTTTTTTTCTTCATTTTCTTATAATTGCATTCATTATAATACAAAATCAAGTTGTAATGGTGTAAAATTTTGGCATTCTAAATTATTAATTGTGTTGAAAAGAGAATTGTGTAAGAAATAATAAAAGAATTGTGTAAAAAAAGAAAAACATATGCTATACAACTAATATAAAAATATATTTTGTGTGTGTGTGTGATAAATATATATTATATAAACATATGAATATAATAATCTGCATATTTGACATGAATTTTATGCCCAACTACATTCTTTATAGTATTTATTGAAAAGTATTATATCAGGTTCATTGATTGAAATTGCTATGCAATACAATTACTAAATTTATTTATAAAATTCAACTGTTATGACTTTTATAAAATTATTGCATATATACATACTTATGCTTGCATACTTGTTCATTGTCTAAAATATTATTTCCAAATGTACATTTTTCTCATGTATACATTTTTTTCTTATTTGAATTTAATGTTCTTTAACTGTTTTGAAAAAATACTATAGGAATCAAACCTTTTAAATTTATCATGTTTAGCAATGAACTTTGCACAGCTAATTAGTCTTGTCATTGATCATTACATGTTAATTTGACTAAGCTACAATATATTTCTGTTTTCTGAAGAGTGTACATTTAATCTGTGTGCTATAAAAATAAACTGTTTTTGGTGTGATACTTTCAAAGCTGTTGAAAGATTTGAAACATTTTTAAAAGTGAAAGAATTTTCAAGAAGAGCTAAAAGAATTATATTTGTATAACTTCTTCATAGTACAAAATTTTGAAATTTACTGTTTTACAATTTGTACTTAAACCGTCGCATATAGCAATATCCAGAATGTTAACTTGTTAGCTTTTATCAGGATGTGAAAAAATGTATCATGTTATATCGGCTTTAAACAGAAGTCTTTTATATTTCTGTTGAAATCTTCTATAATATAAAAGAAAATAATTTAAAAGCTGACTGATGCTAAAATCAAATAATCTACTGTATGAAAAATTACTATACATTTATATATTATTCCATAAAAGATTTTGAAATTTCCAATTTTCCCAAATAATGGGTATTTATTATGTTATTATAGATTGTGTCTTAAACTATATAGTCTTACTATTTATAAATTTGCTAATGTATGTTAAAATTTCTAGTACCCAAATACTTATTTAAATATTTATAGTTAGTTTCTTACACACTTTGTGCAACTTATATTTAGATTTCTTGTAAGTATGATTACATCCCCACTCATTTTATTTATGAACTAAGAACTCTTTTTAACATACCAAAGTTATAAACTACACTTAACTAATTTTAACACTACTTTAAATATACTATTAGAACTCTGTGATACTGTTTGAAGTTATCTTTTCATGTGTGATTGTATATGAATAGAGAAAAAAATTTCATTCGGATTTTATTGTGCATTTAAAAGTATATATTTGACTTATTTGATAATTTTTGAAATTAAATGTTATTAAATAGCTATTAAATATTTTTAATGTTATATGTATAATGTGAAAAGTTTGTTGTAATGTGATTGCTAGATATTAACTAAATTATGCACATATTTTGTGAATTTTATTTCAAATTTTGCTTTGTGTATATTTTCTCTTTATTTATTTTTTTAATTTTTGGATTCTTGTACCATCATCTAAATGTAGTATTTTATGTGTTAAATAAAGTGATGTAGTTTATTGAAACTGTGAGCTTTTTTTAAATATTTTTATTACTTATTACTATAAGATGATATATCTAATAGATCTGGTCGTAGTCCAGCAAATGGGTAGATGTTCCACAATTACTTTTTTTTGGACAAAATGCATGAATAATAGCTGCACTGAAGGCTGTTCATTAACATGTAGCAATGCAATTCCATTAATATAAATAGCATTCAAACACCAAATGATCATTTTTACTTCCTTGTACGTAGTATAAGGAAGTAATGTGATCCCGAAAAATTTTGGGGGCCAAATTTCGACAAAAAAACCGATTTTGACTGCCTCTAAATTTAATTTAAAAATTTTTTTCGATGCATCCTATCGTAGGCTAGCATGCACGATCATATTAACGCGTCTGCAACTCATTTTGACCAGTGGCGAGTCTACTGTGGCCAGTTTTTCCATGCCGTCTGTACGTACGTACGTATGTATGTAACTCGCATATCTCAAAAACTATGGGTCGTAGAATGTTGAGATTTGATATTTAGGATTCTTCTATGATCTAGTTGTGCACCTCCCCTTTTGGTGGCAATCGAATGGATAGTTTATGTACAGGACCGCCCAAAAGATTCGAAATACATTACGCTCAATGGGCCGAAACTCATTAAACTCGCATATCTCAAAAACTGTTAGGCGTAGAATGTTGAAACTTTATATTTAAGATTGTTGTAACATCTAGTTGTGCACCTCCCCTTTCGATTCCATTCGACTGAATAGTTTATCTACACAACCGCCCAAAAGATTCGAAATACATTACGCTCTATGGGCCGAAATTCATCAAAGCGTTTTTTAGAGGTATTGGGCTATTTCAAACGACTCAGAATTGATGTATGCTGTAAAGAGTTAGAAAATGAATTTCTCCATTAAAAAAAGTGTCTTTATCATTTGTAGTTCTGCTACAGGAACACTCAAAAGATTTCCAATACATTACGGTCAATGGCAATTTTAGGGGCATTCATCCATTTCAAGCACAATATCGTCCTACCACATAAGTTAGGTAATGGTCCGACCACGGTCACGTGCCTCCCTCAAGAACTATGCCAAAAGCCGCCAAGCTTGGCGACTTTTGGTGTACGTGTGTGCATATTTAACTCTCAAATCTCAAAAACTATTATGAAATTTCATATATAAGAATGTTGTAACATCTAGTTGTGCATCTCGATTTTTGGTTCCAATCTACTGGAGAGTTTATTTACAGGACCACCGAAAAGAATTTCAGTACCTTAATGTCTATGGACATCTTCAATATAATACAACTGTAGACAGTCATTGTTTGGTACATGCCCAAAATCTCGCCGTCTGTCCTCGACCTTGGCGAGTTTTGGCGAAATATCGCCAAATTTGGCGATAGTCAGTCATTTGGTCCATGCCTAAAGTATCGCCATTTGTCATCATTCTTGGCGAGTTTTGGCGAAATATCGCCAAATTTGGCGATAATCTGTCTTTTTTGGTCCATGCTTAAAATCTCGCCAAATGTCGTCGACATTGACGAGTTTCGCCGAAATATCGCCAAATTTGGCCGCCAAAATTATTTCGTATTTTGTATAACTCTAAAACTTTAACCCGTAGAATTTTGAACTTTTGTCTTTAGAACTATATTATAATATCCAACTGTTTTCAATATCTTTTTTGACAGCAATCGACTGGGAATTTATTTAGAGGGTGAGCCAAATGACTTTAAATACATTAAGGTGTATGGATGCATTCAATTCATTGAAAGTCTGTGGTCAATGACTACTTTGGCTATCCCCAAGATCTCGCTGACTATCTCAAGTTTGTCGGCTTTTGGTGAAATATCGCCAAATAAAGTGTCAGAAGGAAATCTTTCAAATTGAACTCAGCTTGGCGATATCGAAATATTTGGCTAGAAATCGCTAAACCTTACTATTATTGATATTTTATCTCTTTCAAACAAATAAATTTAGAGGAAGTGCGTCGAAAATATTTTTGACCTAATGGACGTGCAAGGAAGTCATGTGTTGGACACATCAGATTTTTTTTTCTCAAGATCTCTACTTATCTTAATGTAATTACCAAACATTTTTTTTTTTTTTTTATATATATACACTACATACTGTTTGTTCTATTTACCACAAACAGATAGTGCTAATCATACTTTTAGTACTTAATCAATTTTGAAACTTTTTTGCCAGGCTGTATTTCTTAATAGTGAAACGTTTTACTAGCCTTAAAAACATAGAAAATGCTTTAAGAAGCCTTTAAATTTTGTCTAAGTAGAATGAGAAACCTGAGGCAGTTTAAAATCTTTACAGTCAACTCACAAAAATCCATACATGTATGATCAGTTTTGTAAAAGCGACTACTGCTTGCCCAAAGATAAAAGGTCGGCTTTGGCACGCTGCCAAAAAAATTGTATGCTGCGAAGATGGGTTCAGATGTGCAAGAAATTCTCTCTCTAGTATGTGCTGACAGTGTTGCCAATTTAGCCACTTTTTGGGTAGATTTTGGCCAACTGGCAATACGGAAATATTTTGTACATCGGAAATGAAAGTCCACATGTCTCAAAAAACACTACTACCGTATAGAATTTTAAGAGTCATTGCACATTTGAACCCATCTTTCCTATGAAACAAATCGCAGCATCCATTTTTTTGGCAGCGTGCCAAAGCCGACCTTTTATCTTTGGGCGAGCAGTATATACAGGGTATCCAGTGCTAACAGTGCCCAATGACTGTTTCCTAAACCATTAGCCAGAGACACAGTTTCAACTGCAAAAATGCTTTAAATTGCACCAACTATTATATCAAAAACGACCGAAGTCAATAAATCAATTCCTATAAAAATTACAGAATTTAAATTTTTATACAGTCCTCAGGTCCTATCAGTTATATTTAGAAAAAATTTATGCAATTTCCTGCACATAATAAAAAAAAAAAAAAAAAAATCACCCTTCTATGATCAAAATTCACCAAGTTACAAAAGAGCAAACATTTCAATTTAAGTAAGTTTTCCATGTTTAAAAATGTCCAGTTATGGTAAACCGTTAAGGGACCATATAAATATTGAAATGGTTATAGTCAGGCTCTATAAAAATCTATCCAGGGTCAGATTTACTAAATCATACATGTGTAGCATTCAGTGGCGCACCCAGGATTTTAGTTTAGGGGGGGCTGGGCTACGAATTCTGCTGAACTCTGTTATAGTGACCTCGATTATAGTTATAACTGTCTTATACCGTTAAATTATTATGTGCCTCTTGACTTGCCCATGGAACAACATGCGCACAAGCAATGTAACTGGTTATAGTCAAATAATTATCTGATCTTTTCAGAATCGTTGAAACCTACTTTAACTGTGTTTCGTTCACTAACTGTAAGTATTTATTTAAAAACTAACTTTTTTTTAATAAAAAGTGCTTTAGGAATAATTTAAAGACAATTTTTATGAAGAAAAAGTTTAATTCATTAGGAACAATTTTCAATGCTTTTCACTTCTAACTTTCCACCTTTAGGGGGGGCTTGAGCCCCCATAGCCCCCTCCGTGGGTGCGCCTATGGTAGCATTGAGTATGCTATTCAAAGTACAGGAAGAGTTCTCTACATAGTGCATATTTGTATTGCAGCTGAAGGAAGACTTTTGAGCAAATGTTACACTAAAAGAATTTGTAATATTATTTTAACTTTCTAAAATGCATTTATTCGTATTTTTAAATGTTCTATTTTCTAATTTAATGTTTAATGAAATGCTTTATTTCCTTTTTTAAAGTTATTTAACACCAGTTCATTTAAAAAACTCTTCTATTTTCAGTATAAGCTATATTTTTTATATTAATTTATTGAATACACATAGTTAAGCATTGATCTTCTTTATCACAATCTACAATCATAAAATAGTTAATGAAATTGCTAATAAATATTACAAGGTTGAAAACTATGTACATTAATTTTTCTGAAATTCATTTTGTATACAACCCCTATTTTGCAGCTCGAAAAGTGCTCTAAGCAGCTGTAACTTGGTAAAGTTTGTCAGTAGAAGGAAGAATTTTTTTAATTGTGTATGAAATTGAATAAAGAAATTTTTTCTATTTATAACTAATAGGACTGGGGAACCATATAAAAATTTAAATTCCATAATTTTTATAGGAATTGATTTATTGACTTCGATTGTTTCTGATATCATAGATTTTATAATTTAAAGCATTTTTGCAATTGGAACTATGTGTCTCTGACGAACGGTTTAAGAAATAGCCATTGGGCACAGTTAGCGATGGACACCCTGTATACTTAAACTGTGTTACAGTGTTGTCTCTCATTTGAAGTTACATTTCCATTATAGCAATCAAAATATTCTGTACCAAAAATCAAAATTTCAGCAAAGTACATGTCTTGGGTGAAATACGTATTTACTGGTGAAGCTCCCAAGCTCTGTTCAAAAGAGCCGCTTACCTCCGATCTCAAAAAGCATTCATTTCTCAAGTTTTGTTTTCCAGATGTGCTAAAGCATGTAAAATTGCTTTAGTCTATGTTTATGTCTGTACCAGGCACCACCAGTATCTCTGTGTATTGTTACTATATCAGTTGTAAATCCTTCATGTAGTCTAATTTTGTAGTTTACAATTGTTTAGGATTGTATCTTCTTTCTATTAAATCCTAAGGAAGTCTCTTAGAGTCTAATGTGGGCATGAAGAACATTTTTTTTTTTTTTTTTCAATAGATAATCTTTTGTGCTGTTTGAGATTTTTTATACAAACATCATATAGTTATTTGATTTCTTGGTCACCATTTATTTTCTAAACTTTCATTTCCTAGTCATGAAAATCAAATGCAACCAATTAGCATATGGGGACATTAGTGTTAAATAAAAATTTAAGTGCTTGTGTATTAGAGATGAGTTCGAGCTCATTTTTTGAAGCCCGAGCCCGAAGACTTTTAATCCGAGCCCGAGCAGTATTATTAAAGTTGGAGCCCGAGCCCGAAATTTCAGCTAAAGACAAATAAAATTAACTACTTCATTAATAGGATACAATAATTTTTGGAGCTTCACACACCTTCTAGTCCCCCGTGCCGCTATTTTTTGAAATAAGTACGTCTATTTATCCCATGAATCACTTTTTAAAATCTGTTTCAAGGAGTATGTTCAACAAAGGAGAAATTTTTCACGAGCCCGAGCCCGAACGCAATAGTGAATTACAGAGCCCGAGCCCGAGTCGGGCCCGGGCTCGGGCTCGGGCTGAGCCCGTCTCATCTCTATTGTGTATGGCTTAAGTTAGCATTTGAGACCAATATTCTCAGTCTTTAGTTTTTGTATAAGTGTTTGTTAAGCCATAAATTCCCAAAGCCTTGACTGTTTTTTAAAATAGTTTGAATATTTAAACATTTTTATATCTTTCAAAAGTGAAATATCTATATTTTTCTCTAAAATTTTCTTGGTGTTGAAACTTTATAGCATGTCTTTGCAAAAATAAATTTTTATTTTATGTGTTTTAGGGCTTCACAGTAAAAAGCTTCAATTGTTAACATATTTATATATACTAGTTGTCTGCCAGTGGTCGAAATTCGACCATAAAGCATTATTATTTTTTTTAATTTGAGTGTGAATAAAGACGACTGAATTTGACAGAACTTCCTTCTGTCAAAGAATGTCTCACAATTCCATATACACTGGAACCTACTAAAGTGACCTCCTTGGCTAAGAGACTATCTGTCTTTAGTGACCACTTTTGTACCATTTCACTTTACAACCACCACACTTTTCTGTGAAGACGGTGTTTTTATAAAAACTCTATCACATTTTGCTAAATGCAAAGGCAGCTCCAGCGAATGGGTCAAAGAGTCATCTCCCTCTACCGACCTTAGATTTCACGCATTCAGTTTGCATTTTGAACATTTTAAGCTAATCTAAAAAGTCTAGTGGCCTCCTCCAAAAATTGAACCTGGAACTATCCTCGGCTAAAGACCCCATTATGTTTGGAGTTATAAAATCTTAAAAAGTCGAATGATTTCAAGTCTACCTGCTGAGGTACCACTGACCATGTATAAAACCTTGCTGACTCAATAAATTTTTGTTTTTTTTTCGAATGATTGCCGCCATATAAAAAAAGTCACCAAGCACATTTTAGTCATTGGTGTATTACCAAACTGGGGAATAATTCCACTTTTTGCAAATTTTGTTTTAATACTATAACCCTATAGTACTTCTGAAACTAAGTGTTATTTCAAAATTGACACAACAATGGAAGCATCCTCTGACTTCGCGTGAAATACTGCGTGTCAAATTACTTCTCTAATTTTTTACGGTGCATTAGCATACTACATGAAAATTTTAACATTCGCACAAACAATTCCATACAAACTTTAACTGTGCAGAATATCACAGTCATCCGTTCGGGCAGTGCGCTGCAAAAGGGACACTAAGGTTTTGCTTAGCGTATTTATATATACATAGATACCATTTTTACCCGTGTATAAGTCGACCCCTCCATATTCCCGATCAAGAAATTAGATTTTTTAAAAATCCCGCGTATAAGTTGAACCCCCAATTTCCCGATCAAGAAATTTATTTAATTTTTTTTTTTTTAATTTATTCAAAATCATCTGGAAAAAAAAGAAAGTAACATGTGCAATAATAAAGATAATAATATGACAACTTATAGGATAAAGTAATCATATACAAAGTTAAAACCGATTCCAGATCAGATTCAGTATTGGACTCGCCAAACAATTTACAAAATTCCTTTGTCCTCATCGGCTTACAATGATACACGTTTTCAATCTCTGTATCGCTACATTCTTCCTGCTATAAACATCGACACCCCTGTGTTATGGAATTCGGGACCAGAATAATTGTCTTTCAAAGGGGCATTTTTGACTTCTGATTAAAAATAGTAAAGAAGTAAGGACCCTTGTATAAGTGTCCCCCCCTACTTTAAAGGCTTTTTTTTTTTTTTTTTGTCCAAAATTCCTCAACTTATATGTGGGTAAATATGAGAGCCAGAGTATAAGCTTCTGCTTAAAGATTAGTATTTTATAATTAGTTTTGCTTCTTTCTCCACACTATGCCAGAAAATGAAATTAAAACCTATAATTTAAAATTTCAATGTTAATATAGTCCCTTAACAGTTTACTGTGAAGGGGACATTTTTAAATGCAGAAAAGTTGACTTAAGTCAAAATATTTGCTGCTTTATTATAACTTGGTAAATTTTAGTTTAAAGTCAGAAAGAATCAAGGGTGACTTGAGTCTGGGATTCGATGTAGCCATAGCAATGATCTTGTCTAATTATTTTTACACTTAGCACGAAAATGCCTGTGAACAGTAATGATTGATTTGAATTTAAAGTATCCATCTATGCAATTTCAGCTTTTTCAGTAGGAGTCATCATTTCTGCAAGAAATTTGAAATATATATGCTAAACATACTGACAAACAGCACCATTTGTGAGCAAATTTTAAACATTTTTGTTTGTTCAAGCAAAACTTTTTATTATAAAAAGATTGTAGTGCAAACTACAATTTTTGAGTTTACTATATTAGACTGACTATCACATCACCCCAAAATTTTTCATCAAGATAATTAGAAAAATCCTATATTTAGACCTCAAATTTAGCACAAGTCAGGTTTTTAATGGGAAAAGATCTGTCTAAAAATACCGCGTTATATTCGGGACAATACGGTATATGAAATTTCAAAATGTGTCAGGGAAATTTTTATCCTACCCTGTATATTGTAATTTATACTGTCAATAAAATAAAAATGATAAAAGCAGTTTATGTACTTTTAAGTTAACCACTAATAATATACCTGAAAAATTCCTTGAAAATCTGTAATTGTGCATTATACAGTTTTTGAGAAAAATGTATAGTAGGTGCATGTTTTGTAAAATTTAACCAAATTATTTTACTTATTTATTTTTTTCAATGGGCGGGTACTTGCTCATCAAACATTCGTCGCTACTAAGGCCTGAATCACTGACTATTTTATTATGGGAGCACCCAGTGGGTGGCCAGAGTTACCCCCTATGAAGGGATGGACAAGTTAACACCCATGCCCAAGCCGGGATTCAAACCCAGACCAAAGGCATGATAGAATGGTTCTTTAACAACTACACCAACCACCTGGGTGGCTTTAACCAAATTATTTAAATCTTAATTTTTTTCTCCTCTCCGCTCTCAGTGCTTTTAAGTATAATTTTGTACATTGTGCAAGTTATTTTTTAAATGTTAGACGGATGATGAAATAAAGAATATAGAATTTCTTCCTTGTAACTAGTAGAATATTACAGTTAATGACTTAATTTTAGTCTTTTATGTCCGATTGGTAAAAAAAATTTAAAAGAAGTTAAATGTATTAACTGGTAACTAAAAAAGAATTTTAAAAATAGTAAAAGCAGTATCAAAATTTTTTAGAATGCAAGCAAATTAATACCTGTTTACAGCACTTTTATCACCTAATTTTTTCTTTTTAATTGAAATTCTTCAGTCCCTGTATATTCGAACCATGTTACTACAATATTTTTTCTTTGTTATTGATACAGAAAAACAAGTACTAAAAACAAAGAGGGACAGCAAACTTTTTGATGCTAAAGCTAGGTGTTTTTTAAATAAAGGTGTAAGTTATTTCTATTAAAGATAAAGAGATTTTGATTTCTGATTGGGTGAGGATGTGTTTAAAGTTAGGTTTAACCGTAAGAAAATCCAATTTATCAACCACCCCACCACATGCAGAAATTTAAAAACATATAATCATAGAACAAGTTCATGATCTAAAAAATGGCAATACATTCTCATTACTGAAAAGCCGATGCTCTCAGCTACAGGATGCTCAGTGAAAGGAGAGAATACTTGTTTATATGCACCTACTGTTTAAACACCTACATATTATTCAGCAAATAATACCAATATGTATTGTCATAAATTAAACAGTACCTTTCCATTTCAAGGATGCCATGAAAGATATTGGAGGGTAAAACTTTTTCTTGATATAAAAGGTTGCAAACTATGACATTTGACATAGGATCAATTCTCTCATTAAACCTCCCTCTGAGGGACATCTTATTGTTGCTATGTTCAGCATGTTTTGGAAATACTTGTTCACAGTCCCCACCCCCCATTAAACATAGAAATAAAAATTAAATTTTATTTACATTTTTTAATAATAAAAAATTAGTAAAAAGTTGATCATGTGTGAAACGTGAGAATACTTGTTTACTATTTAAATACATATTATTTCAATAAATAAAAATATCAATAAATAATGCTATAAACATAGAAACAAAAATGTAAATTTCTATCTAAAATTTTGTAAATTGAGTATTAACAGGTAGAATTGCACTGAATGAATATTACATTTGCAATACTGTGTTCAACTCTTTAATAAACTGTGTTTTTTCACATTATTGATGAATATGGTTTGCATATTCAATTGATAAATGTATTCCAACTAAAGGTCCAACTGTGCTGAGCCATGATATAAGATAATTTGATGATGAACAACACTTCATAAAATCCCCTGTATAACAAGGATGTATCATAAAATATGGAATTCCTAGTTTAGGGTGTTCCATTTGGGTTATGACATGCCACTTATTTTTGGCAACACCATCTTGAAAACAGTCAGGTATTTTATTCCAAATTTCATCAAGTGTTAAAAGACTACCATCTTCGTGATATGCATTGAAATAAAGAACAGGCACTGAATAACTTTCGCTATAAATTATATGATAAACAAATGTGATAAGTGAAAAACAAGAGGATGCAACTGTGTTAGTAATATTTTCTGAATTGTCAGATTTCTCATTATGCACAATGCATCTTTTCTCTAGATAAAAGTTTTTCTTGCTGGAATCTATTATTTTCCTGATCCAATGGTCACCAATTGTAGAAGATAAGTTCAAAAATTCTTCAGCACACTTTTCAAAATTTTCAAATGCAAGAGTCATTTTAATATAAAATTGTTTTTTTAATACTTAATTATAACTCATAATAGTTCAAAGAGAAAAATAATTAAAAATTTTGACAAATAAGTTATTTGTAGAACATACAAAAGCGAACTTCTGTAAAAGAAATAAATAAATAGACATTTCGTTTACAAATAAGAAAAACTGTTTTTGTTTACATCTAAGCATATGATTGGTCAGTTGAATTGCGAGAATGATTCAAATGAATGAAACTATTCATTTATTCATAATCATTATTCGCAAAAATTTCGTAAACAACTCTTTGACAGTTTATTTTGTGTCAGTACATTTGTAAAATCGTGCGCAGTCTTTTATGGGGATATTTTAGCAAAATTTGATTCATTTGGTTTTGTATTTTTTACTTGTTTTGGTATTTTTCATTGATTTGTGGCAACACCCTAGTTGAGAAAGAGGCGTTTATTTGTTTACATTTGATTGTCTCTTGTATTGTTTCGTTAATCCTCTTTTTTTTTTTCTTCTTCTTTTAATTTTCGGAAAGTATTATTTGTGTTAATAGTAATTTTATAAATATGAATCGGACGCTAAACTTACTTAACGCACAATAACCAGTATTATTATTTTGTTTTATTTTTAAGAAATTTATTATTTTGCGTGTTTTGAATTAGTTATAATCTATACCTTTTTAAGTTTTATGCGGAGGACACTTTTCATTAAAATAAAAAGCTATTAACTTAATTATATTCCAAATGATTATGGCTGGAGTTCAGTGTGAGGTGAAGCTCTGTGTTCTTGGGGTATGGTTGTCTTTCTCATTGCCTTATATCTGAAACACTTTTTAGTTTGTATTTACTATGCATTGTTATTAGTAAGCTATTTTTAAATCTACATATACAAAATCTCAGTCCAGCTGGATATGCTATGCTAATAATAGGGATCGATGCAAGTGAAAATTTGGGGGGGGGCGTTTTACGGCCCCTTCACGAAATTCAATCGATTCAAACGGATCCTTCACAAAATTTAAATCAATTAAAACGAAACCTTCACAAAATTATAATCGATTAAAACGGCCTCTTCACCAAAATACAATCGATTACAACAACCCTTCTTTGGCATTTTACCTTTATAATTTTTAATTTGTTTTATAAAATAATTTTAATCCTCTCGTCACCCTGAACCTCATATGAGGCTCCTACTTCAAATAGCAATATTTAGAGAGAAAAAAAAATTGAATTTAGAATTATTTCTTTCATTTATATCAATATCTTTAATTCATGTAAAAAGTATATATGAGGCTCTCATCGAGATGCATAAATCGTGCCTAGATTGCAGTACTAGTCAATTTAGAGCATTTTTCACAGTTTTCGCTTCATTGTTTCAGGAGAAAAATTAAGAAAATATTTACGCTGCTTTTTTACCGTTTTTTTTTTCTTCTTTTTAAGGTAAGTATGTTTTTTTTTTCTTATTCCTTAGCCTTTACCTAATATGTGCATCCTTTTAAATTAATTTTAGCATAACAAAATGATTCGAAAATGCAGAAATTGATATTAGAAAAATCGACATTAGAAAAAAAAATATTTTTGCATGATTTATAATAGTATTTCAGATGCATTAAATGCTAGACAGATTTTTTTTTTCTCTCTGATTTTTCATAATTCTGTGACGAGAGGGGAAAAAAATGACTTTCACAAAAATTGTTATAAAAATTTACAGAAATAAATACATTTTTCACAAAAATGGGACCATGGAAAATTTTCTTTTATTAACCCTCGAATAAGCCTATTTTAATAATAAACTTACATTTTCCTATTTCAATAATAAACTTACATTTTGTCAGGATGTTCTTAAAATACAGTAGGAGATATCTCTATGGTTTTGCTACATTTATGCTGTGTGAATAACCTTCAATACTAAGCATTAAGTCCATTCTTTGAATTTTGAAATTGGTATCACATACTTGACTTACAAAATTTCATTTTGTTAAAAATTATTTTAAATAATTATTTAGCTTCGTTAATCTTTTACCCAATACCAAAATTTTTAAAAATGCATTTAACTCTAAAGATCTTAAAATATGAGTGAGTATTTTCATATCACAGTTTCACTTTTATTGCATGCATGACTACTACCTAAAAGAATGCAAAATACTACCAAACTTTGAATTTAAATATAACTTTCATTACTAGTTTCAGACTGTTTCAAGCTGTTTAACTAATATATTTCTTGTTTTTCGCTACATTTGTGTATACATTTATCAAATATTTATACATATCTGAATCACATATGGTATCATAGAATAGACCATTGCCATTGTCAGTGTTAAAAGGTAAAGCTTTCCAAAAATAGAATAAGCCATTGTGGTATAAGTTTTTAGTCAGACACTCACCTATTAATTAAAAATCTTCTATTCAGTGATTTGTTTTCCTTTTAACAAATCTCTTAAAATCATTAGTCATAATATATGCATATAATTAATTTTACAGGATTCTGGAGTTGGCAAATCAAGTATAGTTCAAAGATTTGTACATAATACATTTAATCCATCTGTTGAAAGTACAATTGGGTAAGTCACTTATAAAACTACTTGTGCCTATTTTAATACTTTCTCTTGACTTGCCTTCTACTGATATCATCATGCAAACTACTGCTCTTATTTGAAACAGATTTGCAATACCTATTTTATTAATTTAAGCACCAGAAACATGGTAGACCACAAAAATATTTATCTACTTTATCTAAATAGTGTACTTTTACAAAACAGATTGTCGATTTATAGAAGCAATAAAAGAAGATAAAATCATATTAAAAAGTTAAAAATACATTAAAATCCCTTAAAAGCACTTTCGGTGGCTTTCTCACCACCATCTTCAGTTCTTCGGTTGTGCACTGATTTACCTCCAGAATCTGTGAAGCTGCTGACTAATGTCAACAAAAAAGAAAGGGATACCGCAACGCAATAAATGTAAGCAGAGGGGAAAGGATGGTGCTATGAATTAAATTGGGGCAAGAAGAGCGGCAGATGGGGTGCTGTTTTTGGTGGCAAAAGGGTGGCGATTTTTTTTAAAAAGGGCAAGTAGGGCAGGATTTTTGCTTTAAAGGGCGGGCAGGGCGCATCGCCCTTTGAAAAACGCCTAGGATGAGCACTGCTAATTGACTATCATTACTTAGTTTTTATTGTATTTTGAATGCAAAAACAATGAAATGTTAATCAACCTTGTCTTTAAAAAAAAAAAAAAAAAAAATTTTTCCACCTTCAACAATCCTAATGTCAAATTGCCTGTGATCAAGCATGTGTTCACTGATGTGCACAGATTTCTTTTATAGAGGGGAGGTAAAATGTTATATTTGTGTTTAAAGATATAATCATTTTGTTAAAAATTAAAATGAATAGTTTTTTACCTTGGTGTTGTTGTTGTATGTGTGAAGGATTGAATCCCCAACTCCCCACCCTTTGTGTAAGCTACTGGATGTGTTTGAGAAGATGATATATTTATTTATGTATTTCTAGGATATTTTTACATTGTTTGGCATTTACAAAGGGGTTGTAAATATGTCTTAAGGTCTTAGGGGATACAAAAAGCTCCTTTTGGTAGCTTTTTCAAAGCAGTGCTTCAGGGTTTCTACAGACCTGGAAAGTCAGGGATTTGGAAAAAAAGTCAGGGAAATGAAAGAATATATGAATTTTGCAGCAAAATCAAGAAAATACTTCCTGTTTGAACCTAATTGTAGAAATTGTTTTATTTTCATTTTCTTATTTAACCTTGTATATAATTTTAAAATGTGTCCTTTATTAACATATCTTGTTCAGTTGAAATATTCTTAATTTTATCCTAAATTGTTATCAAGCATGGTTTTTGTTAGAATCCAGTGATGTCAAGTAATATTTTTGTGTCTATTGATTTTATTATTATTATTATTTGTAAAAAAGGGATGAAATATATAAAAAGTTATTAATTAAAGGATGTAATACAGTAGAAGATCGATATACCGCAATTCTCCATAAACCGCATTAACACTGCGGATGTAAACAGAGAAAAGCACAATTAAGAAATTTCTACAATCTGCGTTTTTTTTTAAATTGCTTTCCTAGGGAATTAATTTTGAGACATTAGATAAATCCCACAACATGCCAAGCTTAAAATAAACAATTATTCTCCCATGCATGCATTATGCATTATCAGCATAACAGCTGGCCGGCCAGTCGAAGAGGAAGAAATGTTTACTTTAAAAAAACCCTCCCTTTTTCCCTCCACTACCAAACCACTCTCTTTCTCCCTCCTCTACCACTGACTTATATTTCTCTTTGTAAATTAAAAACATTGATTTGTTTTATATTAAATCGTATGCCGTTACTTGGCTTCCTAAATCATACGTAGCATCACCAAAAGGTTTTTTTTTTTTTTTTTTTTTTTTTTTTTTTTTTTTTTTTTGTGTATGTGGGTGGGTGGGGAATGCTCATAGCATATTCTAAAGTAAAAATAGCCATGTTTCTTTTTGGCAAGAAGAAAGGTTTGGCAAAAAGTTTGGCAAGAAGAAAGGTTTTAAAATGAATGGTTTTCTAAACAAAGTTGGGGGGGGGGGGGCACACGCCCCCGCCCCCTGCCCGACCGACGATATGCTTATGTCTCAATATTGACAGTAAAATACTTTTAAAGTCTATGAGAAGTAGGGGAGGGAGAGTTTTCTCAATGTAACATTATTTTAAAACTGAATTTTAGAACTGTTTTTAAGCCATCATTAGTTAAAATGAAAACTGCTGAACTAATGCATTGTGCACAAAATGGAAGGCAGTCAGTTTGAAAACCTGCATGAAGACAGCATTTTGAATATTTGGTAATCGATGATAAGTCACGAATTCTTAATCATTTGACCAGTGCTGAAATAATTTCCTCTGTTTCAAAACAAGAGGAAAACAATTCTGAAACAGAATCAAATGCTGGAGAGAAAGTTGAAAAACTTTCAGAATCTGAAGAAATTTCCATAAGAGATCAATATTTCAAACTCCTAGAAACACAAGACTGTGTAACCGAAGTAAAATTATTACCTGTTCAAAGGCTGCAAGAAAAGTTATTTGTTGAGAGATTGCAAATTCTAAAACAAATCAAAATTAAATATTGTTTAACAAATAAACTTTAATGCTTTTGGTAATTTCAATTTATTTTTTTTTTCTGTAAATAAATAAATTCCATTTTTTTTTTTTGTTTTTTAAAGTAGTATTTGTATTTAAAAAAAAAAGTTTTAAGCATTATATTTATGTGTTCCAGCTATATTTTAATATGTTTACTAGGGAAGCTTAATGACATAAGTGAATGATCCATATAACGCAAAATTCTATATAATGCAAAACCTTGCGTTTCGAGGTTTGCATTATAAAGATCTTCTACTGTATTAAAAATAGAAATGCAAAATTCAGGAAAGCATGCTAGATAAAAAGTGAGAGAAGAGCGTGATAGATGTCAGGGACAAGCAAAAGTTGTGAAATCTGTAGAAACCCTGTGGTTGCTCTTTACATAATTTTAATTCAAAAATTTTGTAAATCATATCCTTAACTTGGAATCTAAAGCTACTTTTAACAAAGGAGCTCACCTCAGAAATTTGTAAATTTCATCTCATCTAACATATTTCACATTTGCAACAGTAGAACCTACAGTCAGTACTTGATATTTACATCAGCAATTACTTTCTTTTTCTACTAAATTTAGCATGTATCAGCTTAAAACCTTTGCTGCATTTTAGATTTTTAGTGGCTAAATGCTGAATTTAGCTTTTCCCCCACCCCCTTTTTTTCTTTCTGAATTCTTCATGAATGTTTTTCAGCTTATTACACATTTATATATATATATTATATACACTATATTATATTATTCAAAAGACACTTATCTAGTAATAAAGCTATACACTTCTATTAATCCTCTTAAAAATTAAGATTAGTTCAGTTAAGTAGTTCTGATTTTTATAATTGTTTCTCGTGTGCTAATATATATATATCTACTTCTAGAGCATCATTCATGACAAAATGTATGCTTGTTGATGACAACACATATAAATTTAATATCTGGGATACTGCTGGCCAAGAGAGGGTAAGGATAACATGGATGCTTGTTACATGTATAGATTTCTATTAGTAGCATTAAAATGTGTAAATTTACATTTTAGTTTATGCACTAATGTTTTTAAATAAATTTTACTCCTGTAATTAGAGTAGTAAAGCTTAAATAATTGTTTCAAAGTAATACTCAACTGTAGTTTCTTTCCCCTTTTAATAAGATTAATGCATTTTAAAAACCATTTTGTTTTAGCATGTGTTATAAAATTAATTTATGCCTATTAATATTGGGTGTTTCTAACTGAGTACACACAATTTAACACTGTACTTTCAATTAGAAAAAGTTTTTTAATGACATGCAGTTACTTTTTATGTGATAATTTTTATAAGGAGCCTTATATTTAAAGAAATAGAAAAAAATAACTTTCATCCATAATTTTAATTTTTCTCTTGCATTGTTTTAAATTACAGTACCAGGAAGTGGGGAGGGGAAGTCGGGATTTTAATTTGGCAGTAATAATGTTATCGGTTAAATTATATGCTAAAAAACCTATTGCATGTTTTTATGGAAATGTAGGGTGTGCATAGTGATGAAACAATTAGTTCAGAATGCTGGAAGGTTTTTTTGTATACAGGGTTACCAGTAGTCAAACAAAACCTGAAATAGATAGGAAATTTTTACTTAAACAAAAAAAAAAGTCAGGGTAAATTGCAAATTTTGGCTAGGGAAATCTGAAAGTGTGACCTTTAAAATTATCTGAAGGCCTACATTTATGAATTAATTTTATATTTGACATATGTCTGGGAAAAAATAAATAAATATGACTTATGTGTGCCAACAGTGGTGATTTCCATAATACAGTACCAGGAAGAGAGGGCCTGGTTACAGAAAAAGCTTATTTAACCTAAGCAAAATGTTACTTTAAAGTAATCAAGGGTTCTTTTTCTTTTCTTTTTTTTTTTTTTTTACACACCCACACACAGAAAAAAAAAAATCTATCTTTTATTTTGTGCATCTGCATCCAAGTTATACTTAGAAAATTCCAGACATGGCAAATCAAAAATTACTTATAAATGCAGACTTCAGATAACTTTCTAGATCACATTTCAAATTCTCTTGATTTTTAGGCAAAATTTAATTATTTTTTTCTGTTAAAATAAAATTGCCTGACTGTTCTAGATTGTCCTTGACTAGCAGTAAACCTGTATGCCAAAAAAATCTCCCAACATCCTGATCCGATTGCATGATCCTTATCCATACCCACATTTTCATGAAAACATGCTATATGTTTTTTGCTACACAGCGTAACTGTCAACATTATTGCTGGCAAATTAAAAATTAACTGTTTTGCTGGCACTATATGTTGTGATCTTAGTTCATTCATAAAATTTACTGTATGCATTTTCTGTCTGATGATAAAAAATTAAGATCTCATAATGCTTAATTAATGAATTCAGTCAAGTATAAAGCTATTATATTCAAATTAAAATTAAAAAGCAAAACTTCTTATGTTAAGAATCTAATAAATTGAAAGTACTAAATATTAATAGTGAACTGCAATAATCTAACAAAACATTATATTTCATTTATTAAGTTTTATTATTATATCATACCATTGAATTCTTTTCAGCTTTGAATTATGAATTTGGCAAAAACATCACTTCAAGACAGTACAATTTAGAAACAAAATTAAATAAATGGTAAACATTTATAGGAAAATACATTTATGTTATTGCCAGCTCTGGTGTAGTTTAAGAAGCTAAATAATTTATTAGAAAATGTATGGCTTTGTCTTAATTTCTGTGTTTTTAGTTCTGTTCATTTTGGTGGTAATAATGCACTTATATTATAATGCAAATTATCTACTTATTACTTATTATTTAACACTTTTTTTTTTTTTTTAACCAGCATGCAAGTTGTAGAAAAAGCACTTGCAGTTTTGTGTACATTTTTTTTTTATGTATGTATTGATTGTTTCCTTGATCTGTTGGCATAACTACTATTAGTTACAAAAGCATAAATTAAACTATTGTGAGAAAATTTTAACATGAAACTGAGAGGACCAAAATAATTTTTTCTTGTTAAAATAATTTCATCTTGAAGAATGATACATGCAAAAAAAATTCACTAAATTTTGTGTCCCTTTATTTTATTATTATTATTATTATTTATTTATTTTTTGTTTGTTTGTTTCTTGTTCTAATTTAAGGTTACTCCAAATTAAACTTAAAAAAAAAAAAAAGAAAACCAATATATTCTGTGTTATATTTACATCAACTCTTTGAAAGTTGTTTTTTTATGGCATATATTATGCATTGTCAAATTTTTAGAGATAGTCGCATGTTTTTGCAATTAGTTTAGGTGCACTTGACTGCAGTTTGAATTAGTATAAGATTGCTGGTATGAATATAAAATATTGTGCAGCTGTCTACAAATCAATTAAGTGTTCGGCCAAATTTTAGGGTTCTTTTATGTTTTAAAATATTTCAATTATAGTAGAGCTACTGTACAGACACTACGGTACTGTTCAGTAGCTGAACATGGCAGACACTACGGTATCATAATTTGGTGTACTGACCAAAGCTATTTAGCGTACTAACTATTCAACTAGCATTTTTCTACATAACTAAAGTACAGAATAATTATTTTTTGTAGGCCTCCATCATGGCTGAGTGAATCAAAACACTGAGCACTGTATGCTGCTGAAGTGTGAAGGTCCCGCATCGGGGTGTGCTGCACTGCTGTCGATTTAATGCTCTGGAGTTTTGGTCATTTTTCTCCAGATCTAACTTAAATGTGTGTTAGAACCCCTTAAAAGGATTCCAACCAAGGCAGCCCTCCATCCCATAGGCTGATGCTCCTCATATATGCTTACCATAACACAAAACTTCACATTTGTTGCTGTCACTAATAATGTGGCACCCCACTGTATATATATACTGTCCAATGCATCATATTTAATGCAATGTTTTTACACATTATACATAATTAATAAAAAGTACAATTTTTTAAAAGAGCTTATGCAAATTTATACCCCTAAGGTACATAGAGAAGTAAAACTTTTTCGTGTTTTGTAATTTTTATTATTTCACATTAAAAGCATAGCATATTGATAAATTGTAGTATTATTACCGAATTTTTAATTTAAGCATTTTCGTATTAAACATATTTCACTGTGTATGCAGCATGCTGTTTTGTAATTTTACTATTCTGTTAAAAGTTGATAAATTTTTATCTTACAAATTTATTTTCTTTCCAGTATAGGTCTCTTGCTCCTATGTATTATAGAAATGCGGGAGCTGCGATCATTGTATATGATGTAACAAGCCGTGTTAGTATTTTTTAAACTTAACCTTTTAATAAAATGTAATTTCTTCTTTTAAATTCTATCCTCATTTGTCTAAATTCAGATTTTCATTTTCTTTTACCTCCAATACATTTCTTTAAATTCTATTTCTATCCACTCTGAGTTTTCTTAAAATTTTTTCTTTCTTCAGATTGACTGTTTTTTGTTTTTGTTTTTTTTTTCCCTTCCAGTGTATTTCTGTTTCCTTCCTTTATATTTACTACTAAGTTCCCTATTTGTCTCATGGGAGGGATAGTTTACTTTTCCTAAAGCATTAAAAAAAATTATGAGACATTATTTCAAGAAATCTTGATGTTTCTAAATGTTTAAGTTAAACTTCAAATAATTTTGGAAAAATGGTTATTTTTTTTTTTCCTTTGAAAGTTAATTTTTTAAATTACTTAGTTAAAGCATCAAAGTGTTTATTTTTTCAGTATCGAAAATGGATTGATCATGATGTTGAGAAAGTGATATAAGGCATTTTAGATATTCATCCACGAAGCGGCATCAAAATCGCTTTCGGCAATTAAGGACCTTCTAATATATTCTAGAACATCTTAAAACATTTTATAGCATTCTCAAACATTCTTCAAGATGTTTGAGAATGCTATAACTCTGTTCCCAGCTACTTTATCAACTTCTCATAAATTTTGGAACGTTCATGAACATTTTGGCCAGTCTTAGCCAATTTGTCTGTTTCAGTGGCTCCCCTTTAGAAGTTCATTGATGTGATGTCCCTTTTCAACCCCCATATCTCAGAACCCAACCCCCTTCAGTTCCAAACTGAGGCTCACCATGGCCGTGAGGATAAGATTCTGAACACGGTAGGTGGCTGAAGTGTGAAGGTCCCGTGTTTGGGTCTACTAGGTGGTTGCCGATCTAACAGTCTGGAGTTTTGGTCAGTTTTCTCCATACATGTTAGAACCCATTACAAAGTCCTCCAACCAAGGCACCTTGTAGGCAGATGCTCCTTGTGTAGGCTTGTCATAACACAAAACATTAACAGTTCCAAACCGAAACTTTCTTTATGGATTCTGATTGATTGTGGAGTGTTAACAACATGCAGAAAAAAAAATCTTTTTTTTTGGGGGGGGGTATTACAGTAGACTCCCTTTTAACTGGCCTCTGTTTTCCAACCAATCGTATTTGAATTAAATTTAAAAAAAAAAGAAAACTTAATATAAAATTCCTGACAGTGACTGTCACCAAACTCCGTCATATTACAAACAGATGAATTAAAAGCACTGAAAAAAGTCTTTATACTATGTAGAACAACAAGCATCAGCTTCCTCCTTCGATGTGATGCTTTTAAAAAAAATGACGAAACTGTGCCATAAATTGTTGAACTTTCAGTATTCAGTGAAAAAAAAAGACTGATGTTTTTAAAACTTTCCTCCTAATGATACATAAAACTTTTGTAATAAATTAAAATATTTATTATAATGCAGTTCCATTAATTAATAATACATTTTCTTTCATTCTCCACTTTAACAGGATTTTCTCTTAACTGTCTCTCCCTCAGTGACAATTAGACCGGTTAAGAGGGAGTCTACTATATATTTTATCTTACTTTTTTCTTACCTGCATATGTGTTGATGATTAGACAAATACACACATTAAAAAACTGTATTTTTTTATTTTCTAGTATTAAAAAAAGAATGTTGTTTAAATTCTTCAAAGAGATTGTTTAAATTTTCTAATTATTCAGAATTACTTTTATCATAAAATCATAAAGATATGTAGTTTTCAACTTTGGATTTTATGGTTTGTAATCTGAAGTTTTAAACTATTTTTAAATGTTTTGTGCAGTTATTATAAAAATTTGATTTTATCATAGATTACTTTAAAACATCGTTTGCTGATTTCTGTAGGAAACACGCTTTTTAAAGTAATAAATTTATGATAAAAAATTCTTTAAAAATTCAAAATTTCTTTGTTTTTTATAATGTCATAAGTAAGTTTTTTACATAATTTGCTAAAATGTGGGAGAAAGATGTAATTTCCATTTAAAAAAGAATAAATTTTGTTAATTAAAAAAATCCTTATACATTCATAAATGTTATTTAAAGGTGGATAAAACTATATTTTAAATTAAATATTACTTCTCTTATTTTATTTATTTTTCAGAGTACATTCCAATCTGTAAAAGGGTGGATTCGAGAACTACAGATGCATGGCTCCTCTAATGTTGTTATGGCTATTGCAGGAAACAAGTCTGATCTTGAAGGTCGCAGAGAAGTTCCCTACAAAGGTATGTTAGTTTTTTTTTTTTTTAATTCTTTATAGACAATTTTACAGTGTTTTATATTAGCTCTCTAGAATAGTAATTTTATGTATTTTTATATATACATTATTTTTTGTCATTTGTTTTTGCATACACAACTTGTGTGGGAAATTTTCAGGCCTTTACTTTTAATATACTTTGATTAGTATAACTAAAATAGGTTCTGAAATTATATGCACTGTTTTTTCACTATTTTGCTTTATTTTTACTTATTTTTTTTTAATTGAAAAATCAATTTTTCATTGAATGAAGAAATGCAATGACGAAGTAGTATCCTTTTCTCTATGCATGAATATGCATGTAATATGTTGAGTAAAACATTTTCTGCGAAAGGAATTTTGTTGATCGAACAGTAAATGCATACAAAAACAGGAATGCTAACAGGATAGTAATCTCCATTGAAATCTACTGTTGTCTCTGTCTGACAACTTTTCAGTTCCTTCTGAGAATAATTGGGGCATGCAGTAGTCCAGAAAGAGATTGACCTCGTCTTTTGAATTCAAGATGGGTCCATTGAGATGCAACTCCAGGTGTAACAGCAGATAGAAATCTGAAAGGACCTAAACGTGTCTGTATGATATATGTTGAATCGAATTTCACCTCAGCTTATAGTGTCCAGCCTGTGATCAGACAATATGTCCGGCCATAATTAGGTGGACATTACATCCACCTGAATTACCCTTCCTTCTGAACTCATTTCTTCAATTTTTGCAAATAGCGTCACGAAGTTTGATCAGCATGTTGTTGCATATTCAGCCAGTTGCATGATGAGCAATTATTGTTGATAGTCTGCTTGCTTTCCAGGTACTTTTTTGCAGAAGAGAATGACCTTCTTATTAGTTAGGGTTCAACTTGCCACTGAGTCTTCTGATACCAAATGTACTAACTACCTTCCTTTATCGTTTATGTTGTTGCGGTACATCTATTTTTCATCATGGTTACAGTTCTGTCCAGGAAGCTCTCTTTCTTTTGATATCTGAACAGGCTACTTTTCTGCTGCTTTTGTCTTCAGCATTCAATTTGTGAGGCACCCAGCAGTTGAACTTGCACATTATATGTATGCATTTTAGAGAGTTACGTATTACTTTTTGCAAATATCAAGCTCTAACGCAATAACTCATGTTGAAACATTTCTGTCTTGATCAATGATTTGCTGTAACTGCTCACATCAACTTTGGTGGGAATGTAGGTCATCTTCAATGTTGAAATTTCCAGCTTTAAACTTCTGAAACCCAACTTTGACTGCATCATAAGAAATGGTATTGATACCTAAAGTACCCCCACCTCCTTTCTTTTGCTGCATTCAGTTGCACTGAGTTTGTTACGGAACTCATAGTGCACAGTCGTTCATATTTATTGACGTGACAATTTCATTTTAAATGCTTTTCTGATACACAAGATAATAAAATTTTAACAACAAATTATTCAGTCGCTTAGCTTTCAATTGCAAAAATCTGCTTGTAGAAAGGCTTACAATCTCAGAAGTGACAACTGTTGTTGCAAAGGTATATCACCTTGGCAGAAAACTTTTTTTCAGCCCGATATGTGTGTATGTGAAATCCATCCAAGAAGTTTTACCATGTTGTATTTCTCTAGTTCTGATTTATTTTAAGTTCTTCAATGTTAGAATTTTTTATGTTTTGATGTAAATAGTTTTCATTTTATATGTCATGCAAGTCATATTCATAAAATTCCTAATTCATATCCCCCCCCCCCCAAAAAAAAAAAATATAATATATAAAAAAAGTTATAATACTTTTAAGGATTTGTTATTTAGTTTAGAAGTTCTTTGTATTTAAAGTATAAGTAAAATAACGAACTGCAAAATTCAGGGTACAAAACTCAGGTTCACTTTTTACAAACTTACTTTTAAATTTTTGGCTGTAATCACTGTCATTTCTTCTGTCTTTCTATCTAATCTCAAAAAATAAATAATAATGAAAAAGAAATCTGTTAAAATTATGTTTTTTATGTTCAGACATTCTGTGTTATTGTATTCAGCATTATAGCTTTCTTAAGATTCTTAAAACACCTATTTATTCCTTTATAATTATGAAAATCTTTCATTTAAATCCTTTTGAAATTTTGTCATTTTAAACATTAAAATTGGTTACTGGTATTCAGGTATCTTTTCTATGAAAAAGTTGTGGATTTCATTTACATTCACTTGTTGCATTATATTGTGAATAGTAAAGCATATTATATATAAGCAGTTTTATGTTATAAGCCGCCTTCAGCAATCAGCTGGTCTGCAGACAGCTGCTTTGTGACCAAAATGTTCAACCTACAGCACACAGGCTGCTTTGTGACTGAAATGGGAAAATTACTGCACACAGGCCACTTCGCAACTGAAATCTGCAACTTACAGCTCACTGGCAGCTTCACGATCAGCCTGTGCAATGTACGGGCCACTTTTACACGTTACAGTGAGCTGCTGGTCCCATCACTTTGTGATCAAAATATACAGCCTATGGCACATAGGCCATTTCACGACCGAAATGTGAAACCTACGGGCTGTCCACCTTCGCCAACCAGCTGGTCTGCAAATGGCCGCTCGCCTCTGGCAGCCAGCTGGTCCACCAACGGCCATTTCACAACCAAAACATGCAACCTACGGGCCACTTCAGAAAAGAAATGTACATCCTACAGGACACTTGCCTTTGCCAACAAGCTGAATGGAAGCTCAATAGTTGGTCTGTAATTGTATATATATTTTTTTTTTTAGTCGGAATGATAACTTTTTCGATGAGAGCTGTGACAAGCCAAAATCTTGATCTCCTCTCGATCGACCTGGCAGTTTGCCAAGTATTACATCCCTCCTCTCTGATGGATCTTCAAACATCACGTGGTGCTGGGGAAGAAATGTGTCTTCCTTTCCAGAACGTGCCAAAATCATTATATGGGTTTTACTAATTAATTTTTAACTGACCAAAAAATTATGCTAGATGCTTGATTTTTTTTTTTTTTTTGCAAAAGTTTAAGAGTTTGTCTGTAACCGTATATATATTCTTTTAATAGAGATAATCCATACCTTTCTCGATGCAAGAGGTAGCAGGCAAAAATCTTAAAAAGCACCACTGTTGATTTTTTATTTTTTAAAAATCAGTAAAGGCAGCTAATTCGAAAATGATGGTATTGTTAGAAAGGAAACTCTTTCCTCTTTTCAATCATGCAATTATTTTTTCTTTCGGATGATCAGAAGCCCTCTTTTTTTGAGAGCAAAGAGAAAAAATGGTAAAAAATGACATGAAATATAAAATATATAATTTCAAAACTAATTTTTAAAAATTTAAAATAAGCCCGAGGTGCACATTCCTGACCAACTGGGAACTTCCGTGCAAGATTTTGTTTAATTCTATCAGATGGTTAGTCTGTAACGTGAACAACAGATATATATATATATATATATATGTGTGTGTGTGTGTCTGTAATATAAAATAGCTATGGAATCGCAAGTAATTCATTGAGCTAGTGATAGCACATAATAACAATTAAAAAACTAGAACCAAGAAATAAAAATTGGAAATCCAGTGGCCATAAATATTGTAAAAAACAGAGCTATCAAAGCTAAAGAGAAGTGGGAAAACAACCCAGGTGAGAACATGTAGGCTTAAGCCTAACTTCATGAGCCCAAACAATGATGTGGAGATGGAATGAAAAATTGAAATGGAGTACTCCATTTTCAAGTACTACCATACTCACATTTCAATTTAAAAGCAAATCAAAAATAGCTAGGTTTCTGCAGGTTACCTGACAAAAGGAGTCGTTTTACGTAACCTGGGGATATGACCCATAGCTATCAGGAAAAAACCAACGTGGAAGCAAACCAAACATGGAGATCGAAGCTCAGTGATGTAGCCAATACTAGAAATCGATGCTGACAGAGAAAATTAAGCGACATATATATATATATATATTTATATAATTGTTTTAAATATGCTTATCGCTGGATTTTCTTTTTTTATTAAGTGTATGCATTTATCAAGCTAGCTATTTTAGATTTAGGGAATTTTATAACTTTGTAAGTGAGTTTTATGATTCAATATGTCCTTTCTTCCACATTCAACATGCAATAAGCCAAGAAAGCTGTTTCATAAAGTTGTAAAGACACATTTTGCATTCATTCATTGAAAACCATTTTTAAAATGGTAATTAAGCATTTGTGTAAATGAACTTTCATTTTTAATTGCACTTTTTTCTTTTATGTAGATGCAAAAGAATATGCAAATTCTGTTAATGCTGCATTTGTTGAAACCAGTGCTTTAACTGCTGTAAATATCCATGAATTATTTAAAGAAATTGGTAAGCTTTAAAACAAAAATTGAGTTTTAAAATTATCTTTGTAATTTTCATCTACTTGTTATTTATTTTTGAATGCTATGTATGAAAAATAAAACCTTTCTTAAATGGAATTACAATAAATCAAGCACTTTTCCGTGGAAATCAAGTTTCCATTAAGGAAAGTTTGATTTAATGAAGATTCTGTGTATGTCTAAGTTTAATGTACTATGAAAAACTGCATTTTTCAATATTATGTAGGGAAGATCTAAATTTATATCACATGCACAAGATAACATAGTCACTAAATGTTACAGAAAAGCTTAAATAAAAATTAAATATTTCGTAATCTATTAGACACTTCACATAAATTCTACTCCTCTTTTCTAAACTATTTACTGTTGTACATATGAAATTAAAATTTATCTTGCACATAAAAATATCCTTCCTTAATGTTCTTATAATGTTTTTATTTTTTAGCAATGAAATTGCCCAAAAAACCTCCCCCTGAGAAAGCAAGTCATGAAATTCACCTGACAGATACCCCGAAGAAGAGAAAATGTTGTTAACATTTAAAAGATGTATTATATTATATGGTCTGTGACTATATGTGATTTGACCGGTGACATTTCCAAATGAAGGACACTGATTTTTTCGTAATTCCATCTCACAATATGAAAGTTCAAATATTTGATTTTTATAAGAAAATTTATAGGTGTTTAATAATGTTGATATTTTACTACATGTATTGATTGTTTATTGCAAATTTTACTTTTAGCCAAGAAAATATATTTTTTATATTGTTTATTTATTATATTTGTTGCTTATTAAAGAAGATTAATATTTTCAAAAGTATTGTTTCTTCTTTACTAACAAAAACACCAAAGAAATACTTTTTTCATGTATACAACTTCTGTTGCTTAAAAAATTTATATTCATTCTGCATTAAATTGATTTTAATATGCAGCAAACTATTCGAATCCAAAGAGGATGTGCCGCCTGTTGCTATCTCCCAGACTCGAAGAGAAATTATTAGTAAAAGATGATTAATGAAATTAATTAATTTCTATTTTATTATTAGTGATTTATTTAATTCAATATGTATAATATAAACTTATAAACACATGCTACCTATAAGTATTTTATTTATTTTACCATTATTCCTATTGTAAAATACAGTAGGTTTTGGCTATTTCTCACCAAATATAGAAGATATCGCCATGCTGAGTTCACTTTTGGGAACTTACTTTCTGATGCCAAACTTTGGGATAAATCCCCTAAAGTGGCCAACCTTGGCAACTTTTCGATAATTATGACCAGCATTGTTACCGGCAACCCTTCAAGCAGTGGTTTAAAAATATGTTTTTTCCCGATTTTTGGGATGATATCATCATCAGAATGCGACCAAATTAATATGAGGCTATCCCCTTTCCAATAAAAAATGAATTTTTAAAATGAGCCCACATGGTGACAAATTACTGCTGTACACACACACACACACAAAAAAAAAAAAGAAAAGAAATGTGTTGAACATAGTACCCCCCCCTTTTTTTGAAGTCAGTAATAAAATAAATTTACTTAAATGCTACATAATAGGTTTTCTAAAAAATTACCAGTATTGCATTGTTTGGATCAGTGGTTCCCAACTGGTGGTCTCTTCTAAGTGGTCCATGAAGCAAGTGAGCGTGTAAAAAAAAAATGTGTTATCACTATTTCTTGAAGTAAAAAGGCAAAAAATGTAATTGTTTACGGTCATTTTAAGACAATCGTCTCGTCGTCAGTGGTAGATTAATGCAAGTTTGTCGGGGGGGGGGTTAGTTAGAAGATTGACATGTACATCCATTTTATGGAAGTAAAATAGGATCTTTTAACATTAATTTATCTTTTCTCGGGTGGGGGGGGGGTGCCTGCCCCACCCCACCCTTTAATCTGCCCTTGATCGTCGTTTTAAGAAGAAGAAAAAAAAATTTTTCAGAATCCTTGCAAAGTAGCACGCATGAAAGTTTTCAGTCTTTTTTCAAAATCATTTGGCTGTTTTTGAGATCTATGCAAATGAATTTAGTCATACTAAATACAGTGATACAATGAATATTAGTTTAATAATGAATACATATGAAAGAATAACAGGTAATGTGTTAAATGCATAATAATTTATTTGTTCTGTATCACCCACAGCAAAGTTCAGTCTTTTAAGCTGTTTCATGCCTGAAGTAGCGAAAATGCAGACAGGCATAATATTACCAATTATAATTTGATAAATATTGTAACATCTTAGCCCATCATCTGTCTTCGGCTATTAGTATATGTAAACGGGGTTGATTAACTATTATTAGCATCTCTGAATGATTGGAAATAACATTCTCTGAGATTTTTTTAATTTTTCATTTTATGATTACATTTTGTGAAAAAGTTTTTCATTATTTTACATCCTTCCCCCCCCCCATCGAAGGATTTTTTAAGTGGTCTGTGGGGTTGGATGAAGCAGTTAAATGTAAAATATTTCTATAGCGAGGTAGTAAATTTTCAGTTAAATTCTTCCACTTAGACATGTTGTTCATAAGTACAAGAACTCTTTCAGAAATCAGAAAGAGAAAAACATCATCCCTTGTAATCACTGGTCAATCTCATACAACTGATAATACTACACACTCTGTGAAAAAAATCCTGAAACATTCTTTGGATATAATGGGTAGCTGAAGTGTCCTAGAATTCCAAGGATGTTACATGAAAATGCTTGGAACTTTACAGAATAGTTCAGGAAGATTCCACTGAAAAGTATTGTTCAGTTTGAATCATCAGTTCAAGTTCTTTGTGTTTCATACAACATTCCTTGGAATTCTAGGACATCTCAGCTGCCCATTATTTTCAAGGAACGTCCCTGGATTTATTTATTTATTTTTACAGTACATGCTCAGGATGTAAAATCAGCATTCAAAACTTTATAACCATTACTTGAAACTGCTTTTTAATATACACTTTCCTGTTTCAAATTGACATTTGGAATTTTTTTCACTTAAGTAACTGAAAAGTGACTACTGCTTCCCCTTACTCATTGTCGGATTGAAAAATTAAGAAAAAGATTCAGGCAAATTTAAAATTATGAACTTAGAAATTTGAGCAGGTAAATAGATTGACTGAGATATCCTGACTACTGTCCGTTAATGAATACGAAATTAGAGAGTGTTGCTACTGTTTGTAGAGGACGGGACATCTTCCGTAGATATAATATAATAGTCTATAGGCATGCACCTCTCCCTATCTCTTTTTCTCCTCCATCTACAACTACTGACTCACTCTGTATGAATTCAAAGGCTTATTTTTAGAGTCCACAATTTTTCTTTTTTTTTCAGGAATTCATTTAGTTGGAAACTTTTTTTCCATTCATGATGGGGGGGGGGGAGGAAATAAGCATAAAAACAACTTTTTTTTAAGTTTTGAAACATCTGTAGTAGTACAGTAAAAAAAATGATTCTGAAATATTTCAATTTCAAGAATCAAGTCTTAGGGGGTGCATATGTTCCTTTTTGCACCCCCCCCCCGGGTCAGCCACTGTGTTTGTCATTTGTAAACTGCTTTCACATCTTCTGTATTGAATATCTCAATCTGTATTTAGTTATAATGTCAATGTATTGTCATAATACAGCTGATTTTTTATGTGCCTATTTGCTGGCAATGTTTATTTATTATGATTTTGAGAATTTTGTGAGAAGCAGCAGTCAAGTATATAAAAAAGAGAAAAAAAAACAGCTTTAAATAAAGTATGTGATGATGGAATGTTAACAGTATGAATAAGAAAGTATTTTGTGCATGTGTAAATAGATTCATTATTTTATTTATTTTGTTCGTGAATTTACTTAATGTCATGCTATCCTGCCAACGATACAAAAATGTAATTCTTTTATATGCCTTACACATTGTCCCGCTGTACTCCAATCCCATTGTATACTGCAAAAGGTCTCAATATGGCAATTCGATTTCGTTTTGAAAATTAAGGGGGATAAGTTATGAAAAAAAAAGTACTATGAAAGCTAAAAGTTGTCAAAATATTACACTGAATTTACTTTTTAGTTTTAATTACAATGAAGCAAATTATAAAACAAGTAAAAATTCTCAAGCTCTCCCCCTATATTTTAAATCTCACAACACCAGAAGTTGTGTTCCCCCCAAAAAATGATAATTTTTTAAATGTATAAAAAAAAAATACATTCGGAATATTTTTTCTTCTTTCTGGAAAAAAGAATAGGAAAGTCTAACAAATATCAGATGTAATATTTATCACTTCTATATCTTAAATAAATATCACCGGTTGTTATCGTTTAATTTTCGGAATAATGTATATTGTACCGAAAATTCTGCAGCTTATTTGCATGCAAAATTAAGAACTCTACAGTAGACACCATGTTCCAATTTTCCGCCTAGACGAGACGGCACCACTTAACTGAAGTTTGCTTTTATAGGAGTTCGTCGTTTCCTCCGTTTTTATCTTACACTTTATCCATCACTTCTCCGCCTTGCTTCGCATAAAACTAGAAATAGAACCCTTGACATTTTCTTTGCCACTGCAGAATTTAAAAGCTTTCAGCCGTTTCACCGGATAAAGATGATTTCGTGCATCATTTGGATTCGCAGAGTTTCTTTCTCGTAATGAAAATAAAATTTCTCGTCGGAAGAACGGCAGGGAAAACCCATTTTATTCCGAGAAAGACGTAACTTCTGAGTTTGTTTTACAGTTTTCTCTGATATGTAATTATGGTTGGCCTTTTTGAGTTTTAAATGGATTCATTGAAGTAGCACAATCTTATCTTATCTTATAAATAAAAATGAAATTCTGTTTGCTTGTTTGTGGATTTGATTTGTATACAAATCCACAAAAATGGACCTGTCAGCCTGAAATTTTGTACAGATATGTAAAATAATATAGAATAAATGATAGTCCACTTTAAAACTTTGAAAGTCCACCCGTTCCCGGAATTTAAGAGATTTTTTATGTTCTCCATGCAAAAAGTTTTCTGTAATTGTAACCCCTGTAGTGAAAAAAGTGTGAAATAACGTGGTTGCCATGTGTGGCGATTTTGCCGAATAAAATGTTTTAAATTCTCAAAGTAAAAATAAAGCAATAATAATGATTTTTTTTTTGTTAGTTTATATTTGTAAGATTATTATTATTTTTTTTTAATATTGTGTGCATGGGAAATCAGAACAAGATTGAAATGTTTTATATGCAAAACAATAAGAATTGAAGATTTCCGAGGCTAATAAGTAAAATTTTTTAGTTTGTCGAAAAATATAATGGCTCAAATGCCGATTTTGAGAAAGTGGGTTCTAGCGGTTTGCACAGTTTTCGGCATGGCGCAATTTACTGAGAGCTTAAGGTAATGGATTTTTGAAAACAAGTGCAAAGGTTTTATTAGAATACAGCGTTAAATTTTAATGATCCGTGCAGAAATAATGCAGTTATTAAGGGATTTCAAGCGATCTATTTTCAGAATTCTCCCAATTGAGTACATTGATTTAAGTTGTGGGAATTCTGCCAAATTTCAGAAAATTGAAATCTTCTCATTTAGTACATCGGAGTAATGATGAATAAAACATGTTATAGTTGATAATTTTAAAAATTTGGCCGTATTAAGGGATTCCACTTTTCAAATAAATGCGTGCTTTACTTTTTGGCAGTCGAACCATTTCCCATATTGATTGCTGCTAAGTCAATGCTTCGAATGATTCCCTGAAAAAACTCTTGCAAAATGACGTATGTTGGCACTTTGGCAAGGCTTATATTTGAAGCTGGATTTTATTTGAGACTGGTATATATAATAACACTGGTTAGATAAAATTGAATGTTGATATGTGTATATGAGGTTGAAAAACTCCAGCACCGTTCGACTGATCACCATGAAATTTGGTTCACCTAAGTCTTTTATCATGGAGAAGGTTTTTATGCTATCTGTTTTCAGGGCTGGGGAGTAGCGCGCTACTTGTAGCGAAACTACAGTAGCCGCTACTTTTTTTTGTAGTTTGTAGTGTAGCGCGCTACTTTTTTAAAAAAGTAGTGTAGCGTGTAGCGCGCTACAAAAAAACAGTAGTTTGTAGCGAATTTTGGAAGCTACTTTTGCCGTGTCATCATTTCCGGCGATTGATCCCGTGGTGCAATTTCTCTCTCTTCTGACTCCAAGCATAACAGAAACTGATGCTTGAAAGACACCCAATCTCTCCCCCGCCCCCCCCCTCATGCAGGGGACACACGCACACGAGGGGGGGGGGAGGGGGTTTGCTTTGCCTGAAGCGGAAGCCTGACATTGTGCATCTTTTTTCTTTTTATCGTTCTCAGTATTATTTGTAGAATCACCAATCTGCCATAAAGAGGACAAAAAAGGAAGGAAAGAGAGGTCCAAAGTTGAACAGAGGTTATTTTGATGGGGCCTCGAGAGTCTCATTATCACACGGGCGTGTGGGCCCGTGAGCCCCTGAAAAATAAAGGCCTCGCAAATCTCTCCATTTATTGTATATTAAATTTATATATGCTGCAATAATAATTTTTAATTAAGCTAAATTTCCTTTATCTATATCATAATTGGGTAACAATAAAAAGGCTTTGAGACTTATTTTCTGTTCTTCTTTCTAACACAATGATAATGGTTTCTAAGACTAGATCAATAAAATAGAAATTAAAGGCGTTATTGAAAATTCATGGCCATATGTACTTATCACAAAATATCCATTAGTTAGCATTTTTTTAAATATTATGATGAAGAAAAGAAAATTTTCTGGCAGGTGGAACTCAGCGCACACATACGCTAATAATACAAATGGATTAAAAAAATTTAAAATCATAAATCAATTTTAAATGCATAGTCTTGTTCTAAATGAGTATAAATACATGGGTAATTTTTAATTTAATTTTAGAATTATTTTGAAATGTTTCATTTTTATGCTGGGAAAATAGAAAACAATCACAAATAAGTTAAAATGTCTGTAATAGTATAGGGGCCCAAAGCAACCTTTTTTTTTTGCCCCGGGCCCCTTCTATGTCTGATCAGGGTCTGCATATTTTTGACTGCTATTGCGTGTTTGCAACATAAATCAACATAAAAATGAGTATTTTTTGCTTTCGAAAAGGAATTTTACATATCTGTAAATTGTATGCTTTTGTAACATCATTAATTTTCTTTGATCTTTTTTTTTTTTATTGCACCCATAAATACAGTGTAGTGTCCACTTGCCAGGATGATTGCCAATCATTCAGTGTCCAGTATTCCGTGAACTTCCTTTTAGGAGATATCCTTTCAAATCTGACATGATATATAGTCAGTCCTCGCAATTAGCGACCCCCCCCCTCCCTCCCCCACTCTCACTCACCATCTACGGAAAACTACGAAGCGTGAGAAAAACTTACGGTTTTCTCACAGGAATTTTCTTGAAAGCATCGAGACCGCTTCTGGAAGAATCACCGACATTTTTAATTTTCTCTTTGCCTCCTCCTTATGATCGATGCATTGAACAACAATTTTATTTATGCTTAGTTTTACTAAGTTTATTTATATTAAGGTTTGGTCATTTTTCGACGTTATAGTGCACTTTTTTGAGTTTGGGCACTCTTTATTATCCTTGTGTCCTGGTGGTGTGTTCAACTTCCACAAGAGTAATGACAGTTCTGCAGTATTGTAGCTTTTCAAACATTAATTAATCACGTGATTATGTTCTACAACTAGGAATGTTTTTTGTCTCAAAGAAGTGTAAAAACTGATTAGTACATTTTTCGTGGAACCTGAAACTGAAAAAAAAGAAAGTAAATATCTAGAAATTGTACACATTTTTTTTTTTTTTTTTTGGGTGACCATTTGACGAGTGTAACTCTTTTTGAGTTGTTGAAAAGGGACAAAAGGTATAAGCATATGCATCCAAGATATTATTTCAGGGGCTAAAAATATTGCTGACCTCGGTTACAGTGTTCTTCGTTTGTAGTGACAGTTTTCAGATCCGGTCCTAAGGTAGAGCGAACGGTGCGACCGCACCGGGCGCCATCTCTACCAAGGCTGTTCAGAATAATATAGCACTGTGGATGTCGGAAATGGTTTCATTTACCTGTTAATAATTGTTTAATAATAAATCTTTTAGTCAATGTACAGTAGTAATCAGTCATGTTAATAGTGAATTTTAGTGAACTTTCTGTGAAAAAATAAATTATTAACAGGTACTCGAGGACGACTTATCAAACCCTACATTGTTACGTGATTCATAACCGTCTTATTTACCTTTACCACTCTTTAACTTTTTGCCAATGAGTTTCAGAGCACCATGCATATTTGACAGTCCGTATATTATTGAAGTTGAAAGCTCTTTTAACCCTGAAACCGCTTTTATAGCTAAATGTGTGGCGTAGCTAGGTGCAAGAGCTGATCTAGGGTACGTGGAGCCTCCCTGCAAACGTAAAGAAGCCCCGTGTTATGCTCCAGATTAAGTTTTCCTTAGTTTTTTAGTTCGAATATAGTGCTCCGATGCCTTGCTTACCGTGTCGGGCCGTCCCTGGCTACGGGGGAGCAAGGAAGGTCAACTGTACCCGGGCGCAGCATCGGCCAAGGGGCGCTAAATGGTATATGAAAGCTACCTAGTTGCATTTTTAAAAAATAGGAGGGGGCGCAAAATCTTCAGTTGTCAGGTGGAAACGAGATTTAGTCATTTGCTGTGGGACAGAGAAACTGTTCTCTCAGCTTGTTTCCATCCCAGATTCAAACTATTCTGGATTGAGGAGGAGAGGAAGACCGAAGCCAAAAAAATGGATGGAGGAATATCTCCAGAATATGTTCCGACAACTTCAGATATCAGTATCGAGGATCATGACTGGATGGAGCCATGGTAGATGGACTGATGGACTTTCTGTTTTTTTTTAATTTCTCTTTCGCATGCACTCGAAATAGTTACTAGGAAGAACTTACAAGGTTCTTGTCAGAGCCAATCAAACCCGTATCTTCGCTTTCGGCGTACACGTATATGAAAGAAGCCTTCAAAAAAACTAACACTGACGTGCCGTCCAGTGCATCTGTACAAAGATTGTTTTCGATTGCATCGGACGTATTTTCTCCTCGACGATCATGTTTGGCGGATAACAATTTTGAGATCCATCTCTTGTTAAAATTTAATAAACATGTTTTTTGAATAAATTTATGTGGTTTTTATTTTATACTAGAGGCATGGCAGTCTTCCATGAATATGTTGAAATTCTGCTTTCTTTCGTTAAAATTTTAAAGTGTCTATTATATTTAAATTATTAGGTTTTTTGTGTAATAATTTTCAGAATTTAATACAAAAATATGAGAATTTCTATTAATAATTAATAGTATCTTAACACCTCCTTAGCACTATATCTCTCTCTTAGCTTAAAATAACATATAATTCTATAAAATTCTTTAATACCTAACACAAAGAAAAAGTTGTGTTGATGATAATAACTTTTAAAATTTCTTTAACATATATAGAGGATTTTTTTAATGCAATGTTTTAAATAGATATATCATGAATTTAATTAGTAATTGTTTTCATTATTTTATAATATGCATATCATATGTGATGTTTTCAATTAAAACAATTATACAATATTACATGGTTCACACGGGTCATTCGTCATAAATCACTAATTTGGTAAGTCATGAAAAAAGGCCTTTATACTCATTAATTTTGATTTGTGCTCAAGAAACTAGAATGTTTGTACAACATGAAAGGGGTCTCAAAAACGGGCCTTTTTTTCCCTTTCAGACATCCATTTTATTATATTTTTAAAAACTTTTTTAGTTCTCATGATTTTTCTCATGCTTTCAGAGCTCACTTTCCCAATTTATTTGATATAATTTAATTATAAGGTAAACTAATAGTTTCAGCAATACTTCAATAATTAGCAGTAGTTGCCAGTAGCGTATATATAGGCTAGGCTTCCATTTCGGGGGGAGGGGGACGATTCGGTATTTTAAACTTTATTGTTCTAAAGTTAAAAGAAATGTTTCAAAATAGCTCCTTTTTAATAATTGCTTTACATTTTCGGAGGGGGCCCGCCTCCCCCTGCTCAAATACTCGCCTGGTAGTTGTTTATTAGAGCAATAGTTTTTTTCTAATTAAAGGCGAAAAGGTGCCCGGGGTCTTCCGTGCGTCCACCAAATCTGCGGCGCTCAACGCTACAAGGAAACCACCTTTCGTTCTTTGGACGCGAGAGACACCCGCTGAGGTCATTAATCACGCTGGACGCGAGTAGAAAACCAAGGCTTTAGATATCGATAGTTTTCTCTAATTAGGATATAAATATCCTTAAATATGAATGTAATGCAAATTGAATCTGTTAGCAAAATTTGTCTCCTAAAAGTAGCGAAGTAGCGCGACTACATTTCAAAAGTAGTGTAGCTAACTACATTTGTCAAAAAGTAGTTGTAGTTGTAGTTAACTACATTTTTCGAAAAGTAGCGGTAGTTGTAGCGCGCTACAAAAAAAAAGTAGTTTTTCCCACCACTGTCTGTTTTCCTCTAACTTGCCACTAGGTGGCACAGCAGAACGTCGAATTCTATTCCGTTTAGCCATTTGCTATGCAAATATCGTCCAACCCAGGGCCATAGCTATTCCATTTTTATAGAAGGGGGCTCCAAATTTTCCTAGGGGGGCTTCCATATATACACACGCATATATGTGTGTGTATATATATATCAGAAACAATTCAGTAGTTACAGAGTTGCCCATAGAGCGTAATGTATTAGAATTATTTTGAGTGTTCCAGTAAAAGAACTATTTGTGCATGAATTTTAGCTTATGTTACTCAGGACAGGGTAGATTTCTAATAGTGAAAAAATTTTTAGACTCGGTTCTGTGGTTACAGAGATGGCAATCAAGAATAATGTAATTCTTATGAGTGTCCCTGTAAAATTGTGATATGTGCTAGAAAGGTAGCCTATATTACTCAAGAATAGTGTACCTTTTTGTCAGCGAAAATGTTTTAGAATCGGTTCTGTCATTACAGAGATACAAATGGAGCTTAATGTAATTCTTACGAGTGTCCCTGTAAAAGAACTATTTATGATGTATGCATAAAAGGTAGCTTATAATACTCAGAAATAGTGAAGCTTTCAATCAGTGAAACCGTCAAGAACCCGTCTAGTAGTTACAGAGATACCGATAGAGCATGATGTATTAGAATTATTTTAAGTGTCCCTGGAAAAGAGCTATATTTATGTTATATGGATGAAAATTAGCCTATAATACTCAGGCATAGAGCAGCTTTCTATCAGTGAAGAAAGTTTTCGTATCGGTTCAATAGTTACAGAGATACCCTTAGAACGTAATGAAATTCTATGAGTCACCCTGTAAAACAGCTATTTATGCAATATGCATTAAAAGTAGCCTGTACTACTCATGAATAGTGTAGATTTCCATCAGTGAAAAAAGTTGTAGAAACGGCTCAGTAATTTCAGAATTGCCCATTGAACTATAATGTAATTCTTATGAGTGACCCTGTAAAAAAACTGTGATATATGTATGAAAGGTAGCCTATATTACGCAGGAATAATGCAGTTTTCTATCAGTGAAAAAGTTTTAGAATCGTTTCAGTAGTTACTGGGACGCCCGTAGAGCGTAATGTATTAGAATAATTTGAAGTGCCCCTGTAAAAGAACTATTTGTGCTATAAACATGAAAGATAACCTATAATACTCAGGAATAGTGTAGTGTGAAAAATTTTTTAGAATTGATTGCTAGTTACAGACATACAGATAGATCGCTATGTAAATCATATGAGTGTCCCTGTAAAACAATTATTTGTGATACATGCATGAATTTTAGCTATGTTACTCAGAAATAGTGTAGCTTTCTAACTGAATGTTTAATCATCGTGTAAAGTTTGTAATATATCCGTGTAAATTTGTAATATATGCATGAAAGGTAGCCTGTAATGCTCAGGAATAGTGCAGTTTTCCCATCACTGAAAGCTTTAGAATCGGTTCGTTAATTCCACAGATCGTAATGTAATTTGTATGAGTATCCATGCAGAAAAACTAGTTGTAATATATTGTTGTTTCGAATTTTTGTGGCTGTTCTGGGGTTTAAAGTAGTTTAAAATTCGTATTCTCGTGTCAAACAATTAAATTTAGCATTTTGTTGCATCAAAATTGGTTAACAAGAACAGAAGATAAGAAGTTTTGGGGTTCCCCATTGGTTAACATAGGGTTTTGTAAATCTCGAGAAATACTGGTGCTAGGGGTTAGCTGACCTCACTCTTCGGGACTTATTTTTGGTGCCAAATTTGGCGATATTTTCCAAAAAGTCGCCAAGCTTGGGCACATTTCGGACATTTAGCGGAATTTTTCCAATGGATAAAAGTTTGTTTAAAAGTGTATAAAGTTTGTTTTCTTGCATTAATATTACGTAATAGCCTAGCGATTCAACTGTACGTCTATGACGTACTCAAAATTGGCACTTTATGGGGATCCTTCGAATAATTTCTCCTAGCTTCTGCAACACCTATAAAAGGACAGCACATTGTACCAGTTGAGTTTCAGTTTGCTTCTGTCTGCTGATGAGAATATTTTTAGAATCTGTTCAGTATTTACTGAGATGGCCGTCTAGCGTAATGTATTAGAATAATTTTGAGTGTCCCCGTAAAAGAACTATTTGTGTTATATGCATGGAAGATAGCCTATAATACTCAGGATTAGTGTAGCTTTCTATCAGGAATAGTATTGTGTGAAAAAATTTTAGAATCCATTCATTAGTTAGATATACACACAGACCGCAGTGTGATTCATATGAGTATCCTTGTAAAGGAATTATTTATGATATATGTGGAGACCTCTCAAGGGTCTCCAATAATTAACCGACACAAAATAAACTCTAGGTTAACGTTTAATCAAAAAAGCTATTTACACGCAATATATTTACAAAAAAGGTTAAATGGAAAACGGACTTCATTCCGATAATTAACAAATTTATTACTGCCTTCTTGCAGTTTCTAAATGCTATTATGAAAATACGAAAGTGCCCAGCTGCCTTCGTGCAGCTGACATGGACAGCGTCTCAGGTCTCAGGTCTCACTCTCTAAACCTTTTTACACTCAGCTCTCTGAGGTTCTAGCCGGCTGCGGGTCAGCTCCTCCTAGCAGCGCTCGGGTAATCTCCACCACATATATGCCATCAATTTTAGTTTATGTTACTCGGGAATAGTGTACCTTTCCGTCAGTGAAAAAAAATCTCATGTGGACAACACATGACTTCCATGCACATCTATTAAATCAAAAATATTTTTGGCCCACTTCATCTAAACTTATTTTGTTTGAAAGAGATAAAATACTGCAGTAATAGTAAGGTTTAGCGAATTCTGCCCAAATATTTCCGATATCGCCAAGCTGGGTTCAATTTGAAAGATTTCCTTCTGACATTTAATTTGCCCATATTTCACCAAAAGCCGACAAGCTTGAGATAGTTTCCGAGATTTTGGGGATAGCCAAGATAGTCATTGACCACAGACTTTCATTGAATTGAATGTATCCATGCACCTTAATGTATTTTAAGTCAATTGGCAGACCCTGTAAATAAATTACCAATGGATTGCAATCAAAAAAGAAATGCCCAGTTAGATGTTACAATAGTTCTAAATACAAAATTTCAAAATTCTACGGGTAAAAGTTTTCGAGTTATGCAAACTACGTAATAATTTTTGTCCCCAATTAATATATATTTTATTGTTTTATGTATCCTCTCAATATGCATATCAGTGTTTAACCCAGAGTGTAATCTATAACAATAAGCCAAAGAAGCTACATTACTACCATAATACTTAACAAAATAATCAGCGAATTGTACAGTTCCTTCATCATCTTTAAGTTTATTTACAGTTATTTCAAAAAGAACATTGAATGATTTTTCATCTCGTTCTTCCATGAGAATTTTCAATAACTTGTATGTAAAATCTTGCTTCTCTTTATTTGTTACTTTCTTTCTTAAATTTTGCTGCCATGCTCTGTCAACATGCCAGGCACAGTATAACCTCTTCCCAGCATTGCCCATTATATGACTTTGAAAAGTAACAGTACACCCTTCACCTTTTGTTTGGTGTACTTTTATTGAAGCAGAACAGAAAGCATTAATTTTTTTGCTTCCTTGAATTTTCAAGACTTTCTCCTTTGCTTTTTGTTGAAAAATTTCCCGAACAGTGGCAAAGAAATTAATGGTAGGAATGAGTTTCTTTTCGCACAGCAACTTCATTAACAAAGAAAGACACTGAATCTGTTCCAATGTTTTGCTTCCTTGAAGAAAATTCTTCAAATGAATCAAATTTCAATGATTCTGTGTTCAGTGAAATATCATGAGAACTTTCAAAATGTTCATAAATGTCCTTTCTAGAAAATTCTCCTGCGCATATTACACACTTGAGGTATTTCCCTAAATCTGGTAGCTCTCCATGCTGATTTTTGACACAACTCTTTAAATTCTTTTCAGAGTTATATCTTCTGCTGCACTGGCTGCAATTAAACTTGAACTGCTTTGGAGTTATTAAAAGATGGGAGTTTTCAGGGTGTCTCAGCTTAATGTGTCTCTTTAAATTAAAACAGCTGCTGAAGGTTTCATGACATTATGGGCATATGAAAGTTTCAACAGCTTGTTTTTTAGCACTATTACTGACTTTTGCGTTCTCAGATTTTTGTTTCATGCCCCGGTTCGAATTTTGAACAAATTCATCAACAGAAGAATTTTCTGCATTAAAATGTGGTCCTGAAAAAACCGATTGTGATTCAATATCATTATAATTCATACTTAACATAGTTAAAACTGTTCTCAGTTTCAAAACTTTGTCAGATCATATACTAAGATAAAACCAAAACAAGAGAGTAACGCGAACGCAAAAGTGTCACTCTCTTACAACCCCAAGTTGGCGAGAAAGAAATATTGCAATCTTTGCCAAGCCTCAGTATTTGAAGCTGAACTTCCGGCGCATGCGCATTACAGTCGAGGAGAAAAGTATCCTTTTGAGTTCTAGCTGCTAGTGATAGGCAACTAGAAGCAGTAACTTAACAAATTTGATTGGCTGCAGTGGCATAGTGATGGGTGTGACGAAGACAAAGTTTTCCTACCAAAGAAAATTTGACAAAAAAATAGGGAGGGGTGCCAGAGATATCGTGTCCCGAGTTCTAGTTTTGCTCGCTACGCCACCGATTGGCAGCCAAGTGCTTCACTTTTAATCACACCAGTTTTTATATTAATTAAATTGTTAATTAGTGATATTAAAGCACAGGATTCTTGAAGTTTTGTATACTTATCAACTACAGCCATAAGTTACTTATTATATAATTATCCTTAAAAACATACTGGAGAGCTCTGATGTTTATATCTGTCATATGTTGCCAGCCACCTGCAATCTTTACCCCACTGCTGTTTTTAGCCGCTTTACTCGGCGCGTCTAGAAGTCGCCAGGTGACTGATGATTGTTGCAAGTCTTGTTTACTTATCTCCGATCCAGAGCCCATGCCTCTGATTTAGTGTTATAATTTCTTAAAATTTATTTTCATTACACTAGTCATGTCACTCTTAAAATCATTTGTTATAATATTATATTTGCATGTACTTATTAAAAATGTTCATGTTTGTCAAAGTGATGAAATGAAGTTTGCCTCTGAAAAATCCAGATTTCTCACCGATAGATTATCTTAAAAATAAATCAAAAACAGAAACTGGATGAATTTCAATTCACATAAAATATATGCACGTATGTTTTTTACTTGCTGTCTTTAAAAAGTAATATATGAATGTAGGGCAATCGTATGATGTCCGACGCAAAAAAAATGGACAAAAATTTCTCAAATTAGCTGCATTTATAAAATGTAAACTCAGTGATTAAATTTGTATACATTATACTTGGTACATTGTCCTTAATCAAAAAATATATCAATTAAAATAAAAAAGGGTTTTCAAGTTTAAATTGTTTCAACAGTTCGTGTTGGATGGAAACACACAAATGAGAAAAATTGTACTTGTTTCCAAAATCAATTGAATTCTGTGAATTAAATAGTATAATTTTATACCTAAACTGATAGGAAGTGTACACATGAATAACGTATATTTGATAAGTTTAAATAATGTAGTTTAGAAAAAAAGTAAATTTAAATTAATTTACTGTGGTGAAAGACAAATTATTCAGATCTATTACAATGTATATAACATTGGCATAGTTGTAATGCAATTACAAATATTCACATGTATTTAAATTTTATTTAATTGTTACAGATATTTTCTTTATAATTAAAATGTTCCTTTAAGCCTAAACTATTCTCCATTTCCTGTTCGAATAGGAGAATCTATGCTTTTTTTCTAACATATCCTTCTTTCGAAAAATTTGACACTGTCTTCTGATCGATACATCAATGAAAAGCCAATTTTGTTTCCTGCTCCCTTGGTAACATCATGGATAGAGGTTGTAGAATCATAACTGACTACAACCCAACCACTTGCATTAATCTCATGAACAGCTGGAGGTTAGTCGATTTCAAATTCATCATCGCTTGCTTTAAATGTGGTGACTTGAAATTTCGTGAAAAAAAATCAGATATTTGAATTTGTTACATCCTAATGTTTCCAGTGAACAGAATTCAATTTTTTGTATATAAGTAAAGCAGCCTTCCAGTGATCATGCAAATACTGTGTACTATTTTTTATGTAATCTTCTGAAATGTATTTTAAGCATATTTGGGTTCATTCATTTAACAACATCTGCAAACTTTGATGTTTTCACCAGCATTTTTTGTGTTTTAACACAATGCCAAACTGTTTCTCCAATACTGTCACCATGAGAGGTAGAAAATAAGTTCCATATTACCTCTTATGAGACTGTTCAAATGAAAACAAGTTGGAAAATTTATCTGTTTTAATTGCAAACTCTAATTCAGAAAATGCATTAACTTGTTTCACTGAATTTTTATTAAGTAAAGCAAAACTGTAATCCACAAATTTGTACAGTGTAAGTAAAATAATTTATGCTAAATACATCTAAACAGATTTTTAGTTTGTTTTATTGTGCGTTTCCTTTTGTTTTGTAAGTTAAAAAATATATATATGTATCTATAGAGAGAAAAATAGTTGAAAATGAATCCAAGAATAAAAACTAATGGTATTGGACATCTTAAAAAACAACCTCCGAAACCTAATTTTTAAAGAAAAGTATTCATATGGGCACAAATGAAATAGGGTACTTTACTGAGATTTAGAATCTTACTTTGTATACAAAAATGTGTCTACCATTAATATATTGACCAAGCATAAGCAATTATGCATTGTGGTGTCTGACATAAAATATGTAAAGTGTTCCAAGAAAATTCTTGTAAAAATCAATGTACACTGTTCATATACATCACTACAAATTGCCTGTTTGTACCGTATATTTAAATGTTGATTCATCTTACTTCATATTAGTAATCAATTAGTAAAAAAAGTTTTAGTCATCAAAATTTGATTTAATAGAAAAGTGATGTTGGCCCATGTTTACCATCCTGTAGTTCACTTAAAAAGGAATACAATCAAATTTTAATTATTGCAAAATCAAACTTTTTTAAAATGACACCTTGTTTCCTTAAAATTATTAATTGGGAAAATTAGGACATCGGGTTGACCTTATTGTGAAATTGCCCTATAGTTGAATTCTTGCTACTTCATGTCAGGAAGAATTATCGTATGTTGACTTTAAATTATGTAAACTTTTGAGGCTTTTTTTTAAACTATCTATCAATTATGGTTATTTTTCTGTGAAATATTAGGTAACCATAATGTGTTTAAGTTTATAACTAAAGTAACGAGTAATATAAATCTGTTAACAAATAATTTTAACTTCTATTCCAGTGTTTTTGTTATGAAAATGTGTATTAATTTTAAGGAAGGACATTTAACTCTAGACTTCTTAAAATGTAATTTTACAAATTTAACTAATGGCTCCTTTCTTGTATGTTTCCTTTCGGATAAAATATGTTGCTTCCAGAATGAAGTTAAACTAGTAAGATTTCAGTCATTGAGTAAAAAATTAAAAAAATACTGCTGCATGACTTAAATCTTACTGGTTAAGATATAATTCAACTATACTTTCTAGAACAGGAGCACATCTTTTGTTGGAAACAAATATCAAGATACTGATTAACGAATGAAAAATTTTTGCATGTAACATAGTGAGTTAATATTAATTTTTTATTTAATAGTTGTTTAATTTATTTTCTTTTTAGCATTCCTTTATTTAACCTTCAATGACTTAAGATTGAATGTTGACCTTTATTTTTTACTTACTACTTGGAATTGATTTTTAAAGTCAAATTTAGTTAAGAGACCCGAATGAGATAAGAGTTTGAGAAATGAAATATTTATTAGCATAGCTAATGGAGATTAAAATTAATCTAATTGGAGAGTATCTTACTAAGATTTAAAATGGCAATGTTTGTTATAATTTTAATATTATTGATTAAAATTAATAGAGTCCTTTATTCATCTCAAAAATCTTTCCAAATAACCCTTTAAGGCATAGACAGTACTTTTAGACGTCCAAAAAATTGATTTTTAAAAAATTTAAAAAAAATAATTCAGATTGTAAGGAATATCTTAAACCGCATCAAAATCTAATGAAAATTATGCCCTCAGCAATTAAAAGCAAAAAACTAACATGGACTTTCCCTTCAAGCGCACTGTAAAGAAACTATTTTCTCAGTTTCCGATTTTTATACTTTTCCCCACAAGATTTTTAAAAGTTATGTGAATGGAAAATTATGAATTTTACATATAAGTTGTACAAATAGATCTGTACTATCTATACCTCAGATTTGATAATGAGACGAAAATATTTTATAACATCAATGACAGAGTTTTAATTTTTTTTATGACTTAACATGCTATAAATTATAGTATTTTGGCCCCATTATCAAATATACACTTCATTTACATTAGGCTTGACATTACTAAAATTATTGCTTATAAGCATTCTACACTTCCAAATTTGAAGTAAATTGCCAAATGAGTATAGTTATATAAAATTAAAGAGCAAGGAATAATGATTAACTACTGCTCAGAAGGTAACAATTAATGAACTCTAATATCGTAAAGCTAGCTAGTTAACAAATACATTAATCTCTTGAACAAAGAGAACAGATTTTGATATTTATCCTCCCAATGAAACTCCTTTCATGAGTATTATGTGTTTAAAAAACTGCATGAGAAGAAATATATTCCACTGTGTCATGTCATGGAGAGCAACCCATAGAAAACTCTGTCCAAAAGTTTTAACTTCATTTTTATTACAGATCAGCAAATCTTATAAAAATTCTTGGATGGCGAGGGGGCAGGGAAGGACTGCAAAATTTTACTGCCTACTGGTTGTTCGACTGGAACTAAAGAAGCTTTTTGAAGCGATACAATTAAACTAGCCACCAAACGTGGCAATGCAGTGCTAACAAAAATATGCCAACAATCGTGAAGATAATCGTTGCAGATGTGTGCGCCCAAGAATAAATAAGTGCATTAATTTTATAAACCCAAAACAATTAGGTGCAGAAAATTTAAAAAAAATTACCAAACGTGTCAACTAAGAAAATCGCCAAGGATCATCCGTGAGAAACTGCTGAACAAAGAAAAAATAGCCAGCCTCGCCTTCAAGTTAAATGCTGCAAAATTAAATTCTTTTTAACATATTGAATAAAAATGAGCAAATCTGCAGTCAGGAACCACAAGAATAAAATGCTTTGATCAGATGTGAGGGGGAGGGGGGCTGTATATAACATGTGCTGAGAAAAATACAGGTAGGGGTATATGCAAGTGCCAAAAAATAATGATGTTTGCATCACATTATCTTCTCCCAGCCTAAGAAGAAAAAAGTGACCAAGATTTTTTTCAATCCACAAAAATGATTCCATTTCAATTACATTTTTGAGTTCAAAAAATTGAAAAATTTTTTTGAATGATTAAGTGTACATTCAAAGCAAGGGAAAATCTTAAAGGAAAAAATTATACCTGTTAAATGTAGTCCATCCCCCTTTACAAATACACAAAAAAAATGTCTTTCTCGACAATACAATTCTTCACAATGTTGTACAGATGTTATAACATATTATATGAAGTACATTGCAAACAAAATACATATATACATCCTTATGAATATATCTGATAACATTAGTGTATGCAAATTATATGTAAATCAACACTGATAGTTATATATGCATATTCTTATGTGCAAGGGATCTCTAAAAATTTATTGTAACTGCATAATGAAGAAAAGTTCTGCTATGTAGCAACAAGTCACCAAGCCCATCAAAATCAACAGTAGGGATGCACAGAATATTCGGTATACTGCCTATTCGGCAGACAAACCGAATTTTCAGTTCGGCCAAATACTTCAATACCAGCAACCGAATAGTAAGCAAATTTAAATATTCAACAGCTGGTGACAAAATACTTTTTATGACATTAACGAAATTTATAATATAGTACCATATACAAAATTAATTCAAACTGTTACTAATATCACATTCAAACAAGGACTTATTTATGGGGAGAGTCCAGGGGGTCCAAACAAGAGATATACTGAAAACCAAATCACTCGTCAAACATACCTCCAAGCTTGTGTGTGCACCCACAAACAAGGAACCATACATACATTGCAAACATACACAGTATATCTAATGCCTGGCTCTTAAATTATATCTAGAATCAAGGACGTATCCAGGGAGTGGTCCAGGGGTTCGGACTTCCCTCGGAAATTTCAGTTTTTAACAAAGTAATAGGGAAGTGTTTTGTGAAAAATTCTGCCTTTTCACTGTTTGGACCCTCCTCACAAGTTATTTTCCTAGGTACGTCCCTAGAATGTGTAGAAGACGTTAAAGGTGAATTAGGAAAATACTATTGATTTTCAGAAAACTATACCCAACGTGGACAGTGGCAGATCCAGAAAGTCTGTTTTGGGAGGGGCTAAATTTAAAAGCTTATTTCACCCAAACACAATATCCAACAAAGCAAAATTTTAGTCTAAACCAATGTAAAAACTTTTGGGAGGGGCTAAGCGATTAAAAAATATCACTTTACATACTCAAAGTGCATATAGCCCCTCCCCTGAAACCGCTACTGAACGTGGATGACAATTATGAATTAATACATTTTACTGTAAATTTTGCAAATTCATTTAGTTGGCAACTGTTTAATGCAATTATTCTTAGGCTAATATAAAAGAGCAATAATTGTAAAGGAACAATGGTAAAAGACCTTATAAAATAAAATTAGCAGTGTAAAGTAAAACATAGGCAAAATTAAGTCTACACCAGTCTTTATGAAAAAAGTTTTCAACTATGTCAGTAAACAAGGATTACATTTTTACAGCTTCAAAATAACAATGAACCGTACTTCCATAGCTCAAGAAAAACAAAAAACATTCCTCTGCCTCCAGAAGAAAAAAAAGTTGGCTGATAATTGAATTTTTGTTTTTAATTCTCAAAAATGTGATAAATGTTACACAGAATCTAGATATTTTCATAACTCCATTAGTCATGTTTTAGATGTTTTTTGTTTTTCAATCAAAAAATTTTAAGCAATTCTACTTTATTTTTTTTTTCTATGGTAAAGCTCATGGTTTCATTCAAGTAAAATATAAAATGCACAAAATTAATAAATAAAAATTAAAAACTGAGAAATATTAACAAATGCAATAGGACTTTTGTAAACATTCATTTCTTTCATTACTCTCCTCAGAATTAGCACTGAATGGAAAGCCTCCAAAGTCCACAATGTTAAGTTGTCACTAAAATAAAAATACATATATTTATCACATTAAACAAACAAAAAATTTGATATGGACACCACATGACTTCCTTATATGTCCATTAAATTTAATATTGTCACTTATCTAAATTTATTTCATTTGAAAGATTATACAATACTATGTAATAAGCAATTTAAATTACCTTTATTTTATACACAAAATATTTTGAGAAATGGTAATGTTATTTTAGACTATCTGCCATAATTGTAAGGAAATTAAAAGTTTAATTACGCTTCTTTTCATTTTAAACATTCATCCTCTAGGGATCGCACTCCGTTACTGGCAGGCAATAGTTATCACAACATGACTACTCGCTTTCCCTTAGGAACATGTGTTACAAAGTTCTGGCAATACCTAGAATATTCTAGAACAGCGTTTTCCAACTGGTGGGGCATACCCCCCCTAGTGGGGTGCAGAGTGTTTGCAGGGGGAAGGGAAGCGAGGAAAATGGGCAACTTTCAAGTGATAATGCATGTTTTAAAAAAAGAGCTGGCTTATTTATTCTTATTCTTATTTCCCCTTCAAAGTATATCTATTTTGGCTTAAAATGTTAATTTAAACTTTACTGTTAACATTATTTTGTAGAAAAGGCAATTAAATGTACATGCAAGCTCACTGACAGCACAGCAGGAACACCTCAGTTTCTGCCTGTCTGTTGCTGTGTGATAGCCTTAAAAAAAAAAAAAGACTAAGTCCTCTTCAACGGCCTATTGTGCCATTTTACACTTTTAGAATTTTTTTTTTTTTTTTTTTTTTTTTTTTTGAATTAAATAGTGCCATTCTGTCATGTTTTATACAGAACAAACAAGATATTTTTTTTATTTAGTAAAGATTTGTAGCCTACATTATTTAAATTTTTTATGTGCATTTTCGTTCTTCAATTTAGTTTTGCATCTTCATCAGTAAAGGTATATGCTGTTAATGATTTCATTTCATGGACTGTCAGAGACCTTTTTTTTAGAACTGAAGTAAATATTTCCTGGGGGTCATAAACAATCACCTGGCCACCAGTGCCAGTCTTCCAGGACTCAAAACTACACATACATACATAAGCTAAAAAATCACCAAGTCTGGCAAGTTTTGGCACAATTTTTTGAGAGATACATTAACTGGCTAACTATATGATCAGCTTGCATTGTGCTTGAAACGATTAATGTCTAAAACTGCCATTGCATAATGTATTGAAATTCTTTTCAGTGTTCCTGTAGAAGAACTATAAATGATAAAGATACTATTTTTGATGGTGTGAATTCTTGCTGTAATCATTAACAACATAAATCATGTTTGATTAATTTGAAATAGCCCAATACCTCTAAAATGCACTTTAATGAATTTCTGCCCATAGAGCATAATGTATGGAAAATCTTGAGTGACTCAGTAAATAAACTATCTAGTCAATTTGAGCCAAAAAAAGAGGTACAATTAACTATATGTTAAAAGAATCTTAAATATAAAATTTCAACATGGTACAACTTATAGATTGAGATAAGCGAGTTATATATGTAAATATAAACGTCAAGGAAAACTAGCCAAAATGGATTGTGCATGCATTTATATGAATGCACATCCATTCATACGATGAGAAAGCACTGAACACTAAACTTTTTGCTTGATGGTCATTATTGTAATGACCTAATGAACATAGGCAGAAAATAAGTTTGTGCACAGAGAAAAGACAATGTTATGAACCCAAATTTATGAAAGTACTTCTGAGTACGACATGAAAAAGTATGCATAAAAAAAAATTTCCTATACGGTGCCTGAGATTCTGAAGTAATACTGGGGTGATTGTGAACTCTAGTGCGCTTTCATACATGCATATAAAATTTTCTAACTTTGTGGAATCAAGCACCCCCCCCCCCTTTGCATCTACCACAAATTAACAAAAAATGTAGCCTTTTCAGTAATTTAAAGATACTTAACACTAGAACCGCTTTCAGATATACCTAAAAACTGTGGGCTGGGTCAAATTGACCCAACTTTAAGAATTCACGTTGCAATGCAACAATAATATTATATTTCAATGGTAATGATATTAGTTCAATCTTAACATTCGTATTAAGTTTATTACATGAAAAGCACAAAAATATTGTTGCTATACTGCTTATTAGAACCGCGTCACTTGAGATAGGTATATGTAAAACCGCGGTATGGGTCAAATTGACCCGACTTGTAAAATTCACGTTGCAATGAAAATGAAATAATGGTATGCTATTATACCATTTATTATGTCATTACTGTTCACTTTATGAATGATAATGATGTTTATTTAATTTGAACATCGGATTCCAGGCTCGTGGGAAGTTTTGGGTCAAAATGACCCATTCTGCGATATCAGGTATACATATCAAAAACAAAAAACAGATAAAAGTTACGAGCTTAAATTTTTTTACAGATAATTAATAACAAAGTTGGGAAAAGTCACGATTGAAAAAAAAATTAAGTTTGTAACTTTTTGAAAAAAACTGAATCAAATTTCATTTTTGGTCAAAATGACCCAACCTGCAGTTCTAGTGTTAACACATATTAGCATATTCCACAACAATTCCACTTACACAAAAATTAGAAAATCATAATACTTCCAATAAAACATTCTAAGATAAAGCTGCAACAAAATTTAAATTGCATCAAATTTTCATAATACTAACTCTTCTGACAATAGCCCTGGAAAGTTGATTTGTTGGATAGATTCAATTCAGCCAACGTGAGTTTAACATCCTTTTTTGACTATCAAAAAATTCCCAATGAAATACATTGAGAGCCTTTTTGTTTGTGTCAGAGAGGCAATTGATTTACGCCATAAACCTTGCTGAAATGCTCTATTTTAGATCCTACTGATCACAACAGCTTACTAAGCATTTGGATTTCAAGTAGGCTATGAATATAGAAATAAAGATATTATAATGCTCCTAGCAGTTAATGGAATTTTAAGAAACATTTCCAACATGAAAATTCCAAGGGGGGGGGAAGAAAAGTTCTTTCACTCTAAGAAAGCAATGCAATTGAAACAGTTGGTCACATGCAGAGTACACAAAGTTTTTCAGTAAATTATAAAGATGTTTAAAACTATCGTACGCTTGAAATTGATTGTTACATTGTTAATAATTAAATGAAATATCATCTTCTCAGTGGATCTTGTGGCTATATGTCTAATATAGCCCCCCTCATGAAAAAACAATGATGGAGGAGGCTCATAGTTACATTTTATCCAACAAAATACCCAGCAGTTTAGACTACCAACATTAAAGACTAGTTTACTTTTGAACCTAGTAACTTAAAATGCACATAGTAGATTTAATATATTGCTCAAACCTCATCTAACATCGGAAGTGGCATTTGATTGTTAAGATGAAAAATTGGAAAGATATAAACAAGTAAAATGCAAAATAAAAGAAATATTTACTTCAATTTTAGATGATGACGATCCAGTAGATTCTTCTCCAAAATTTGTAACAGGTGCAGTGATGGATTCTTTTACAAGTTTCAGCAAGGTTTTTAGAAGTTTCATGTGGTGTGCCTCCTCCATCTGATTTTTGAACATAAAATTTAAGAAGAATTTAAGTAACAGAAAAGAAACACACCCATAGAAAAATTTTTAATGAGTTAACTTAGTCATAATTTATGAGAGAAATTATTTTTCCATTTTATATCTATATATATATCCATATATTTCCATTATATATCCGTATATTTCCATTTTGGCTTAACTTACTAAAAATTTTAGCAGAAATCAAATACTCTAACATACTAAACATAATGACCAAAACTAAATGTATACAATACACTGTCTAATTTAAAAATGCATTCATTTAAATTTCCTACTCTGATCTGATAATTTTTAAATATTTCCATTTATATTTATACACTGTTTAATAAAAAAATCTTAATTTTTGCCATTTAATTAGCATTTAAAAAATAAAATATCACTATTTATTGAAATAGTTCTGAGATTATAATTCTGTTAAAGAAAAGCGAATGACAAATTCATCTCATTTTCATCCAAAATAATTTTTATATTGTTGACAGAAATTTACCATTAATAATTAGAAATCAAAAATAAAAGTTTGTATTCTACAAATGAGTATTCCATATTTTCAACTAAGCCTTTTGAGTATTTTTCTGATTTAAATATGGAGTCTGGTGTCAATGATTTAAATCAATTGATTAAAAAAATCATTGATTTAAATCAGAATGCTCACACTCTGGCTCACAGATCATTACTGGCTCATGACTCCCGTTCCATCTACCCGCCAACACAAATGCACGTTAAAAACCACAAATCTTATCCATCAGTTGTTTTTGAGGACAGGAATTAATTGTGAAAGCTTACTTCTTTCTTTTTTTAAATTATGTGAACATTGCATCAGAAAATACTCATAATTTAATGACTTATCAGTATGTGCTATCATATTTTCAAGAACTTTTATGTGATAATTGAATGCTTCCACAGTGTTGATTGTTTTAGTCCATAATTGGACTAAACCAAATTCCATATCCAATTTGAAATAAGTAAGCAATGAAAGCCAAGAGTTGGCAAAATAGTTCTACTTCTGCATTTAATTTTTAGTTTTAATTAAAAGAAAGGAAATTAATACAAGTAAAAATTGTCCTGTGTGATGTTCCCCCTCTCTTTTATAATCAGTGAATCTTGCTACGATTCCAAAATCCACTTTGGGGCAGAATTATTTTATTTGCATTCCAAAGAAATATTTTATTTACGGATTTATACTATTAACAATTCAAAATTTACATGTTGGCTATACACTTTATATAAATCAGAAACATTTTGAAAATATTTAATAAGTGACTTCATTGAAAAAACCAGATTTAAATAAAAAAGATTTGTATTAAAAAAATCATTAATTATTTTTTAAAATCATTTTTTACACCCTATCTGGAGTTTATTTAACATACTTATTTTAACATTGAACAGCTTCATCAAACCACCTTTAAACTTGTAAAAAATAAATGTCCGTAATCTACTTTGGAAAAAAGTAATAACTTCATTAACACTGAAAATAAAGTTAGTGACAGAACGCTGCAAAAGGGATAAAAAATTAAACAGACCTAAAAATGCCTATTTAGTGATATACATACATATAGTAGTAAATGCTGAACACAAAAATTCTGATTTTCTCATAAGGTTCCAATTCTAATCATTAAACCCAGTGGCAGAATTTGTGATGCTTTCTGTGACAAGCTGCAGAAATACAAAAAGTTTTCTGCAGCACAATATATATTCATGCATGCATGTATACATAAAGATGTGGGGTGCATTTAAATATTAAATGAAAATTACAATTGCATGAAAAAGGTCTTCAGTGCCATTAAATGTACCAGTTTGTGTTCTGAAGATCCTTCAAATTTGTTGATTTTATGCCAAACAATCCAAAAGCATACTAGTTCTTAAGGATAATAATTCAAAGTCAAATATTGGCACAACAGCTCCTCTATGGGGCCAAGGCCTGCACTGCCCAACTGCACCTTCACAACCGTGGGCTCTGGGGTGCGGATGCACATACCTCGGCCAGGTGGTCAACCTGACACAAAGCCCACAGTGCTTGACCCCAAGCAAGCTTGCTCCTCATTTCATCGACCCACTCAAGGGATGAAAGGCTGAGTCGACCTTGCCCAGTCTGGGATCCGAACCCCCGAACGTGTGAGACGGCAGCACAGTATGCTAACCATTACACCAGTGGGCTTCAAGGATAATTATGGAAGAAATCTTCCTTTTCTTTTTCTATACCATTTGATTTCAATAATTGAAAATTAAATGCTTTAATGATTTACAGTAAAAATACAGAATTTATTAGAATATATGTTAATTATTTAGAATTTAGAATGAAGTTTTATACAATGTCTGAAATTAAACATACAAATATTCATAATTCTTTAATTTGAAATGAACTAACATTAGTCATGACAGTTTTTTTTAGCACAGCAAGAATCATTTCTTTAAGTAAGAAGGGCAACCTCATACTTGTGACTTTGTTATGCATTCACCCTCGCCTTTGGGATAAAGAGGTCAAACTGTATAAAATGACTGAGCAAATAAAAATATTGGTTTTAATAGAAATTTCATAAGTAGGTTAAAAACAAATGTCCAGATAGATTTTTTAAAAGTTCACATTTATACATACATCCAACACCTATAAACACAGGCCAAATTAGCTTATTTCTGTGACAGTTAAAAATTTTGCTAAGTTTTTTTTTTTTTTTTTTTTTTTTTTTTAAGGGTACAAAGCATCTACCCTCGCTTTTCTTATATATTTTTAAAAATTTTAGATACTTACTGTTTGCTCAGTATAGCAAGCTTGGCAACAATTTGCTTGTTCTCCCTCCCCTAAGCTAAGCTTTGTAGCTAGTGTTCATAGTAAAGTTACGGAAAAATTCAGATTACAGAAAGGCAAAGAAAAAATTAGTTTACCTTGACACATTACTTTATAGTATCTGTGTTTCTTACCATCATCACCTAGTCCTTTTAGAAGACTAACATCAATCAATCCCAAGAAATAGGCTTCTCTAACCTTTTAAGAGTAGTATGATGGGTTGCCAGCAATTCACGTTCTGCTGGAGTAAACTTGGAAAGGCAACTGTTCTGAAAACTACATAAATATATAAAGAACATATGTCATACAACATTAGAATTAATAAATACATATCCAGGCATTTTCCAGATTTTCCTGACCCTTAGACACCCTGTAATGGATGCACAGGTGCAATGAATTGAAACCACAAAGTCAAGTTAATTGTAAGTTTTACGTGTTTACGGCTTTAATTCTTTTCAGAGAATTAGATCTTGAAAGCACTGGCGTGAAGATAAGTATTTTTAAATGATATGTGGCTTTTGGGTAAGCTGTTAGCAGTCTTTTTTGGCCACTTGTTAACTGCGAATGGCTTCTTAGCACAAATGTTAAAATCGCTTACAATTATGAATTGCAAGATGAATGAGCTCATTGCAGAGTGTGGGCTCTTAGAAATGTGAAAAAAAACAATGCAAGGTGTAGCTTGTTTTGCTAATGAACATAGTCCGATTTATCCATTAGACTAAAAAATATAAATAACTGGATCTTAAAAAGAAAGGCTTTTTGGGTATTTCTACTGGGAGAGAGACTACTCCCAGAGGACTCAATCTCCTATTTTTGATAAAATCTACAATACAGTAATAGTATAGTCTAAAATAAAATCTACAGTAGAGCCCCTCTAAATCTGTCAGATTTGTAACTTTGAGGGAGTAATGGTCAGAAGGCAAAAAGAGAGGATTATAAGAAAAATACAACTTTACAGTAAAATAAACAATCTAGTCTCAAAAATGATTGCGTATATGTATTGTTCTCTACAGCAAAATATTGCAATAAACTGCACTAAAACTTATCAAAACTGTAAGCATTTACTATAATGGAAATCTTTTAAAAATAATTTATATCAATAAAAATTTTAAAGATGCTGTCTGATATTATGAAGAATACAAAGATACTGATTTTTTTTTTGTAAAGAATTTGGGAACACAATTACTCTTAAAGTTATTAGTGATCTAAATTTAAGAAAGATGATGAGATATGGGACTCAATCTAGAATATTCACCATATTAAGAAATAAACACATCGAGCATTTATTTAACAATATAAATGATTTTATTTTGAAATTAAGTTATAAATATCACACCACCACAGGCTTTTCATTGATGGAAATATAAGCTCATCAGTATTTAACAAGACAAATGAAAAATTTAAATTAATAAAAAATTAATGACATAATTATCACACACAAATTAATTTGTTTTCTGTTTGTAAGGCTTTTTATTTTAAAACTATCTCTGAGGAGATGGCAAAGGCGATGTTTATACAAAGTATAAAAATACTGTGTTAAAAAAATCTATACATGTCCAAAAAAGTTAATATAAATACGAATTTTTTTTGCTACATCCAAAAACCCAATAAAATTTAGATTTATCTGTAATACCAGAAATACAATAAGCACAGTGGCTCTAACAGTGTTTTTCAGGAGTACTGAGTAAAATTTATAATTTTTTGGAAGACAATTTTATTCATAAAAATTTTGGTCAATTTAAATTAGCTTCTCCATAACACAATTAAACAATGATTTTTTTGAGTTTGCAGGTTTTCGATATTGAGAATTTATTCACTATAGAATATATTCCTATAGATGATTTATACAAAACACTTTTGAATATTTTTGATGATTTTAAAATAGAAACTTCACTCAATATCGATAGTGAATTTTTTGTCACACAATTTCTAATTTTTGTCTACTACATTATTCTTCATTCTGAAATACAGACAAATTAAAGGTATTAGTACGTGTACCAGTTATTCCAGCACTGCTGCCAAATTGTATCCTTTTTACTATGAATACATTTTATATTCAAGTTTTTCTGTATTCAGATGACATTTTGGTTGTTAATGGTGCACATAATTTATCCCTCTTGCTTGAAACTCAATCCATCTCTTCAGTACATTATACTACTTTTGATTGAGATTTTCCTCAGTAAAGTAAAGAATTTTATCTAAGGCATGCATAGCCTCTAAATTAGCATCTAAAATTTTAGTAACTTTTAAAAAGTTTTCACTGGAGGATCAATAAACTTCCATTTGTGAAGAGGCACGCCCTGGACGACCATCATTGCCCCTAACTAGGACATCACAACTAACCAACCCTATGCTGGGAATCAAACCCAGACCCAAGGTGTGGTAGAATGGCGAATATGCTATTACACCATATGAACAGCAATGTAAATACTTCAATCAATGTCGATGAAAAAATAAATAAAATGAAATAATAATGAATAAAGTACATAAATACAAAATAATAAAAAATAAACTGAAATTAAATAATGAATGAAGTACATACAAACAAAAGACAATAAATTAATGAATTGAAATTAAATTTTAAAAAGAAAAAGAAAAAAAACATGCTTGCGTAAAGAGAAAAAAAAAAAAAATGGGGAGTTTTGTTTATAGACAGGCCCCCTCGCCTACTGTCTGAAGAAAGAAAAGGGGAGTTTTGTTTATAGACAGGCCCCCTTGCCTACTGTCTGAAGAAAACAAAAATGGGGAGTTTTGTTTATAGACAGGCCCCCTTGCCTACTGTCTGAAGAAAACAAAATGGGGAGTTTTGTTTATAGACAGGCCCCCTTGCCTACTGTCTGAAGAAAACAAAAATGGAGAGTTTTGTTTATAGACAGGCCCCCTTGCCTACTGTCTGAAGAAAACAAAAATGGAGAGTTTTGTTTATAGACAGGCCCCCTTGCCTACTGTCTGAAGAAAACAAA